>OY998238.1:46460650-46873402 GCA_963922005.1 Cornus suecica | reverse complement strand
TCTCCGTCAATGCACCAAAATGACTGTCTTGAACCTATGATACTTTTTGCTGAAGATGATAGCTTCTGAAAATGCCATTTTGCCCTCCGGGAGTCATTTTTGCCTCGAACTGCCTTTTGACTATCCTCTTGGGTCGAAAGAACACATTCTTCAATTAATTCACCGAAGTTAGCTCCATTTTTTCATTAAGCTCTTGAAACATACTTTAACACGCAAACGCAATAAAAATACCAAATAATGGAATGAAAGAACGTAAAAATCGTGAATTAAGGGGTCAAAATGACTAATATTTGACACCTATCACACCCCCAAACTTACACATTGCTAGTGCCTTAACAATAAACTCAGGAAAAGTTTCTTGTGATGATCTTTTTAATCTAACTATTCTAACAAATCTATCAAATATTATTAATCTAACATAATCCCTTGCTTTCTGAGGGTCGACGATTACACTTGACACATGTAACAAGCCTTATAAATCCCTAGGTTACCCTTAGTGGACGAGTGAATTCTCATAGAGGTTTTCAGTGATAGTACCTACAAACATCTCAGTTCTCTATAATCACGCAGTCATGAGTTTATACACAAATTAATTAAGTCATGATACAATGCAAAAAGATAGCATGAATGCAAATACTCCCACTCACTACCAAACAATAACTATCTCGAACCTCGTGTCATAAATATTCCCACTAAAGTGAATGATTTCGCTACTTTCTACTCTCAATCGGGACAACCTTCCGTGTTTTTATGAACATTCTACCATGGTATTTCAATCTCTCTTTTCCTACTTAATTGATCAAATTTTACCATTTTTTGTAAAAACTCATCTTTCCATCTTTCCACTTTTATCCCATTTCGTCTTTATAAATCTCCGGACTTTCCAGTGAGGATTTTTAGTCCCAACCAACTGGGCCCGAGCTTCTTCCATGGGATTTATGCTCATTAGTTTTCTCCCATTTTTACACGAACAGTGATATTGGTGATACCAAGGCCGGTTACTTAGATCGTAGAACTACTTTTCAAAGTTTTGTTTTTCAATGTATATATATTTTTTCAATTTTCTCCATTTCAACCATATCCACTCCCCATCTCCCCTTTTATTGTGCCAAAATTATTTTTCAACTACATAGTAAAAAAATTAACCTATTTCTCATAGTGAATGTGTGCTTGTGCTTATAGGTTAATGTCGTCTTTCTTAATTTCAATTTCATTCATTCACTTACCCATGTAAAACCACATCACTTCACTAACTCGATCTAATCATTACTCTCATGAATGGGAATATCACATCACATATTAATCATGCATCATATACACACACTTAATCAAATTGTAATGCAAATCAATCATATGTGAAAACAAAGAACTGGTCCAAAATGTTAAAATTTCAAAATTTTCCAAAAATTTCATTCCTTGTAATTCTATACCCTCACCCCCAAAGTTAAATGAGACCATGTCCTCATGATCAAAAATAATATCGGAGAACAGATACAGTTACCCTTGAAGCTGAATTTTGGATTCCAATGCAAAGCCTGATTCCCTTCCCCCGAACTAGATTTGGATCACTTGTAGAAATAATCAACAAAGCACAAATACCCAATCATAGCAAGGGAAATGAAATTTCATCATAAATATCCAAAAATCAACACATGTTTTCAAGAAATCAAAGATTCTCTTTCCTTATTTTTTAAATAATAATAATAAAAAATAATAAAAAATGATATGGCATTAAGGGCCTACAATCCTAAAAGTAAATAAATAAAAATAAACAAAGATGTGGCCTTAAGGGTCTACCGTCCCTAAAAACAAGAATCCTAAACCTAAACCTAAACCATAATCTTCCTCATCTTCTTCATCACTTGACAAAATGTTTTTCAACTATATTCGGTAGTCTGCAGTTTATTTCAACTTTTCCAAATCTTCATCCGGATAAACTTTCATAATTGTCCACCGCATCTCATACAACTCCTTCATCCTATCACCCAATTATTTTGCAATGATCTTCGATAACAGAAACGGGTATGGAAGATAATGTTCAAATTTATCGGCACCCGCCCACTGTCTACTCACAATCGCTCTAGCAATCAACCTCTCAGCCATGATCAATACCGGAACACACACTTCATACCCATGAGTTAGGGCATACAAAGTTCTAAGCATAGTGTGATTCCTTACATTAGTCCGATATTGGGTCGAAGTTGAGCCTAAACGACACAATCCAAATAGAGCAGATCCTACTTCAACCACTAATTATCACACGTCTTATCTCTTGGATTTAATATTGCACGCAATTCCTGAACTATCTCCTCATCCATGTGGCCATACTTGAGGATGTTCATTTAGTATTCCTTGTAAGTTTGTCGGAGTACTGATTGGTATATTTCACGCATCAACAATACTTCTTATTCCAATAACAATGGGAGGACTCCCTTGAGTCACTTTAGCCTTCATCACCTCAAATCATGTCGGTCCCCAAATTGTCATATTTTTATAAAATTTTCGGACCAAGCCTAGATACACCTTTTCTCCCGCCGATTTCTCTAAACTTTTCAATCCTCGTTCTTTAAGGATTTTCCTACCAGGTGCAATTGATATTCAGTTAATCCTCTTCAGATGAAATATTTCTGCAAATTGCAATCTGCACTGATGAAACGATTTCGATGTGGTTCGGCTTCTATTCCGACTCGTGGCTCCTTCATTCGAGCTCTCTTCATATCCACATATGGTGTACCTTCTACGAATTCCTCCGGGTTAGAATAAGCTTCATTAAAATTATTCATACTAACCCCCTCGAGATAGATAGAATAGAAGAGGAATATGTAACTCTAATGCTCAACCCTTGAGAATTGTGAATTATGTCTACTCTCTGGATGTATTTATAGATGGATGATGTAGAATCAAAGAGGAAAATGATTTAAAATCCTTGGTTGACTAGGAAAGTGGAAGCACTGAACAATCCAACTTCAACTTGTATTTTCATTTCACTTCCTTATCAAACTAGGATTACCCTAAAAATTTGTAAAAAATCCTAAAAATAACTTAAACAAATCCTAATATAAGTACAAGTACAAACAAGGCCAAAACACCCCGCAAACGGGTCAAAATTTTAAAATTCAAAATAATACCTCATGATACCCTACGCATCATGTGTAGGCTTAGCTTGACATATTTTTTTTATTTTTTATTTATTTTTTAAAAAATACACCCTCCCGATCAATCCATCACATATACACCCCCAAACTTAAACGCACAAATGTTTGCAGAATGCGATATAAAATTTTGAAAGAATTCAAACTATCAGCAAATGTAAAATACGTGGAAATATTCGGGGATATATCCAACTCAATACGATTGATCAACAAAACTTGTTATTTTATAAACTAAGAAAATAACAAAAAAAATTATAAAATAATCATCCAAACGGTCACATGAAGCCCTATATAAAACCATCCGTTTGACAATTTATCTCCAATGTAAAAAAAATGAACTAAAAATAAAACAAAAACCTAACTAAAACTAAACTAAGCCACATCATCAGAGGTCGGTGGTGTAGGTGGAATTTGTAGACTCATATGCTGACTGATATAGTCAAACCGATAAAATAACCGCCTCTGATCTCCCCAATGGCGCACTGTCTCACGCTGCCGAGTCTATCTCTCCTCTATCAATGCCTGCTTTAAGAGCATCCGTGTAATAAGAGCATTAAACTGTGCTTGGGACAGAGTAACAGTACCACCCGTAGGTGCCTCTAGCAATACAACCTTATCTTCAGCAGCCGGCATCTGTGGCATCTCAGCCTCATCATCCTGAGCCATACCCGCATCAGCCTGACCAGTGACATCAATCTGCGCCTAGGCCTTTGCATCTGGGGCTGGTAATAAGCCAAACCCCGATCTCTACCTTATAATAGCATCTCCATGCAATCGGGTCTAGACACCAGTCGACATCCCTCTGGCATTTGGGGTAGCCTCTTTAAATATGTTATGCTCACCCACATCTATCTCAATCCTGGCATCTATAATAAGCTTCAACACCAAGCACGTGTATTGAATGAGAAATATACGCTGACTAACCTCGGTCTCCTTACGCATATGGATATAATGTGTATATAAGCCCTACCACAAAATATGTGGGATAGAAATCCACTGCCCGAACTCGAAAGCATAATGAAGGGCCAGAAATAGCGCATAACACATAGTAGTATGGCTGTGCGACAGAATCTGGGATCGGACTATCACATCCTAAAACGAAAGCATCGGGTTATAATTTTCCTTCTTCGTGCAGTTCCAATGCGAATCATCCCACTTCCCCGCAGTCTGAAGTACAACAATCTCATAAATAGATGGGAGTATCTCGGGCATAGGATGGAACACAACAGCTAGCTCGGGTGGACACTCATCCAGAATACCCCACGCCTCAGTAATAGTCTGGGGAGTAATCTCAATCTCAGTACCTTGGACCACTATCCGTAGTATCAACCCTTTGCTAAAATGGCGTATGTGTAGCCAGAACTCCCGGATCATATCCTCGTAAATATACGGAGTAGCCGGGGCAAGAATAGGTAATAAACCTAGGGCCCACAACCGTCCAATCGTCCAGGCGAGGACAAACTTTAATCCCTCAAATATCTATAATAGTACGTACACTCCTGCTAATACCACTTTCGGATCACCCGGTCTAGTAAATCCTCTACCGATGCTGTCAGGGGCACAGGTAAAAATGTAGTTAAAACTCCGAGGTCACTCTCTTCAGGCGTCTCCGGTATCCTCTCATTTGCTCGATCATCACCCTGATCAATGTCCATTTGCTGCTCGGCATCAACCCCCTTCCTCACACCATCACTCTCGATATCCTCCTACATCTCCTCCGCCCGTGACTCAGGCACAAGTGGCAGTGTTGGTGCCCTTGAAGCAACTGGATCAACAACAAGGCGACCATATGGCAAAAGGATGTCACATCCCTATGTGGAACTCTCTAGCACCTCTGCCTCAACAGACGAGGAAGACGAGGATGCCGACTAGACATACTGTGGTCTCCTACCTCATGTACTCTGGCGACGAATAAGGGACGGTGCAGGAGATGACGATCTCGACCTTTGTCGTATCGGTGGATCAGCCGCAACTGCAGCCTGAGCCACTCGTCTCACTGACAACTTGGTATGTGTCATGCCTACAATAGGGAATTTTTGAAAAGTAAGTGATGAACTGGACACCGAATCAAACTCAAACTATATCTAAATATATCCAATATGAGAATTAAACAATCCGTCCTTCCAAAAACTCAATATTCAATCCGTTTTCAAAGTCGAGAAACTCAACTTTTTGGAAAATGGATCAGCACATGATTTTGATCGGACTCGTTCGTCAATACTAGTTTACAATAGTAAAATAAGTCATATGAAATCAAAATAATGGAACTAAATTCACCGAATCGAGAGAAATGATGATTTTCCAAAAATTGAGTTTCAGAGACTTTTCGAGTTCTTCACGTGAATCCGAAAAAATCACCAACTAATCTGATGATCCGCTGGCAAAGAATGATGCAGAATCGGATGAACAAATGGTATAATCAAACCTCGTAAAGACTGGTGAAGAATTGATAAAGAAAGAGAAGTTTGAATGAAGTGGGGGGCCGGGGGGGGGGGAACCGTTGATGGGTCCTGTTTTTAACAGGCCCGCAGCTACGGTTCAAGCGTAGGTCCCCATGGCCCACAGTTAATTTTTTTTATTTTGTCATCTTCTCATCCCTTCAACTCTATGCATTTTCAACCCTTCATAGGCTCAATTTACACTTCCTACTGAAATGATGATAGCCTTGCAACTCGTTTTTACATACTCAATCTTAAATACCAAAATAACTAAATTACCGTCTACAAATACAAATTAGGCTCACAAGTTACTCTTCATCACCTAGTACCGATATTTAACATCATTGGTGTGACGTTGCTACCTGTCAATACTCCGGATTAAGCTTATCCAGCTCGGGTGGTAGTTCAGTTAGATCGATCATTTCTACCACATACTCAACTGGTTGAACCTCTATATAATGCTTAAATATTTATCCATTCACGACAAACTTCTTTCCAATGTTAGGATCATCGAGCTCCATTGCTCCATGGGGGAAAACCTTCATAATATTGTATGGTTCATCCCATCTTGATTGGAGCTTACCAGGAAACAACTTGAGTCTTGAATTAAACAGCCAGACTTTTTGGCTGGGCTAAACAAATTTCTTTCTAATGTGTTTACCATAAAACGCTTTTGTTCGAGCCTTATAAATTCGCAAGTTTTATTATGCATTATTTCTCAACTCCTCAAGCTCTTGAAGTTGGAGATTCCGCTGTGCACCAGCTTTTTTTATATCAAAATTCAGTCTTCAAATAGCCCAATATGCTCAGTGTTCCAGCTCTATTGGGAGATGACATACTTTATGATACATAAGACGATATGGAGACATACCAATTGGTGTCTTAAATGCAGTCTTGTATGCCCAAAGTGCATCATTTAGCCTTTGAGGCCAATCCTTTAAATTCGGACGAGCTGTTTTCTCCAAGATATTTTTAATCTCCCTATTAGAAACCTCTACTTGATCTTGTGATTGGTGGTGATATGGCGTACCAATTCTATAAGTGACACCGTACTTCTCACACAGAGCAGGAAGAAACTAGTTGTCAAAATGGCTTCCACCATCACTGATCAAAAGTCTTGGCATACAAAATCATGAGAAAATGTTCGATTTTACAAACTCTTCCACCACATCATGGTCAACACGCTTTGTGGCGAATGCTTCTACCCATTTCAAAATAAAATCAACCCCCACAAGTATATACTTCTTCTTGTCTTCTTTTGGAAATGGTCCCATGAAATCAATACCCCACACATCAAATAACTCTACGATCAGAATTGGGGTTAAAGGCATTATGTCTTGTCGAGATATGGATCCAAGCTTTTGACATCGCAGACATGCCTTGCAAAACTCAAAAGCATCCTTGAATATGGAAGGCCAATAAAATCCATTTTACAGCACCTTGTGGGCTGTCTTCTGAGTTCCGAAATGCCCTCCACACTCCAGCGTGTGACAAAATGTCAGAATGCTTTGAACCTCACTCTCGGGAATACATTTTTTGATAATCTAATCAGAGCAATACTTGTACGAACGCGGATTATCCCAGATATAGAATTTGACTTGACTAAGAATCAGTCTTTCTCATTTTTAAACCATCCTTTTGTGATTCGACCTGTGGCTTTATAATTGACAATGTCAGCATACCACGATACTTGTTCCACCACAGCCACGTTTAACAGATGTTCATCTAGGAAATAATCCTTAAGAAGTGTAATTTCCTTTGTGGATTCAACAATAATCCTTGACAAATGATCCGCAATAATATTCTCTGAACCCTTCTTATCTTTGTTTTCCAGGTCGAATTCTTGTAGCAACAGAATCCACCAAATCAGTCGAGGCTAAGAGTCTTTCTTGGTTAGCAAATACCTCAGAGCAACATGATTCGAGTAAACAACGACCTTGGTGCCTAATATATATGATCGGAATTTATCCAAGGCAAAGACAACTGCCAGTAACTCCTTTTTGGTACTTTTGTAGTTCATCTGAGCTTCATTCAGAGTCCTTCTGGCATAGTAAATAGCATATGGTAGATTACCTTTTCTCTGTTCCAACACAACTTCTATGGTATAGTCAGAAGCATCACACATGAGCTCAAATGGTAGAGACCAATCTGGTGGATGAATAATCAGGGTTGATGAAAGTTGAGTACGTAATTCCTCAAAAGAATGAAGGCACTCTTCGTTAAAGATAAAGTTGCGTCCTTAGCCAATAAGTTGCATAACGGCCGGACAATTTTGCTGAAATGTTTAATAAACCTTCGGTAAAACCCGATGTGGCCTAGAAAATAGCGTATCTGCTTAACAGATGTGGAAAGAGGCAGTTTGAAATTAATTCAACTTTTGTTTTATCTACCTCTATCCCTCGCTTCGATACAATATGGCCCAGTACTATCCCCTCTTGAACCATAAAATGGATTTTTCCCAACTTATGATCAAATTTGTCTCCTTGCATCTCTTAAGTACCAGTTCTAGATGTTTTAAATAGTCTTTAAAGGTTTCCCCAAAAACTGAGAAGTCATCCATGAATATTTCAAGAAATTTTTCTACCATGTCAGAGAAGATAGACATCATACGTCGTTGGAATGTTGCTGGCACATTACACAAACCAAACGACATCCGTCTATAAGAAAATGTGCCATATGGACAAGTAAAAGTGGTTTTCTCCAGATCAACAGGATCAATCACCACCTGATTGTAGCCAGAATACCTATCCAGAAAGCAGTAATAGCTCTGCCCGACTAACCTCTCCAGGATTTAATCAATAAATGGTAACATAAAATGATTCTTCTTGGTGTTTAGGTTGAGCTTTTTGTAATCACTACACACACGCCACCCTGTGGTCATGCATTATGGAATTAGCTCACCTTTTGAGTTTGGAACCACTATGATGTCCGACTTCTTTGGCACCACCTGAGTTGGACTTACCCATGTGCTATCAGAAATGGGGTAAATGATACCCGCGTCTAGAAATTTCACTACTTTTTTCATTACCACCTATTTCATATTTGGATTCAACCTTCGTTACATTTCCCTTGATGACTTTACATCCTCCTCAACATGTATGTGATGCATGCAAATCGAGGGATCTATGCCTTTCAAATCAGCAATACTCCATCCTATTTCCTTTTTGTTGTCACTCAGAACCGCGACTAGACTAGATTCCTATTTTTCTATCAATTTTGAAGATACAATCACAGGAAGAGTCTCATCGGGTCCTAAGAAAACATATTTCAATTTTTCAGGCAGTTCCTTGAGTTCCAAGGTAGGAGGAGTCATTAAGGAGGGAATTGGTGGAATATTTGAAACTATTGGGAGCGTTTCAAATGGCTCCCTCCATGGTTGAGTATATAAAATAGTCTCCATCGCATCCGGCTCTTCATTTTGCAACTTTCAGTATGTCTCCAAATCAATAACTTTCTCATCTGGCCATTCTCTAGTCATAAATGACTCTAGCTCATATCTTTCTAGAATTTGAGTTGAAAAATATGCTATGATATCATCCAATTCATCGCACTCATTAATCTAAAAACATTCCCCAGATTCAGGCAATTGGTGGCTTTCTTCGAACACATTCATTCTGACCTTCATATTTCCAAAGGTCAGATCTATGACTCTGGTTCTACAATTGATGCATGTATTTTCCATAGCTAAGAATGGTCTTCCCAGTATTACTGGAATGTGTTTCTTTGAGTCAGGGAGAGGTTCTGTATCCAGGACTAAAAAATTAACCAGAAATAAAACTTGCCCACTTGAACAATGACATCTTCAAGCACTCTTCTTGCCTGTTTGATTGATCGATCAACAAATTGAAGTACGACCTCAGTGGGGCTGAGCTAACCTAACCCTAGTTGTTGGTAGACTGAATAAAGAAATAAGTTAATACTCGCACCTAGATCAACAAGAACTCTACCAATTTCCTGGTCACTGATGACACATGAAATAGTGGGAGTACCAAGATCTTTCCTCTTAGGTGGAGTATCACTTAAAAGCAATGAAATATCTTGCTCAGTCAAGATTGTTTTTGTTGGATTCTTTGCCCTACTCTTTGGGCGATTACATCTAAGAGAGGTAAATTAATCTTGACTTGTCAAAATGTTTCCAACATATTAGATTCTTTCAATTTTCTATACTTTGTTGTCTCTCTAAGACGCTGAGGAAATGGTGGTGCCTCCTCATAACTTGCCCTGTCTGGTTCTTCAAGTAATGTCTGATCAACATTGTCTTCTACTGATGGTTGATCCTTCTGGACTCTCTCAGCCTTTTTTCTTGCAGCTTTTTTCCTCTGTTTTTCTTCAACTTCCTTTTTATATGCTTGCTCTTCCTCATGTCTTCTTCGCAACCTCTCTTCAAGCTCCTCCTCAACTCTACTCCCCACTTTCCTACCACTTCTTAGAGTCGTGATTGCTTGAACCGTTTCACTAGGTTCATTGACAAATGATCCGAGCTCCAGTGCTTTTTGTGGTCTTGGGTTAGCGACCGACTGACTAGGAAATCTTCCAGGCTCTCTCACATTCTTCTTATTAGCCATTTGGCCCATCTGCATATGTAGTTGTGCTAATGATTGGGTATGAATACATAGCTTGTTATGAATATCCAATATAACTTGCTCTAACCTATTAGTCTGGAAATCGGGTGGAGGAGTTTGGCTTCTTTGAGGCTGGGTTTGGTAATTATATGGCTGCACAGCTTTATTGTTATTGAATTGCTAAAGATCTTGGGAATTATTGAATGACTGAAGAGCTTGGGAATTATTGGATGTTCTGGGTTAGTAATTGGACTGAGAATTTCTAGCCATGATTGTTGGTTGTGAGACAAATGATTGTTGACTCTGTTGGAACCTTGGTTGTTGGTTATAAGATTGTTGTCTCTCAGTGAACCTCGATTGTGGGTTATATGACTGTTGTCTTTCTGTGAATATTGACTGTTGATTGAATGATTGCTCTTATTGGAACTTTGGTGGTGGATTCTCTATATTGGTAGATTTGTAAGACATGAGTGGGTGATTTCTGGCATTGGAGGTGTATGAATTGATGAAAGGAGCATTATTGGAATAGTTCCACGATGCGTTGGCATCAGCGACCATTATCTTCTGACACTCATGTTGGGAATACTCAGCTTCAACTTCAAATGTCTGTCTAGGAGGGGAATGACTTCGCTGCATAAACTTTTCAATTCTCTCTAATTTTTCTCCAAACAATGCCATGGTATCTCTCACATCATTATGCTCTACAACATATGATTTCTCAGATCTCATATCATGTTGTCCACCTCTAGACCTCAACTCAGATTGATATTGAATTGTGTTTTCACTAATATTATCAAATATCTCTAAAAGTTCTTTAGCTGGCTTTAAAATAAACTAACCTTGTATGGCCGCATCTATCAAAGTCTTATGCGCCTCTCCAAGTCCCATGCATCATGAAAAATGCTCATCAGGTAACTGCCTAAAGCTTTTGATTGCATCTTGTGCTTCTGAGGTCTTTCCTATGTGATAATGTTTTCCTATGAATTCTCTCTTAAGGGTTTCCCAATCAATTTTAATTTATTTTGCTAACTTGATGTACCATCTTTTAGCTCCCTCTTTCAATGACCAATGGAATAATTTCACTCGTAAGTCATTTTTAGGCAAATTGTCAAACCTAACAGTAGAGGCTACATCTAGGAAAGCATTGATGTGCTGGTATGGGTCCTTTATTCTAAGGCTTGAAAATTTTGGAAGCATATTGATCATGCTTGTCTTGATCTCAAAGTGTTTCGCTCCTTCTTCCTCCGGAAAATCAGCATAGGAGTCGTACTCATCGGGCACGCAATATCCTTTCAGTGATGTCTCTGGTGCCATTTGTTAGTATGCTCTTTGGTCAACCATTGCTTCTTCTTACTGACGATGACGCTCTCCAATAGATCGATGTAAATGACGGAGATTCTTTTCGATCTCAAGATCATAAACGACTAACGAAGTATTTAGATTAGAACGAGTGGATCTATTGATCATACGCTACTCAAACAACTATATATATATATTTTCGAAATTAAAATCTAATCTAAATTCACTACTTCTAAATTACAGAAAAAAACAAGAATTAATATGCAAAACTCTACGTAACTAAAACTCACAAAATTTCTAGACGCAACTTTTTAAAAGCTCCGGTTTTCCCTTTCCTACTTTTCAGAGTACCTGCCAATCACACAAAAATCTAATTTTAGCTACAACTACAATAACGTAATGCAAATAAACTACTAAAGCTATTGAACAATGCTTAGTCCCCGGCAATGGTGCCAAAAACATGGTAAGAATATGTGGTTAAAGATAACACCTTAACGACTCTAGGTTTTACCTTACGCAGGCGGACATATAAATTATAGAATAACAAATGGCTTGAGTAAGGGATATTGATCCCACAGAGATTGAGATTGTTCGCTTTAATAGTTCAAAAACACTGAATTATATTTTTTGAAAATTATTTGTTTGGGTGGTCAAAGACCAAATTATCTATTTTAACTAATGATTATCTAAAAATCAAATTAAATTGGTTATGATTCAAATGAGAGAGAAAACTAGGGTTTTCATCACTCCACCACTAACCGTATAATATAGTTCATAACTGTATCAATTGTACGAGGGCGATCCATAACTGTGATTCAGGTCGTACCTCAAAGAGCTAAATACGACCCCAAAAAAGAGTACCATCAACCGGATCGCAACAACTCGTCTCATGACTGACCTAACTAGTACATGTCAATTATATTACTCCAATCTACTCCTACTGCATGAAAATAAACTAAAACATGTTTATATTAAATTGCCAAGGCACGACCTATGTCAACCTAGGATTTCAAGTTTCATTACCACCACTGTGTAGAAAACCATAATTAAGCATCGGAGTTCCTCCTCATATTAAATAATCATAGTTGTACAAAATAATATATTCATTCCATCTAAGACAAGAATTTAGAACAAACATATAATTGTATATTGCAAATCAAAACGGTCTTTTAACTACTACAATCATCACAATATGGTCAATAGTTTCCCCTCGTTACAATTGGAAACAATGAAAGAACTACATTACTTGGCTAGGGTTTTGCTAGAAAACCCTAGATACCGAATTAGTTGCTCATGGTAGAAGGAGACTACATCGTTGATGTAGAATCGCCCTCCATGGTCGTCTTCTCCGGATCTCTAGGCTTGAATATGGCTCTCAACAGTAGCAAGTCTAAATGAATGAACTTCTTTGAATGAATGTCTCCCAAAAACCAACTTTAATGAATCTTTCTCTTCTTATATACAATCGTGTATATATAGGCAATGGTATAGAGAGACCCTTTTCAGTCTTTTCTCTCTAAAACTCATGCAAACCCTAACTTCTCATATATATAAGTATGTATACATGTATATAGAGGTTTGGAGTCGCAGACACGTCTTCCAATTGAGCAAGGGGTGAAAAAGAAAAAATTCACGAAAAACCACCAAAAGTTGCCACACCTACGCTTGAAGCATAGCTAACCTATACTTCAAGCGTAGGTCCAAGCGTAAAATTGTGTTTTCCAGTCACTTTTTGAAACTAGAAGCGTAGCCAAAAGCGTAGGTATTTTATGGAAAACTTTTCTCCGTGAATGCACAAAAACGACTGTCATGAACCCACGATACTTTTTGCTGAAGATGACGATTTCTGAAAATGCCATTTTTGCCCTCCGGGAGTCAATTTTGCCTCGATCTACCTCTTTGACTTTCCTCTTGGGAAGAAAGAATACACTCTTCAGTTAATTCACCGAAGTTAGGTCCATTTCTTCATTAAGCTCCTGAAACATGCTTTAACATGCAAACGCAATAAAAATACCAAATAATGGAATGAAAGAACGTAACAATCGTGAGTTAAGGGGTCAAAATGACTAATATTTGACACCTATCACCCATACATAGGATAAAGTTAGAACATGACATAGGAACGCCTTTATATGAAAATGATTTATTATTTGATGGCAATATTATTAGTAATTATCAACAATCGAGTACACTTAAGAAATCACTTCATACATTTTATCCCATAGTAAAGGGAAGTGTGGCAAAAAGGAAGGGTGTTGGATAGCCCTTTGCGGAGCAGTCGTGCCAAAGACGTTAAACATTGATCCTTGGCTGTCAAAGTTAATTTCTAACATCGGTTTGTAGAATAGTAGGTTATTTAATTTCTGCAATTTCAATTCATAGAATTGTAGGCCCTTAAGGCCAGATCATTGTTTGTCTTAAAATAATAATAATAATATAAATATATATATATATATATATATATTTTATAATATATAAATATACAATAATAAATATATATCAATACATATAAATATACACAATTAACATAAATATCTTTTTATATTTATTTTATTCTTTATATTTATTTGCGCATAAATAATTTAATTTATTTTTATCTTTCTTCTAAATATGTTTGGGGGAGGGTTTTTATTTAAAAAATAAAAACTAAAAAAAAGAAAAAACTAAAAATAAATAAATACATATATATACTAATAGTTTATGTATATTTAGACCATAACTGTTTTATATATTTATGTAAATTTATATATATATATATATATATAATACTTGTCTACATCTAATTATATTCTTTATCTATTTTTAAACTCTCTTCTAACAAAGTTTGTGGAAGGGAAAATAATTTTAATATAATATATATTTTTTTTATAGGTTTCATGCTATCTTTTTAAAATATAGTTTTAAATATATATATATACATATATATGTGGATCATTTGAACAATTTATAAAATAAGTCATCAATTAGTTTTTATTTTAATTATTCAAATTTCAATTCATTGTAGGCCTTTGGCCATGTTATCTTTATTTATTTTTTTGTCATTAAATAAATTCCATTCCGTTATATTTATTGTTTCTTTTTAAATGATTGTACTATGATCTTGGTTTTAGCCTTGATTAGATTGCAGATTATGGCACACAACAAGTTTGGGGGAGGTTTCGACAACATCCTGAAAACTCGTTCTAGCAAGTGATAATATTGTTTTATCCCTATGTTTTAATGTTTATTAGAACCATGAAGACATGGTTTGATTCAAGTTAGGGGGGATGGGATAGTATAGACATAAATATAAGGGGATGGAAATGTTTTGGTTTTTAAAATAGTATATAAAAAATTCTGCATTAGCTACTGGTTTGCTACTGTTAAAAACGTGTAGAGCAGTTGACGATTGATCGACCTAGTCTACGACCGATAGACTGACTTAAAAATAAAAAATGAAAAAAAATAAAAAGTAAAACTGATAATTGACTCCTAATATATATATATATATATATATATATATATATATAAGTATATATAAAATAAATATATATTATATTATTTTTAGTAAAATATTATTATTATTATTTTATTTATTTATTTATTTATCTTTATTTAAACATATTTTTTTTATTAAAGTTGTGAAGTAATTAGGAATATGAGACCAGTCTAGAAAATAGATGTACGTGATATTTTCTGCTTATCTGAATAATGATTAAATTAGAAATGTGAAAGGATGTGATTCTCCATAGCTGAGTGAACTAGTAAAATTGAAAATAGAAAAGACAATCTTGACCTATAAGCACATGCATATGATCTCTATAGTTTCATTTATAAGCATATAAAATATTATCTCTAAAAAAAAGTATATACTTAAAAAGATACTTAAGTACATAAACATTCTCCCTCTTAAAAAATACACACTCAAATATGAAAGAGTGGAGAATGACATATTGAAAAAATATAAAGTGGAAAAAGTAAATAGGAGAAAAAAGCCTTCTCGAAGAAAAGAAAAGAAAAAACAATATTTATATATGAGAGGAAAAAGCAAAAAGAGAGAGGACAACCTTATCCAAAAAGAAAAAAAAATATAGAGAAATACTATAAATGAGAGTAAATATGCTATAGAGATAGTTCACAAAAATACGGAAGATTGTTGGCTTTAGAAGTATAAATTAGTTAAGTTTCACCACTAGTGAAGACCATTCTTGACGCTAATTTAAGATAATTATTATTTTGTATAAGTAGAATTTATTTGCTTGCATTTATTTTATTGATTATATAATCTCCTAGTTAATGAACAAGGATATTCATTAATATGTGCAAGTAAAGATTATAAAGAAGTTGTGGGTAGTTTATTTAACCCTCATGAGACTTCTCTCATCCACTAGGATTTTTCCTAAGGGTTTAAAAGGCTAAGTGTAATAGTTTCACCCTCACGAAAGGAAGGGATTAGTTTAGGTTATTTAATTGAAATTGAATATGGAAGTCTTCATAATGTTTTTTTTTATTTCATTTGTAAGGGACTAGCAACATTCAAGTTTGGGGGTGTGATCAGACCAAAATATTTGGTATTCTGGGCATTAATAAACTCTTAGTTAGTCTCTTTATTTTATTAATAAGATTCAAATATTCTAGTCTGATCATAGGGCTACTACAAGAGAGATCCTAAAAGATGACTTGGTGATGTGCTTCTATGAAATTGAGCACCCTACGGGTACCCTTAGCTACCTTGTCAGCCATGAACTTGATGATATCCCCCCTTTTATTCGTGACATGATCCCAGCAAGAAGAAGGTCAAGGTTCAGGAGGGTGGTACACACTATTCCTTTGGCTCCTTTGGGTGGTCCTCATGAACAAGATCCTATGGCTCATGAGCAATTAGCACAACAGGCTTTTGTCCCTCAAGTTCCTCCAGTTCCAACTCAACCAAAAGCTCCAATCCCAACCCGAGATGTAACGGGCCCCCCAACTCCTGTCCCCGAGTATACCAGTGTTTCCTTCAGCATAAGTGACTTGATCATGTACTTAGAGTGAAATTTATTAGTAACACTTTTTGCCCCATCTCCTGAGTGGGTCATTTACATTTATTATTATATTTATTATATCTATACACATTATTTCATTCATTCAGTTTTTTAATATGTATCAGTATAGACAGGAATAAAGGAATGAAAAATGAAATAGAATGGGGTGAAGTATTCAAACTATCAATGGCTGAGTGAACCATTTTCCTTTTTAACCAAGCAAGTGTCAGTGTGTCAGTAAGGTCTCATCCTCATCTAGATGTGAAGAAGCCAAGGCCTTCTGAGGAAGGAGGGTCCACCGTACCTCTATTGGCAGTCCCATAGGATAACCTTTCTGAATTCTTTAGGGATGTGGACCTTCTATACCCTGACTCGTCTTGGGAAGAAGGGCGCAAAATCCCAACTTCAGAGGATTTAAATGCCTATACTAGGTCCTCATTGAATGCAGGTTCAGGGGATTCTCAATCTTCTAGAAACCAAGGGTCAGCCTCCTCAGGTATAAATACCCCCTTCCTTTTCCTACATTTCATTCTCTCAACAAAACATGTTACCAACACTTAGAGAAAAAGAAAAAAAGGAAAGGAAGAAAAAAAGAAAGAAAAGAGAAAAAGAATGGTAAGCAGAAATGGTTCCTATTATTCTCGCACATCCTCTGATAGTGACAGCGATGACGTCCCTCTTTCAGATCGGATGCTCTAAAAAAACACAGCGAAGAAGACCCCCAATCTAGAACAAAAAAACGACAGTCAAAAAAACATCCCTCTTATCTCTCGCTGCTCCAAAAAGCGCTCAGTTCCATCCCCCAATGTTCCATCTTCCAAGAGGACTCGAAGTAATCCTCCTCGTGCAACCCATTGTCACAATGTTCCCTCAAAGACTCCTCCCTCTACTCCGGCGGACCCAATTCCCGTAGATTTGTCATCTGATGACGAAAGGGAAGCGGTTCTAGAAGGCAACCACTCAACTTCTCGTGCTTTTGATGAAAATACTCCAAACCAGGAACCAACGACCGGTCCTCACTCTGCTTCTGCCATGGCTAGTTTATCCTCCAGGGCTTCAAGTGCCACGCCCACATTCTAACATTCAAATTTGCATAGGTGGAGGACTTTCTATTGCAGTACCTTTTCAATTCCTACCATGAACCACCTTACAGCCTCCCATCCAGGTATGTTTGATGATTTCAACATTACATTCGCCCCTGCACAGGTCTCTATGCTTGATGGTTTTACCCATTACTTTCAGCAAGTTGTCGGGCCCACCGTAGGTGATGTGGACATTCAGGCAATGTGATTTGAAAGGGAACTCGCGGCACAAGCTAGGCAGTTTGGGCTCAATGTGGACTGGTTCGAGGAGCGTCTGAACAAGATCGAGACTAGAGATAATGGTTTAGTCATGCACCTTGCTGGTGAGAACGCCTTTGTAGAGGCAAAGACTTTGGAGGAGGAGGCTAACAGAATGGAGCGTGATACGGCGGTGTTGTTGGAAGGTGCTATAAGGGCAAAGGTTGAGACTATACAAAAGAAGGCTGAGGTACTGCGCCTGCTTGAAGCCTCAAAGGTGCAGAGGGTGGAGGATCACCTTAGATATGTTGACCCTACATGTTGCCTTGAAGGATGCTCCCCTTACTTGATCCCCCCCTTTAATCATGATTATAAATCCTGCAATTTCTCCAAAAAAAATTAATACAATTTGCAACAATATTTATATTTTTTGTTTAACACAGGTACAATAGCTGGAATGTGCTTTCCATAAGGCGGGCCTTTATTTTGGAAGTGCGGTTTTCCACACTTGACCACATCTTGTTTTTGGATTAATTATACGCATATGTTCGTGCTTCACTTTTGTGTTGTGACTACATTATTCCTACGCATTATTCTGTTTGCATGCTAAATATATGCTAGAGGTGTTTGGGTGCAGGCATTATTTGCCTAATTGTTAATGCTCAATAACAGGTAAATGGAGACAAATGGTAGTGGTTAGGTCATATGTATAACTTGGTCTATTGGAGGTGTAGACTCGTGCAAATAGATGAAGAGAATGCTAATGTTATGTGCGCGCCCTTGCGAAGGCTTTGTGCAAAGGAAGTGTCTTGGACTTGTCCCAGGGCCAAACCCCTTACTTTTTTGAAAGTCCGCCCTAACAGAGGCTCAAGTCCCAACTTATGTGTTTTGAAAAAAGTACTTTGTAATCATCTCAATAAAGTGTATGCACGTGCTTTGTAAAGATAAAAATTTTATTAAATAAAGATATTTTTCATTTGTTGTTTACATGTATGCCTATATTTCTCCTCTTTTTTCCCCTCTTTTTTTTTGTAATAGAATAAATGATGGAAAGAAAAAAAAAGAAAAATAATGGAAAGCGAACAGAGGGAAGGAAAAAAACATCCTTTTCCCCTGAGAACCTACCCCAGTTAGGCAAAAAACTAAGAAACAAAATAGTTAACGTAAAGAACTGGCATAGAGCGCCTTGGACGTGGCATGCCGCGACGAGGTTGGAGATGGGCAAGTCAGATATCCTTAAGG
The DNA here is from genome assembly GCA_963922005.1 of Cornus suecica. Lineage (NCBI taxonomy): Eukaryota > Viridiplantae > Streptophyta > Magnoliopsida > Cornales > Cornaceae > Cornus > Cornus suecica. The sequence continues at coordinate 46,854,423 of OY998238.1, read as the reverse complement.
ATAGAACTTTTTGATCCACTTGGCATTAGAGGGACCTGTCTTGAATTCGGTTCCCACCTCTTCTAACTTATAGTACCCATTAGGTGAGGCATTGGTCACATTATAAGGTCATTCCCACTTAGGTGCGAATTTCCCTGGGCTTTGACCCCTCATCACGGTGTTAACCATTTTCAAGACTAAGTCTCCCTTAGTAAAAACCCTATCTTTAATAGAAGTATTTTAAGCCCTTGCAATCCTGGCTCGATACTTTTGCGCTGCCACTGAAGCGGCATCCCCGCTTTCATCTAAGGCTTCCAATACATCACATTTGCTGACTAATAACAAGCCACATGAAGTCGCAAAACGTGTTGATGGCACAGCCAACTCCTCGGGCAAGACAACATCGATCCCGTACACCATGGAAAATGGAGTCTCTTGGGTTGCACGTTATTTAGAAAAACTATAAGCCCACAGCGCCATCAATAACTGGTCAACCCAACCTTTGTCGTGTTCCTGTAGCGTCTTGCTCAAAATCCTGATTAACGTCTTGTTAGTGACTTCGGCTTGGCCATTACCCTTGGGATAGTAAGGCGTTGATATATGGTGCAGCACCTGATACTGCTCCAGGAGTGCCCCTACGTCTTTGTTCACAAATGGCATCCCGTTATCGGATGGAAGTGTGTGCGGTATCCCAAATCTACATATGATCCGGTCCTTGATTAACTTGACCACGACAGCTGCAACAATCCTCCTCAAGGGAACGGCCTTGATCCACTTAGTGAAGAGAGTAGTGGGTACCAAAATCCAAGCGTGCCCTTCAGCTTTGGGCATGATCGGTCCAATATTATCCAAGGCCTAAGTATAAAATGGCCATGGTGTGGACAAAGAGCAAAGGCTGACAGTTGGGGCATGGATAAGGTTATTGTGCTTCTGATAAGCTTCACAACGTCGTACATGCGTTGCAGTGCCCCTTTCCATCATTGACCAGTAATACCCGCAGGTGACCAAATACTGATACAGCTTCACACTGCCTTGATGGTCGCATTGATGCGCCTCAGTCATGACAACCATCGCCTCCTCACAGTTGATGCACATCAAGGGCCTGCCACAAAATCCTTTGCGATAGAGGGCACCTTCATAAAAGAAGAAATGCACTACCCTCTAACTAACAATCATCTCGTTTGCCTTGACGTTAGGTAAAGTACCCTCCTATAAAAAATTAATGTAAGGCTTTCGCCAGTCAGCTAATTTGGCATGAAAAGCACTCTCATTGCCTTGAGGGGTGCAACAACACAGTACAGAACTCTTCTGCAAGTCCTTGGCAGCTGCCACCTCGGCGCTAGACCCATTGGTAGAGGCTGACATCCTCCACGCCGTATACTGTTTTGTGATTCGCTTCAAGAATGGTACGACCCTCCTCTTCGGGAACATAACAAGATAGCACACCTTCAGGTCCTTTCAAGTAGAGATCACTTTTGATGATCACAAAACCCCTGGTTGACGGCTTGTCGGAGCTCCCCTTTGTAAGGTCCTGCATAATCATAGTGCGTCAATCATTAACCTTCACTAGGTCAGAACCTTCCACTATTGAAGGAGCGGGACACCCCTGTACCTTCAATGATAAACTATCTTGATCGAGTATGATCTTTGAAGCCAGGGTGCCAACGCGTCCAGGAAGCGGTTCCTGTATTTAGAAACATGCACAAAATCAACATGGTCAAAATGCTGCAGCAAAAGCTGCGCCTGGGTACGATAGGGAGCAAGATTCGCCTTTTTCACGGTAAACTCACCAGTGACCTGCTTAAGGATGAGCTGCGAATCACCCTTAACCTTCAACCTTCGACCACCTCACCTCTGAGCCTCTCTGAGTCCCAACAGTAGTGCCTCATACTCGGCCTCATTGTTCGAATAAGGAAAATCAACCTAGTAAGAAAGATGAACCTGTGGATCACCATTGCCCGGTGTGAGGACAATGTTGGCCCCACCTTTACTGGAAGTAGATGCACCATCAAATGATAGCTCCCAAAACTGGGCATCAACCATCATTAAGTCGGTTGAATCACTGTCACAAGAAGAATGAGATAAAAGATCCGTCAATGCTTGGCCCTTGATGGTTGTTGGTCTAATACACTAAATGTCGATTCCCAATAAACCCATCAACCATTTAGTCAAACGCCCACCGGAAGGAGACTGAGCCACCATATAGCACATCAGCTCACTTTTGGTCATCAACTCCATTGCGTGCGTAGATAAGTAATTCCAGAACTTCTTTGTAGCTAAGACCAACGTAAGGCATTACTTGTCTATAGAAGTGTACCTAAGCTCAGTGCCACAAACGACCCTACTAGCATAATAAATCAGCCTCTCACGCTCGTATTCCTCTTGGGCGAGGATTGCCCCCAGTGAATGATTAGTAGTGGAAATATAAAGTCGAATAGGTACTCCTCTATTGGGTGTAGTCATCGTTTCTGGTGCTACTAGGATCCTTTTGATTGCCTCAAAACTCTGTTGGCACTCCAGAGTCCAAACATATGTTGCATCCTTCTTCAAGAGAGGTAAAAATGGTTGCATGAGCTCGGCGAGGTTGGGGATGAAGTGTCGTAGATAAGAGATCTTGATAATGAATCCTCTGAGCTGCTTTAGTAATCATGGTGGGTCCAAGGTGATTATGGCTACAGTCTTGTCACTGTTAACTTCAATGCCCCTCTGATGCACAACAAAGCCTATGAAGTTCCCCTTAGTTACACCAAAGACACATTTAATCGGATTCATCTTCAACTTATAACGCCTGCAATGGTCGAAAACCTTCTCTAAGTTGCCCACATGATTTGTTAGTAGCTTTGATTTAACCACTAAGTCATTCACGTAGCACTCGACTGAATCATGGATCATGTCATGAAAGACAGCGGTCATTTCCCTTTGATACGCCGCACCTGCATTCTTCAGACCAAATGGCATTACAGTGAAATGGAAGTTCTCCATTGGAGTACGAAAGACAGTCTTTGGTGCATCTTCCTTGGACATCTTGATCTGATTATACCAACTGAAACCATCCATGAATGAGAACATCCCATGCCCGACGGTGACATCGACAATGGCATCGACATTTGGTAACAGAAACTCATCCGTAAGGCACGCCTTGTTGATGTCCCTGAAATTGATGCAGACGCAAACCTTGCCATTCTTCTTTCTCACTGGAACAACATTAGCCAACCAAGTTGGATGTTGAATGGGTCTAATGAATCCTTCCTGTAATAAGCATTTAACCTCCTCCTTGATCTAGTTTTCTATCTTTGGAAAAAACACTCATGCAACTTGCTTCTCTGGTACAACTTCGGGCCCAACATTTAAACGATGTATAACCAAGTCGGGATTGAGGCGAGGCATCTGATCATAGCTCCATGAAAATACGTCCTGGTACTCCCAGAGTAGGCTCACTAATCGTTCCTTGAACACAACGGGTAACTCGTGGTTGAGAGGTACCAATCGAGGCAATTCCCCAGCTTTAGCCAAGTCAACCTCCTCAACACCCTTCTTTTGAGTTGTAGCCAAACCTGTCTGTGAATCGTCTTCATATAATTGGTCACCAGCAGTGGTGGATGCCTCTTCCAGGCAATGACCACTGCAGGGGTTGGGTGCCTGTATTGGAGCGTTCGGCCCTTCGCATTGTCATAACTGATAAATAATTCTCCTATCTGCCTTGTGAACCTTCTTGAAAAGCTCATCACTACCCTCGAACCTGCACTTTCGTTTCCAAGGAATGACTACCATCACATCGTCATCGTCCTCTGGCTCGCTGATGTCCTCCTAGTTAGGTAAATGAGTGGCATATACCTCGCCTTCCTTTGGGTGCTCCTCTGCAGTTACAAAGTTAGTGAAATATATAGCATCAGATAAATGAACTTCACTAAGAGAGAAAGGATTCCTTGTAGCTTTCACAGTTGTCGTGTCGGTGCCCCAATTCGCTTTCATCACTTGGTGGTAATATGAAGGGACCATACCATGAAGGTTCATCCAGTCTCTCCCTAAGAGAATATGGTATAATGGCTCTCCTTCAATGACATGGAACCTGACAGGACCTCAAATATCTCTAACATGCAAGTCAGTGGTTATATAGCCCAATGTCTTTTATCTGATTCCATTGAAGCCTCCCAGTCATAGATTCCTCTTTGATCCCAACCTTTCTCATAACAACCATTGGCATAATTTTAACAGACACGTCATTATCGAGGAATGCTCTCTTGAATCCTACCCCATTGATGGTTGCTGGCACATATAGCGAGCGATTGTGGGGTCCCTCGATCAGCTTGTCCGCTTCTGAAAAGGTCACATATCCATCATTATCTGACTTCGTTGAGGCAGCGGGTTCGTCCTCTTTGCCATCGGTACCTGACCTGCATACAACCTTGATCAGAACTTTAGTAACCTCAACCCTAAAATCATAGTCAAGTTTAAGTCGATAAAAAAAGTCCTTCAGAAGGTTGCCCATTTGAGTTATGCACTCCCTGATGTTGTATTAAACTTGTTCTGTCAACCAAGTTGCCTCAGCATTCTGAAGTTATTCTAAGGTGTCACAATCACCACATGAGATCGTGTCCATTCCTACATTGTGGCTCGAAAAGGGGTTATTATGCACGTCCTACTTCTTAAGGAATTCTAGCTCACCAAACTTTATCTTCTTCTAGAACAAGTCGCGTAAGATCTAGCAGTCCATCAAGGAATGCCTCGTCCCTCGGTGGTAGTGACAAAAGTAGGGATCATTCTGCAAATCCTTGTGGTTCTCCTCAAACGCTGGTGGTAAAGTAACGACCTTGTCGTGGATCCACTGCCTCAATACTGCCAAGACTTGCTTACGGTTGCAAGGAAAAGGTGGCGGAGTCGATCAAAACCTCTTTCTCTGTTGATCCACCGACGTCATAAATGCGTCCTCGTCCTCATTGGGTTCCTCAAAAAATTGTTTTTCATCCTCAACAACTGCAGCGGTGATGGATACGGGTCATGGTGCTCGCCAAGAATGACTTCCTCTGGGATTCGCAACTCAATCAGCTAAACTCCTCATCTTAACCATGAAGTCATAAAATGTTCGAATGTTGAAAGCGACCAGGTAAAGGCAGTACTCCCTATCCATTCCATCGATACAGATCTTGACCAGGTCCTCCTCTTTTGTTGCTTCGTAACAATCCAAGGTACGTTCTTTGAAGCATTTGACATACACCATCACATCTTCAATACTCTTTTGAGTGAGCTTGGTAAGGGATGTAGGGTAACATTTTCATCAACTTGGTAGTACTTACTATAAAACCTCTAGGTCATTTCTTCCCAGCTCGTCACAAAACCTGGTTCCATATTGTGATACCATGTGTAAGTACGGTCAGCGAGTGACTTCGGAAACTCCCACAGCTTCAATACCTCATTGGCGGCGTGATCCCCCAAGTGGCTGATAAAACGTCCAATATATTCCTTGGTGTTACCTTTTTTGCCGTCAAATTGCCTGAACTTGGGCGTCACATACTCGGTTAGGTAAGGCTGCTGCAAGACAGAGGTGGGAAAATGAGGTAAACGGTCACCAATCGAATCAACTCCGGTCGAGACGCATCCTGACCCAATCATGGCATGTAACTGATTAAACATGATATAGGGAGAGGCATTTTGCTGAGCCGGCCAAAATGGGGTGAGGGATGTTGCGGTCGTGTTACCGTGGGGTAACATGGGGGTTACACGAGGGGGTGTCACCAAGATGTCACGGTGAAGGATTGACGCTAGCGTTGGCACTAGTGTTGGTCCGAGTGTCGCATCAGAAGCTGCCTCGGGCCTAGAGGAGGCGAACATCGCCTTCTGCTCGTCCCACATCTGTTGTTGGGCGATTTGCGTAGAAAATGGTGTTTCCATCAGAAGCTCATCCCGGTTGTGCCTACCAATTGACCCTGAAGAGGTAGTGCGATGAGATCTATTCCAACCCGGCCTCCAATGCTCTGCCCTAGTGACTGTACGACTTGATGAACGAGCATTCATTGCCTCTTGCTCAGGAGCTCTGGGGGATGATTGGCTAGCAACGGCTCTTCGGGCTGAGACTCCATCATGGTAATGCCTTGAGGCTGTAAATGAGTCACTGCCAGACCTAGTGCAGGTTAATTCACCACCAGGAGACCTCGTAATGGCTGGCTCAATTATCCTGGCACCTCACTCTCGATTCCGACAGGTACAATGGGCTCGGGCCTTAGTAGAGTAGGAGGGGGTGCAGGAAGGGCAGAAGAAGGTACTTGAGATGACATGGCTTTACGAGAGGACCTTCTGTGCATGCTACTAGCCTGTCTTTCTCTCCCACTATGGTCACCAATAAATTGTGGGTGAAAAAGTGCAGAAGTAATAGCAAATGAAGGGAAAATGGAGAAATGGCTCCACTAGCATGACAGAACAGATGGGTCGAGACCCATAGTCAAAATCTCAAGCAAATAGGGTGAAAGAGAAGAGAAAGAGAAGGTGGATAGTGCAAAGAGTGCAGCCTCATCTCAAGCTAGAGAATGGGTAGAGAGCATCAATAGAGCTAAAAATCCCTAAAATGAAATACCACATAGATAAAGACCAAGAGAAAGGAGAATAGAGACGTAAAATAGGGAAGAAGGTTATGATGTAGAGAAGATAGAAATCAAGCTTCCATGGCCGAAGGCTCAAAGGAATGAGAAGGTAGGTAGGTAGCCGTCCTTGAGGGAGTAGTCTCCAAGAAAGGAAAATGAAATGAATAAAGTTAGGATCCCTAGGCAAGCACTATTTCCTTCTATTTGTAGGTCACTTGCTCAAAATGTTGCCCTAATATGAAGTGGTCCCCAACCCCTACCGATGTTCCACATGTCTCCAACCAATGATGAGGGTCATAATATGAGCCAATAACGAATGTTCCTTCCACATTAAGAATAATGGGTGGAATTTACATTATGGGGCCTTATTATAACTAAATTACACCCTTAACCTACATGCCACATGCTCTTTCCAATCCCTTCAAAATGTGAGGATGGTGTCGCGTTGTCCACTTGTCACAGCTACGCAGCATCTGTGGCCACAGCCGGATCAGTCATGCAATGGATCACTCCCCAAAAACCTTCGCAGTACATGCATATATCATTAGAGCTTCGCAAAATGGTGGTAAAAGCCCTTGGGATACTGCCACAACATCAGGACCCGTAGACTATGGAGGTACTACTCCCGTGTCTGTTGCTCAGTTCCACAAGATGTGCTACCATAAAAGGACTACATTAGAAGGCCACGAGTAATCCGTCTTGATGCTGGACACATTGGGTCAACCACGCGTACCAACTTCAGTGAGGCGGGTCCAAGGCTCTACCTAGTAGCCCCGTACCCTAAAAGAGACCCCTCTATGAGTCTGGAACACCCTAAAATAATACCTATGCCTACAAAAATCACAGAATATTTTGGTAGGGATGGATTAAGTAAAACATACATTCAGAGATGTTAAATGGATAAATAAAAATAGTAATTGTAAGAACATTTATAGTATTATTTGTGTTTGACATGTTCTAGACAATAACCATGTTGAGTGAATTGTCATGTTGAGAGTTTTGTATATTTGAAATCGAGTTGTTAGTATGTTCGTTTCTATCTCGAGAAAGAAGTTAAAGAGTGTGTCAAAGCAAAGAAAGCTACCGGAGGGCAAAATCGTTATTTCTAGACATCGTCACTTCACCAGAGGGAAACAATGTCATTTCCAGACATTATGACTTCATCCAAAAGCATTGGGAGTTCGAGATGACCAGTCTATCTCAAATATGAAAAAACTCCAAAAGATGCAACATACCTACGTTGTCAAAGGCAAAAAGAGGCAGAATGGCTCTAACCTACGCTTTAGTTTTTGGAGCTGGGAATGGACCCTATGCCCTAGACCTACGCCCACATATAGGTCCCAATGCTTGGTCATATACACATATTGATACACATATACACATTTGTTTTGAGGTGCTTTCAGATTTTTTCAGTTTGGTCCCTACTTCAAGTTTTTAAGTGATCAATGACTTCAGACCTCTACGTATAGGCATATACACATATTTACATTAGATTTTAGAGGATTTATCAAGGTATTGTGAAATTACGTAAGAGGGCAAGGTTAGGGTTTTCTATTACTTGGTCTATAAATACCAAGGTTCTACAAGAAAGGAGGCTACGTCTTTGAGAGATCTCTGTAGTATTCTATCATTCATATTCTTCTACAGAGATATAGATATAGAGATAAAATATCATTGAATGATTAGAGATATACAAGTTCTCTCTTGTTTTTGGACGTCTTCAATCGTGTTTCTACATCAACGATTTCTATGCACGATTAAATGGTATAGTTGCTAAAATATTCACACACCGTCCATTGCAACAAGGTTGTTTTGATCCGTCTGAGTATGGAGCGATTCAAGGATTTCAAACCGCAAGTAGATAAAGGCAAATCAGACGAGATTTGTGAGTCTCTTATAGTGTTTGGCGGAGCAAGCGTGCTTAGTGAAGTATAAGTGATTCAAGGATTTTAGACCACGAGTAGAGGAAAGCATATCAGGAGTGATTATAAGTCTAAAACTCTCATAGAGTCTATACTTGTTGATTCATAGTATATCGGTACCCGAGTGTACCCGTGGTTTTTTTTCCTTGGAACGTTTCCTTGGTTTTTCACTTATAATTCTCTGTGTCGTCTCTTGCTTTATTTTCTGCACTATATTGATGTTTGCTTGATAGATTTGTTTTTGGAATTAAATTGAAAATTAGGGTTTGTGACTAATTAAAATTGAATTTTCGCTAAATAATTTAATTGATCATAAAATGGACGAAAAACCTATTCACCCTCCTTTAGGCTGTTTTCACTATCGTCTAGGTAATTTCAATTGGTATCAGAGTGTTGTTGTCCCGATTTAGGTTAACTACCTAGGGTTAGATCTTGAACTTAGACGATGGACGTATCTCATGAAAGAGGTTCCATATTTAGGTCTCCTTGGTTTGATGGCTCAAATTACACGTATTGGAAAGCGAGAATGAGAGCATTTTTGAAATTGCTATATGAGAGAGCTTGGTTGGCCGTAGAGGTAAGATATTATCCTCTCACTGTGAAAGATTTTGTTACTAATCAATATAGGGTAAAACCTTCAACTGAGTGGACTACTGTTGAAACAAATAGTGATAGTTGGAATTCAAAAGATTTGAATGGGTTGTACAATGTGGTGACTGCGAGTGAGTTTAAGAGAATAGCCACATGTGAAATTCCAAAAGAAGCTTGGGACATTCTTCAAGTAACTCATGAGGTAACTTCAAAAGTTAAACAGTCAAAACTCCAAATTCTAAATCCAAAATTTGAATAGCTTAGGATGGAGGAGCATGATGTTTTTGGTGATTTTGAGGCTAGGTTAACTGACATAATAACTAGTTGTCACAATCTAGGAGAGCCTATTTCCGAAGCAACCATTGTGAAGAAAATCCTTAGGTATTTACCTGAACATTTTCGGTCTAAGGTTACTGTCATATCTGAAATCATGAGTTTCAAGGAAATTAAACTTGAAGAGTTGGCTGGTAATTTGAAATAGTATGAGATGGAGATGTGTGCTTAATCCTCTAAAAAGTCAAGCAACACAAAAGCGAAGGACATAGCTTTGAAAATCACTAAAGAAGGTCCTAGTGAGTCGGATGAAGAAGGTGAGAGTAAACCAAATCAGTTTAACATAATCATGAAGCAGCTTCATAAGTTTTTAAAATATTTTTGTGGTCAATAATTGATTAAAGAACAAAATTATGGAGATAAATCACATGATTCTAAAAATAGAAAAATCCAAAATAGGAATGATAAGTTTGTTCATAAAAAGAAAAAACCTTAATGTTTTGAGTGCCAAGGGTTCGGTCACATAGCTGCTGAGTGTGCTAATAAGTTGAAAATGAAAAAAGGTTTGGTTGTTACTTAGAGTGATGGATCAACTAGTGATTCGATGGATTCAAAGGTAGGAGATGAGATTGAGAATTTCACCGTGTTTGCTGCACAAAGTAAGGAGGTCGGTGAAGTTGATGCAAGTTGGGCAATGTCTGAGGATGATGATTCTGAGGATAATGAAGAATGTGGGGATTCATATGAAGATGCATACAATAAATTTTATGAAAAGTCCATGCAGGTTAGCAAAGTGTACTCGAAATTTTTGATTCAATTCAACAATGTTGATAAGGAGAGACAGACCTTAAAAAAAGAATTGACATAACTTAAGGGAATAATTGACCAAGTCTGAACAAGAAAGGACTCAGGCTTTGAAGAGGCTAAATGGTCTCAATGAGGATTTAGAAACTCTAAGAATGAAATTGAGTGAGAAATCTACAAGGATTGAGAGTTTGGAAAAAGAATTAAAGGATGCTAACTTAACTATTCATAGATGGTCTAGTGGAACTAATAAGCTTGATCACATGTTGAGTGTAGGAAAGTCAGCAGGAAATACTAAGGTGTTGGGCTTCAAAGGAATGAGTGATCCGACATTGTTTCCAAAACAACCTTTGTTAAGGCTTCCCAAGTAGCATCTAGTTCTTCTCAAGGTAAGTCTGATAGGAATCTTAATGATCGATCTTATGTTAGAAAACATGTTGAGAGTAAGTCTCCCTTTACCTCTAGAGTCAATAAGGGTTCAAATAATGTTTTTCAAAGGTTTATTCCAGTATGTCATCACTATGGAGTGAAAGGTCACATTTGACCCGTATGTTCAAAGTTAAGAGGAGAAACTTTGAAATCTGAGCGAAAGCATAGAATTCATAAACGACCCAATGTTGAAAGTCAAATTTGGATGTTGAGTGAAGAGGTGAAGAGGTTGACTAGGCTAGCAAATAGAACACCGAAAATTAAACAAATGTTGGTTAGAAAAGATGAATTGCATTGTTTGGTTGCTCATACTTCATGTCTAGCACGTGACTATAATTCTAAGAAAGGTCTCGAGTATATATCAACAGATTTTCAGTCAACAGACATCTCTACGAAACCATTAGATTTTCAAAAGCATATGCATTTTAGAAAATCTGGTGGCATATTATCATTAGGATAGATGTCTTCATATATATTATTATATGAATATCTTGTATTATATTTTTATCCTAGAATTGATACATTATCATGCATTTTGTTTTATTTGCATGTTTATTTATTTTTTGTTTTGTTATTTTATTATTATGCATGCATCATGTTTTGTTACTATTAAGATTATTCATACATGCATCCTTATGGCAAAAATTCTAAAAAAAATTTAAAAAAAAAATAGCATGTTGAGTTTGGCTAAGGGTACAAATGATTGTCATATTTCACTTTATTCTCATATTTATTTTTCTTATTATGCTTATGAGAGTTGGAATTGTTAGTCTGACCTGAGGTTATGAGTTATTCACTTGACATGTTTAAATATTATTTTTGGAACTCATCAACTTTGGGTGCTTGTTTTACTTCGGAGATGACTGTAATACTTGTTGAAACTTTTAGTTTTTTTCCATCTAATCCGAAGTGATATGTAGATTCATAAGCTATGCTAGATTGATCTATGGTTTTAAATACTTTTTACATGCTTATGAATATTGTGGTGAAGTTGAAAAGAGGAAAGAATGAGATGTTTAAAATATAGAAATACAAAAAGTAGTTCTTTTATCTGAGTAACCGAGCCTCTTGCCTCAGTAAGCATTGAGTGTTCGCGTAAAAAGGGGAGAAGACTAATGAACATAAATCCCATGGAAGAAGCTCGGGCCCAGTTGGTTGGGACAAAAAATCCTCACTGGAAAGTCCGGAGCTTAGAAAGACAAAAAGGGATTTGGTGAAAAAGTTGAAAAGGTGCAAAAATAAATTGTGACAATAGGGTATTATTTTTTAAAAAATAAGCAATAAGGTCCAAGTGAATGATTTGATTTCTAGCTTAGGTTTTGGACTGAAGTATCATCACGATTAGTGAAGAAGATTATTAGAATTAGTACGTATTGTTTTTATCTTAGGTGTTTACTTGCACCTGAATATTTTTCATATATGCAAATGTTATGTAAAGCTTGTTTTGTGACTGCTTATATCTACAAGGTATGTGTGTTGATTTTCTTCACTATCATGTGTATAATTACTAAGTCAAATATGCGTATATGATGTGTTAATGACTAACTCATTGTCTCTACTGCATTGCTCACATGGTTCTAAGAACAAAAATATTTTTGGTTGTTTTTCATTTTACATTCATGCATTAGTCTTAAGTTCATGCATATTAGAGATTTATGTTACTTGAGAATCTGGATATATTCTAATAGAGTACTTTATCTTAGTATTTAGTGTTTGGCTTAGATTCTCTTAAGTATCCTCTGTAATTTTTTTCCTATGTTTTCTTCTTGAGGTTTTTCCTTGTTTCTCTCGATGCTTTGATTGATTTTAATGTTCCTTGTCATTTCAGTAACAAAAAGGGGGAGAAATATTGAGTAAGAGTGAGTAATGGTTTTAGGGGGAGAAGGTTTGAGTAAGGTGGAGTAATGATTTAAGGGGGAGAAAGAGTGTGTGTTTTATGATCATTATGTTTACATGGATATTGTATTTTCCTTATGATTATTTAATATCTATTTTCCACACTTGCGATGTGGTTACAGGATTAGTTGACCGTCATGAAAACAAGGTGACAATTTATATCTATGTTTGTCGGTATGTGTTCATAGGTCTAGATGTTATGTTGTTATTTGTGAGGTTATATTGTAAAAACATGATTTTGTCTCAGAAATGTCAAGGGGGAGATTGTAAGAACATTTATAGTATTATTTGTGTTTGGCATGTTCTAGACAATAACCATGTTGAGTGAATTGTCATGTTGAGAGTTTTGAATATTTGAAATAGAGTTGTTAGTATGCTCGTTTCTATCTTGAGAAAGAAGTCAAGGAGTGTGTCAAAGCAAAGAAAGCTATCGGAGGGCAAAATCATCATTTCCAGACATCGTCACTTCATCGGAGGGAAAAAATGTCATTTCCAAACATTATAACTTCATCCAAAAATATCGGGAGTTCGAGATAATCAGTCTAGCTCAAATATGAAAAAACTTCAAAAGATGCAACATACCTACGTTGTTAGAGGCAAAAAGAGGCAGAATGGCTCTAACCTTTGCTTTGGTTTTTGGAGTTGGGAATGGATCCTACGCTTGGTATGGTGCCCCGGGGTGGGTAGGAGCGGGTCGAGTCCGTCTCATCGCGGAGCAACAACCTCGTTCCGGATCTAATCTATATATTCGGCAATTCATCCAATGACTTCACGGTCGCCAAAAAAGCCCCAAGAAACATCAAACATTTCCGATGAGATCCATGGAGAAATTCTTAGATAGCAAGCACTAGCTCTAGGTGCGACTTCATAAAAAGCAATCAAAGATAAGATCGAAGAGAATGAAACGCACGTAGTGGTCATTATAGCGATTCCTTCTGATCCTAGAAAATGTCCGAAAAAACCTGCTACGGAACTACCGAGCAGGGGCAAAAATATGATAAGTAGATACATAATTTCGAGTGTGATCAGACAACCAAAAATCAAACAATGATAGAGCGGCCTGTGATTTATTTTTTGATCGACGCCCGAAGAAGGCTCACAATAGTTTGAGTCACAAGGTTCATTTTTAGCCACAACGACAAACGAACCTATGGGCGGGGCATTTTCAGGGATTAGCCTCCTTCCCCAATTCTACTGTTTTTTCTTGAATTTGAATCCTTTATCGCCATTCTTTTATTTAAGAACTGCGCCCCACCCCCTATGTAAGGCTAGAAAAAGAGAGGTTTTTTCTTTATGTAAATCAACACCTAGCTCTTACGATCGGAATATGGATGAGATCAAAAAGGCCATCATTGGGGCAAACGATGCAATAGCTTCGGTTAGAGCAAAGCCCAAAATAGCATAACCAAATGATTGTTTAGCTAATGATGGATTTCGCGCCACGGAATTAATCGAGGAACTAAGGACGTTTCTAATACCGACAATAGCTCCTGCTAAAGAAATTGTAGCAGCTTCGGTACCTATTGATTTTACACCTTTTAACATCTCGAGTTGAGAATTCTAGTCACGCTTTTTAATTCACGATTTTATGTTATAGATTTCTCTAGGCCCCTACTTCAATTAAAGCAAGCTCATCCCTCTTTTCTTTTCTCTTGGGCATCTCATTTGGAGCGCAAAGCATTCTTTTCGATCTTGTACTAAGATACACTAAATACCAACCCAATCTCGATTAAAAAAAGAAATTATTGCAACTACGAAAACTACAACAACCTCCACGAACGGACGCTTTCATTTAGTTCGACTTAACTAACTATATAAACAAATATAACAAATGTGCAATATTTATAAACATTTCAACCAAACTCTTTATTTGCAAAGGCCGAAGGAGAATGTGTTCTTAAGTCAACAAGCTTACCTTACCTTATATTAGAGAAAGGTTTGGAACCCTTGAAAGCCCCAAATCCTTGTCCGTGTTCGGTTCCTTAGTTGACGTCAGCCCTCCCCCCTAACTAGCTTTATTTTTTGTTAGGAAGCGAGAGTCGCCCCCCCCCCCCCCCCCCTTCACTTAAAGGCAGTATGTCTATTGATGCACCAGATGCTTGTCCGAAAGCTCTGTTATCTCTATCTTCTGAATAATTGACTCCTAGGTACTCTTCCCCAACCAATAGCTCGCTGGATAGGTCAATTAAATCTGACTGAACTTGATAGGTTCGGACTTGCCTTTCCTCTTCTTTAATGGATGGGAACACATCGAATGAAAAGGATGTCGAATAAGTTAAAAGATGGCAACGACTTCCTTGTGATAAATTAAATCTGAACTTTATTGGCTCCATCACCTCCACTAACAACAGCCTCTCTAATCCGATTTTATTCCACAAGGATGCCAAGACAATGATGATGGCCTATTATTCTTCTCAGAGACTATTTGAACTGCCCGATTGACCGATGGCTCTTTAATGGTGGATTTGCCTGACCTTATTTCTTTCTTCAGAGGAAACTAAAGGAGTCATCATTTCAAGTGAAGGTGGAAGAGAAAACTGGAAAGCCAGAGTCAGCTAACCGTGGTGAAAAGGCGGCAAGCACATATGAGAGGGACATCACTGAAGAGCTTAACTGACGAGCTCTTTTTGTGATTAACGCTTCTGCTCACTGGCTAAATCGAACTGTTTGTACCTTTGTTAACTCTTCCTGTAAGGAAGTTAGTCCATAGCGCTTATTGGGCAAAAGCATTTAGAAATCGCCTGTCGATTAAGAGGTGGAATCAAAAGCATAATGGGAAGTGGGAGATAGGCTTGGAGACAAATGCTACTTGGGAGCTGCGCCGCTTTAAGAGGAAACCCGGGAAAAGCTTAACCTCAGCGTACCAAGGTCTGGGGCTGAATCCGATCCAAAAGAGAAAGAGTCAGTGCCAAGTGAGATATTATCTGACTCTGACTGAGATCTTTGTCCTACTTCTCCCCCGGCTAGCTGCTGAATTCACGTAGTTGACTTGAGCGGAATCACAAGTTTTCAATGATACCGATAATTGGGAATCACAACTCCAACTCAATATTTTACACCGATGTATCGTACTCTCTCGACCAAGTCATCATAAGAAAATATTGCTAAATCTTTCCGAAGTAAGAAAAGGAGGGAAGGTGCGCTACAACTAACATAACAACCAGGTTAAAAACGTTAGCTAGCGCACAATGGCTTTCTCTGATAAGGGCTCGCTTCTTCAAGCTCTGCCCGACCAATACAAGCATAGGCCTACACCCTAGACCTACGCCCAAGCATAGGTCCCAATGCTTGGTCACATGATCACTTGTTATGCAGGATTTGTTTCGAGGTGCTTTCGGATTTTTCCAGTTTGGTCCTTACTTCAAGTTTTTAAGTGATCGATGACTTCAGACCTCTATGTATAGGCATATACACATATTAACATCAGATTTTAGAGGATTTATCAAAGTATTGTGAAATTACGTAAGAGGGCAAGGTTAGGGTTTTCTATAACTTGGTCTATAAATACCAAGGTTCTACAAGAGAGGAGGCTACGTCTTTGAGAGATCTCTGCAGTATTCTATTATTCATATTCTTCTACAAAGATATAGATATATAGAGATAAAATATCATTGAATGATTAGAGATATACAAGTTCTCTCTTGTTTTTGGACGACTTCAATTGTGCTTCTACATCAACGATTTCTATGCACGATTGAATGGTATAGTTGATGAAAAATTCACACATCGTCCATTGCAACGAGGTTGTTTTGATCCGTCTAAGTACAGAGCGATTCGAGGATTTCAGACTGCGAGTAGAGAAAGGCAAATCAGACGATATTTGTGAGTCTCTTATAGTGTCTGGCGGAGTAAGCGTGCTTCGTGAAGTAAGAGTGATTCAAGAGTTTCAGACCGCGAGTAAAGGAAGGCATATCAGGAGTGATTGTAAGTCTAAAACTCTCATAGAGTCTGTACTTGTTGATTCATAGTGCATCGGTACCCGAGTGTATCCGTGGTTTTTCACGTATAATTCTCTGTGTCGTCTCTTGCTTTATTTTCTGCATTATATTGATGTTTGTTTGATATTGCTTGATAGATCTGTTTTTGGAATTAAATTGAAAATTAGGGTTTGTGACTAATTAAAATTGAATTTCCGCTAAAACATTTTAATTGATCATAAAATCGACAAAAAGCCTATTCATCTCCCTCTAGGCTGTTTTCACTTTCGTCTAGGTAATTTTAGTAATTAACCTTTGTCTGCAAGTAGACCTGTCAATGGATTGAATTTTAACCCGAATCCGATCCGATTAGCCGGATTTGGATTAGAAAAAAAATCCGATAATCCGAATACGATCCGAATCCGATAATCCGATTCCTTAACAAATTGGATTTGGATTTGCCTAATCCGATCCGATAATAACCCGATCCGATTAATTTTATATATACACATATATATTATGTTATTAATATGTAAATATTAAATAGTATACTAAATTATGTTTCAAAATTTTTTTCGCTTTTTCATTTTTATGTTTTTATAGTCATGTATTATAAGTATTGATTGTAAAATATATAATTTAGTGTTTAATATTCTTAAAAAATAACATAAAAATAAAAAAAAAATTAATAATTTTTTGTAATTTTTTTTTACCTAATTGGATCGGGTTATCGGATCGGATATCCGAAAATAAACAAATTCGGATTTGGATCAATTAAGTGAAAATCCATCGGATTATCGGATCGGATCAGACGGATATATGTTAATCGGATCAGGAGAGATCCGATCCGAATCCGACCCGTTTACAGGTCTATCTGCAAGTGATGGATTGATCAATCCGAGAAGGATATAATGGCCGGCTGATTTAATATTATCATTTACATAAGTATTATATATTGTTTTTCTCTCAGTGATTGATTAATGGGTCAGGTAGGCTGGGCTAAGCCTATTAGAAGTTTAAATTATATATTTCTGAAGTAATTGGTCATCGTCGTATTGTTTTTATTTAAGTTGAATGCAGATAGACCCCATTATATTGGATGCCTTTGTCTTGAAGGGTATACAAGGCATTTTCTTATAAATCAAAATTCAAATGCATCAAAGATGATTGGGTTTTCTCTCATTTGGAAGCCATGTGCGATGCAGAATCTGGTTTGAGGAAGAAATATGTAACGTAGTGATAGCTTTAAATATAGTATCATGAAAGCATTACTAGTTGCTCATGTTGGACAATATTGGGAGTGTGAAATAGTGCCAATTAAGCTTCAATGCCAAAAATAAGGGGAAAAAGAACAAAGTAAAATTATTTCAATCAAACACATAATCATTTATAAAGTTTATGTACATTTAAGTAAAGCCTAGATATCTATTACCAATGTATTGTACAAGAAATAATCAGAATGGACTTGTACAAGAAACAATAATTAGAATGGTGACATATTATCAGTAGGAAAATTAATCATCATCTTTCTTCAGTGATGTCTGTATTGATCACTGTGTCATGAATTGGAGTTCCAGGTTCTGTTGTTGAGAACCCTTCATCCTGAGACACAAATTCATCTGCATTGTGGACGAAACTAATGGCTGGACTTTGTGCGCCATCGGGCATAACGTTTATTGGAGTCGCATTTCCTGAGTCCATTGCAGGCCCTTCATCAGTTGTACTGGTCTTCTTGGATGCATCGGACGACTTCTCTTTTTCCTCATCGAAACACTTGGCAATCGCAGCTAGCTTTTGCCTGAGCGATTCATCAGAGGCGAAGATGTCTTTGTTCTCGTATAGGAAGACAAACAAGAACATTATGAGAGCAAAAGATGAAGACACAGCAGCAATGAAGAAAAGGCCCTTAAAACTGTCAAGTGTTAGGCTATCGGAGGTGATTATGGCACCATCTTGCTCTGGGCAATTAGCCTCTTCCCCGAACCATTTTCTTCCAATGCTGATCATTCCATCCCCCTCGGTTATATTCAACACCTGTCTTGAAACATCAGATACCAAAGGAGAGCCCTTTGCAAATGCCTGCCAGTTTAAACAAAGAGAGTCTGAATCATTATGAGATTATTCAAAACATTTCTATGTATAATGTTATATATTGCAAACATACCATGAAGCACCATGTATACATAAATCAGTTTAAGCACCCACCAAACTAGCAAGCTAGCTAGAAAGTTCTAATTTCTATAGGATGTAACCAATTCTGTTTTTTATTAACTATGAAAGGAATAGAAAGGACTGATAAATTTGAGGGAAACAAATATATATATATATATATATATAGACTTATAGGGGGAGGGAGAGACTTACAAATCCAAATCCTGCAATGTGGTAGTTCAAAGGAATCATGGTGTACTTTTTACAATATGTAGCAAGGAAGAGCTTGATATAAGGAACCTCTTCAACTATAGCAGCAACTCCCCCCTTTTTACTTCCACTAGAAAGTGCTTTGTCGTACTCTTCATGAGTGTTATAAGCTTTGAGCCTGGACGCATCAACCTTCATACTTTCCAAAACCCCGGCAATAAAAGTTCCCTTCTGGTAGCCAATAAACTCTCCATTCATTATGAGATCATTGATGTTTGTGATGGTAGGCTCAAGTTTTCGTACTGTCAACATTGACGTTAAGTTGGCTGTATAACTCGAAGTCAGCACCAGCACCACAAACATCCATACAATTACCACAAACCTTGTTAAGTTGCTTATTACCTTCTCCTCTGCAAATATAATTCACCCTTGTAAGAAATTAATTAACCGTTCTTCAGCATTCACTATTACTTATGCATTTTTACCGGACATTTCTAGCACTCAATATCATACACAATTAGCAATGTAAGATGGTGCACAAAGCTTAATTTAGCCTGTTTTTGTACAAAGTGCCTACTCAAATTCATACTCTTACTTCAGAATGATTTCCAATAAATACGATGTACTGATTTCTATGGACAGAAGAATGAAAAAGAACGTATAGTGCGATTTGTTGTTCATTTATATGCCGAAGGTGGTGGATAAGAAATTTAACTTACTATGAGCAAAAACAAGAGTAGAGAACGAGAACCAGAAGATCATGCCAACTTGTTTGCGAGGTGGACCTCGAAACTCTTTGTTTACGCGATGCTCAAGGACCCAGACAACGAAACCAGTGAAAATGAAGAATGCCCCTGTTGTTAACCAGAGATCCGTTGTTAGAGGTTTCATGAAGATCCATGCATTCTTCCTCTCATTGGCCTTAATTGGAACAATCATGGACACACCGGATTCTGTGAAAGGTAATGTAAAATCAACATCATCGGTTCGGTGTGACAAAATGGCTATGTCACCCACCACAGCATCAAATACCTGATTATCAACAAAAATGTTAGCAGCATAAACATTGTCTTTAGCTAACAAACATAAACTTACTCAGCCTGAAAAGCACAAGTACAAGAGATGTTCAAAAAAAAAAAAAGAGTTTATTTAAAAGTAACTATATATAGATTTTAATGATACGTACCTTAAGAAAGACCTGATGAACAAGTTCATCGTAGCTGCCAGCGCTCTCACCATCAGGAGTTTCAAATGGAATAAACTCATAGGGGACAGCATATGGCAATGAACTCATGACTTGTGTGAAGACATCTACACAGAAACCAGATGCTTTGACAGCATTAGTTTTAGTATCCCTTTCTACTTTTATAAATTGACCGAATCCATTTTTTACAGGAACTCCAACCTTCAACTTCCCCTCACTTGTTGGAACCTCCCAACCTTTGGGAACAACATTAGATTCTCCGGGCCATATAATGGCTCGAAGATCATCCTTGCTGGTGCTGTAATTCTTATTACTAGGCATCGGCTTCAGCTTCTTTGAAATGCCATTCTCTTGAGTCCAGAATCCAATCTCCCTCCCCACTCCTCCAATTATATTCACTATCTGAAAGGCCAACGGCTGCAACTGTCCATCAAGAAGATGGAAATCGCCACTTAAGCCACTGAATGTCATATTTCGGATTGATTTGAGTAGTTTGGGTCCAGTCTCTGAGGTCCCAATTGCAGCCAAGTCTGTCGAGTTCTCTCCAGTGACCGGTTTTTTGAATACAGGCCGAGCAATATCAGCTCCCTCTACTGCCATTGCCAATGCCATTACACTATCATATGCCCACATCCCATATATATTCAGTTCAATTATATCCATTTCCGGATTCTCTCGATGAAATCGCTTTCTCCATCTCCTAGTGAAGTTGTCCAGATTCATTGACCTCGGGATATAAGGCTTTACACCTAGTACTCCTTGCATTGAATCAACAACCGCTCCTTGCATCGAATCAACGCCCACATGATTCAAAGAATCCAAGAGACTTGTAAGCACGTCGGTGATGATCCAGGCATATCCCTTGCCCATCATTCCAGCTTCTTTTGCCTTCAAGAAAAGGCGCGAAGCAAGAGGGGGCAGCAT
This sequence comes from Cornus suecica, assembly GCA_963922005.1. Classification (NCBI taxonomy): domain Eukaryota; kingdom Viridiplantae; phylum Streptophyta; class Magnoliopsida; order Cornales; family Cornaceae; genus Cornus; species Cornus suecica. The sequence continues at coordinate 46,833,548 of OY998238.1, read as the reverse complement.
ATGAACCACGAAGACCCTAGATTGCATTGTCATTAAATGGTAGAGTTCTTGGAGGATCTGATCATCTGTAGCTGAAAGAGATATGACACTTCTATAGGGAACTTTAGTACTCATTTTCTGCAAGGCATCAGTTAAATATGGACCTATCCCTCTTCCAAAATCGTTGTCCTCGTAGATCAACACTACTTCTCTCCAACCAAAGGCTTTAACCATTGCGACAATGGCATCAACCTGAGAGGAGGCGTTCTGCGCTGCTCGGATGAAGTAGGGAGTTTCCTTAGGTGAGATAAAAGGACTTGTTGCCTGAGATATTATAGGAACTTGAGCTTTGTTCCCAATATCAATTACAAAACTTGCTTGTGTGGATCTTTGTGGTCCTAGTATTGCCTGTACTTGGATATTTTTTATCAGGTCTATAGCTGCAATGAAAGTTCAAAAATTAGTTAGATCCCACAAGTAAAACTACTTTTCAGTCGAGGTCTAGCTTTAAGGGGGAAAACCCCACAAAAATTCCAAACTCTCGCAAACCATCATACAAGTATAAATTTCTTTAACTGGACTGAAGCATTTGTTCACTCAACATCCAACAACAATTTATTTGTGATGGGCAACATGACACAGATGACAGGTACAATCATACATTGATTTTGCATTCTAATATGTGGATTACCCCATTTATAATCACGTCTATGGCTATGCATGGTGTCGTAAGAGCAAAATTTAGAAACTTCCCAATCAGAACATGGAACCTAATATTCTTGCAGGAGCATCAACATTCTATGTAGTATGAATTATCAAAAACTAAAACAAAAGAATATATAGAAGGATATATATTTAGTAGTTGAAATAGAATAAGATGAAATGCTTAATATCCTAATTACCATCTCCAACCATCTTCTTTTTTTTTTTGATAAGCAATGAATTACCATCTCCAACTTGGTAGTTGAAAAAAGGTCTAGCGAACCCTCTAAGCTTAAGAATCATTCTTCAGTTCCAAGAACTGAGTCGAGAGACCTAATCTTCGGCAAGTTCGCAAAATTTGGCTATTTGGAGTGAATTAAAAAGTTGAAATATGCATTATGTCAATAAACTGCCTGATCAAAGCTTAATAAAATTGACATCTATGGCTTTGATTGCCTCAATGTCCTTAGAATACTTTGTCAGGATATATAGACAATATGACAACAACTACATCGATGAAATGAATTAAGTAACTGAACTATGAAGCAATACAAACATAAATTAGAAAGAGCATAGACAGGTATAAGGACATTTGTGTCAATTTTGTGTATATATGTACCTGAAAATACCGTGGCTCAATAGTATCTCCTCAAATTATATGCAAGATGATAACATTCAATTCAATGCAACAATGAAAATTAAGTAGGTAACCGAATTATGCAGCAATAGAAATTTAGATTAGGAAAAGCATAGACCAGTATAAGATGTGTGTGTGTGTACTGTGTATATATATATATAAGCACTTTTGAGGTTGTGGGTGTTTGTATATGCACCTGCAGATGCTGCCTCAACAACGTCACTCTTGGAATCCCTTGTGTTAAGGAAAATCCTTGTGGTGTAATTGTGATTGGCATAGAAATCATCAAGTGCCATGAACATGCATGTCTTGCTCATCTTTCCCACTGTTGTGTCCAAATCAATGATCACTCCAACATCAACAATAGCTGTTCCATTTTCACCATCCACTGTTGCACTCTGAAAGCTCATCAACAAAAAAAGAAGCAGAGCAAAAAAGGAGATTCTCGAGTTGAGCACATCAAGCTCTGATGATGCCATCCCAATTAAGTTGGGTCAAGTCCCAATTTTATACTATATTTTTGGGATAACTTCATTTACACCCCTGAGGTTTGTCCTATTATTATTTTGACCCTCTCAGGTTTGCATATCTTCATTTATACCCCCTTATGGGGTGAAATGTCTAAAATACCCTTATACCAAACACCCCTTAAATCAATTTAATCCCTAAATCAATTTAAACCCTAAACCAAACACCTCCTTAGAATCAATCTAACCCTCAAACCAAACACCCCAATATCTATTCAATATTTATTCTCTCTCTCTCTCTCCTCTCTATCTCTCTCTCTCTCTCTCACTCTCAGACACACACACACACACGCACACACACATATATATATATATACACACATATATATATAGATCTATACACACACATATATAGATCTATACATATATACATATATAGACCCATCGGGAGCGGCGGGAGGGGGCGGCGCCGACGGGGAAGCGGTGGTGGGAGGGGGCGGCGCCGACGGGGAGGCGGTGGGAGGGGGTCGGCCGGCGACTTATATATATATATATGTGTGTGTGTGTGTGTATATATATAGATAGATCTCTATCTATATATGTGTGTATATATATATATATGTGTGCATGTGTGTGTGTGTGTGTGTGTGGTGTGTGCGTCTGAGAGAGAAAGAGAAAGGAGAGAATTAATTTTTTTTATTATTTTTATATTTATTTTCAAATTTATAACTATTTTCGAAATTTAATATATATTATTAGAATTTTATACGGTTTTTTTTAATTTTATATATTTGTCTTGAATTTAATATGTTTTTAAAAAAAATTAAAAATTTATATATATTTTTTATTTTATATTTATTTTCGATTTTATAATTTTTTTTGAAGTTTAATATATTTTTTTGAATTTTATATGTTTTTTTTTTAAAATTTATATTTTTGTTTCAAATTTTTTATGTTTTTTGTGATTTTTATATTTATTTTTGAAATTTAATATGTTTTTTTGAAAAAAAAATAATTTCAAAATTTATATATATTTTTTAATTTTATATTTATTTTCGAATTTATAATATTTTTTAAATTTTAATATATATTTTTTCAAATTTTATATATATTTTGAAATTTTAATACAAATTAAATTATTAAATGATAGGAGGGGGTCTAATTGATAAAAACATTATCCTTGTTTCCAAACAGAATAAGGATAAGACATTGAGGGTAGTTTAGGGATTTTTAAAAAAATTCAGGCTGATGTCATCGTTCAAGGGTCTAAGTGATGAGAATATTAAAAAATAGGGGATGTAAATAAAGATATGCAAACCTGAAAGAATTCAAGTGAAGATAAGACAATCCTCAGAGGATGTAAATGAAGTTATCCCTATATTTTTTGTCTTTGAAATTGAGAGACATAAGAATATAAAGAATAACAAGCTTAAAGGCATTTTGTCTATATATAATATATTTTTTGTCTTTGAAATTGAGAGACATAAGAATATAAAGAATAACAAGCTTAAAGGCATCTTGTCTATATATAATAGAAAGATTTAGATAGTATAACGTGAGCAAGTTAGTCTAATGTTTGTTCCAGTCAAAGTTGTTTACGAGTTCAAATATTCCAAATAGAGAAAGAAGATCTATCACTACCCTTATTTTGTTGTTTGTATGTAACTTTGACTAAAATCAAACGAATTCAATAGTAGACCCTCAATTTAATGCTACCTTGATTTGACTCACTTATTTATTTTAAAATTCTAATTTCTTCCATTTATCATAAACTAACTTTCAATTTCAATCCAATTCAACTCTAATTCCTTCATTTATCACAAACTCACTTTCTTTCACTCATTTACTCCAAAACTTTAATTTCTTCCATTTATCACAAACCTAATTTCAAGTCAATTTCAATTTATAGTTATATATATAAATTACACAAAACTTGAATTGAGTTAAAATTAAGATTTAAATTGAAAGTGGGTTTGTGATAAATGGGGAGAATTAGAGTTTTGGAGTAAATGAGTGAGAGAAAGTGGGTTAGTGATAAATTAAATGAATTAGAGTTTAATTGGAAAAAATGAAATGAATTAGAGTTTAATTGAAATAAATGGAAGGGTATTTTCGTAATCTTATAGAGGGCAAAAGAGGGTATTTGATTAAATTTTAAACTATATGGGATTTTTGGAACCACGTGATTTTTTGAACAATTTGAAAATCATAGGGGGGGTTATGTAACCACAGGGGATTTTCTGAACATTTTTTAAACCATAGGGGGATTTTCTAATAATAGCCATTTTTTTTAGTACCCCAAAAAGTATATATTTTATAGAAAAATATACAAAAACTTGCTTATGGCCCCTCCCAAAGTCTTAAAAATTTCTTTTGATATCGCAAGAAAGTATACTTCATTCGTCCTAAAATAAGTGTGCATTTTTCCTCTTTTTCTTATTCCAAAATAAGTGTTCACTTTTGAAAAGTCAAAGCACTTTATTTGACCAATTTACCAATTTAACTTTTAACCATTAAAGTTATAAGACATATAGATTATAAACCATCACATCACTATGGTGAAACTATGGATAAAGTTAATATTTCATTCACTAACACTACAACAAAAGTCATCCTCTTAAAAAGTTGATTCCCCAAAATGGACCTATAATTTGGGAAGGAGGGAGTATATTATGTAAATAAATTTATTAAAAATTGCATATGACCCCTTATATATATATATATTATGAATATTGCATATGATCCCTCCCAAACCTTCTTCCTGGCTCCGCCCTAGACACACACATATATATATATATACACATATATATATATATGTGTGTGTGTGTGTGGGGGGGGGGGGGGGGGGGGGGGGGGTATGTATGGGATAACTTTTCTACAAATATTAATTATGAATGTTTGCTCAATGCAGTTAGAGGTAAGATAGATGGCTTGTTGAAGACATGTGTGTGTGATTAGTATGTTAATAATTTTCTTTAAGAAGTGTAGAGTACTTTTTTTTTTTTTTTTGAAAACAAGAAGTGTAGATTACTTATCAATAATTAATCTATTATAGTTTTGGCAATACCTAAATTTGAGTAGAGAATAGGCACAATATGGTGCAAATAGTCATGGACTCTAGACTTAGAATGGTATAGAAGACTCGTAGGAGAATGAGACCTAACACGGTTTGGACCAATTCCCCAATTGTTAGGGTACATTTCTCAACCACATGACTTGGTGACTTGGTACTCCTTCAGTACCCTCATTGAATTGGGTTTTGATCATGAGACAAGTATTGGAAAGGTGGTGACTAATTGGGAAGAGGTGGTTATGAAATTGGGAGGTGTTTTTATATTGTTGAGAGTGAAAAATAAATAAAAAAGTGAGTGAAAATTATAATTGAATTGCAGTGGAAGTTTGTGCTCTGGGATTGGTTAAACGGAGGTCGATGATCCATGAGGCATTGAAGGCATTAAATATTAGAATTTTGTGACTGAAAAACTAAAATAATGATTCTGAGAGAGAAAGAGGGATGATTCTTGAGAAATGATAATTTTTTTGCTAGAAGTGTAGTGATATTTATAAAGATAATTGGATTTTCCAAATGGTTATATTGGTCTTTTCTTTTCCCCAATGGATTTGTTCTTTAGCTTTTTTGTCCACACTTATAATTTCACGATTCAACAAATTTTGTTTGACAACCCCGTTCTCGGGGGTTCACGAATTGGCGATAAGATGTTTTTTTGCTCTTTTACCAAACAATTATATTGTGTTTGTATTTTTTCCAGCATTAATATTTATAACAGCTATATCATTTTTTATTCCTAATAACTACATTCTTTAGTATTTCACTTAACATTAATATTCCTAACAGTTATATCCTGTTTGCTTTTTTTTTTTCTTTTTTTCTAACTTTATTATCTGTCTTTTTCTCAACACTAATATTCCTAGCGGCTATATCTAATCATTACCCAGAAAAAAAAATCTCAAAATATACTATCAAATATTAACTCAAAAAAATTATAAAGAATAAAAATCATTTATTATCGAATATGTACTAAAAGTCTGGGCATTTTTTTTCCAATGTCGATACTCAAGTAATCTGAAAGAGAGACCCGTCTTCCATCTTATAACAAAATTCGATTTTGACAAATTTCATTCTAAAATAATGCCCTTTCTCAAAGTTTCATATACCAATTGTTTAGCTTCTCTAACATTTTCAAGTTCATCAAAAGTTATGAATGGGCAATTTTCGTAACTTGAATAGATAGCAATTCATCCTAATTAATGTTTTTCAATTGAAAAATTGAACATCTTGAAAAAAAAAATTATGATAGAACCATGAATAGTATGGAGCCATCTCGAGAGTCAAGATCCAGATCTATCAATACCCACCAATTCCAGATCTATCAATATCCACCAATTGAGTGGCTGCGGCAATAGCAGATATGGTGGTGGAAGCTTGGGATGGAGGAATTTAGGGATAGGTTTTGAAGATGGAGGGGGATAATTTTGTCTATTGTGTGCAGGGTACAAGGGTCATTTCATATTTCTCCATTTAAATTATTTAAATTATTATTTTTAATTATTAAAAATGAATAAAATGGCATGGGCAATTATGTCATTTACTATTCTGGATGACCGCAAATGGGTTTGAGGGGTGCGAGTATAATTATCCAATCTAGAGGGGTCAAGTTATAATATGTCCTATCTAGAGGGATGAAACTGTAATTTACCCTATCCAAAATAATTAAACTTATGTCAAGTACAAAATTTGAAGCAAGCAGACACGAAGAGGACAGTCAGACAATATTTTTAAAGCAAGTCATAAACGAAGAAGCAAGTCAGGCAAATTTTTATTTATTTTTTTAATGACAAGGAATAACATAAATAAATAAATAAAGAGACAAAAAAACCTACAAAATACTAGGCGCAGGTACAAATGGATATGGAATCCAAAAATCTACCTAAAGAAATAAAGAAGAGGCAAAACCCTATTACAATTAAACCAAGAATACCCAACTGTCAATGGACAATTGAAAGCATCATACCACATCCTCTTTCAAAAGTTTGAAACCCAAGCATGAGGAAAGAAAGCCAAACAACCCGAGCAAGAACACACGAGCATAAGGCATGAACATGCACCAGCAGCCTTAGAGAGAAAACTGCAGTAGCGAAAGCTTCTATAGATTAATGCAAGTAGAAGAAGATCATTTATCTGACACAAAAGACAACCTTTATCTACTATCATTTATCTGACACAATCAACCTTTATCTAATCCTTTCAGTCTCAAGAGGCAACCTTTATCATCTATATTGTCAAAGAGGCAACCTAATCCTTTCAATCTGTGCACTTTTGTTGTTATTATTTCGCTGAATCTTGAGAATTGAAATCGCGGACTCTTCATGAATTGAACACTTATATTCTCAAGAGTCAAGAGGCAACCTTTATATTTAAGACCAAGAAGAGATACATTTATCTGAAATAAAACTATCGACAAAGCCAATAATATAATATTATAAAAATATGTCCAATAAATATTTAACACCAAATGTAAGGGCATGTCTCTCAAAAGAAATTTAAATGAAAACAATCTCCCTTAAATAAAGAATATGGGTTCAATAAATATTTATTACCAATGGCCTTGTGATCTGATGATATTTTTATTCCTCTCCAAATTGGGCGAGGTCTGGGGTTCGAGGCCTATATGGCTCATATGGGAGTGTGGGAGTTTCTTAACATTCAAAAAATATATATTTATGAAATTTCATATTTCTTTGTAAAAAATATAAAATAATCTAAAATCTACCTAAATACAAAGTAAGTCTTAAATTACAAGAATATCTATTAAGAAAATATTTATTTAGGCATCATTTAATACAAATACAACAACAAAATAGACAATTCGTGTTGAATAAGAGTCCAAAATAACCAATAAGAGTACGAAATAATTGATGTCTTGTTTTTCAAACAAACTTGACACATCATTGACAAAGATGTTACCGGGGCAATCTAAGTTGTTTTCCACAGTGGCATGCTTCTAAATGAGGTAAATTCTACTATTCTTACTTTGGTCCCTAAGGTTGTGAACCCTAATGTGATAGGTGATTATAGGCCTATTGTTGTTTGTGCCTCCATATACAAATGCATTACCAAAATCATAGCAAACAGACTCAAAACTTGCCTCCCTTTTTGCATTTACTCTAACCAATGAGCTTTCATCCCTGGTAGAGATATCTTTGAAAATATTTTGCTTGCCCAAGAATTATTTAGGAACTACCATAGAAACCAGGGGCATCCTAGGCTTGCTCTAAAGGTTTACCTCAAAAAGGCTTATGACACTATTGATTGGAGCTTTATTAAAGTTCTTCTTCATGCTTTCCACATTCCTCCCAAAATGATTAGTTGGATCATGATTTGTGTCTCTACACCTAAATTCTTTGTGAATCTAAATGGCTCTCTGAAATGTTTTTTCTCTAGAAGTAGAGGGATTAGGCAAGGGGACCCTATGTCCCCCTACATCTTTGTCATGTGTATGGAGATCCTTAATAGGTTGCTAAGATATAAAAGTGATCAAGGTGAGATTGACTATCACTGGAGATGCAATGAGTTGAAAATTACAAACTTGATGTTTGTTGACGACCTATTGATTTTCTCAGCTGGCAATATTAAATCTGCTGGAAGCATTATGGAAGCTTTAAGGTGGTTTAGCTCTTTTTTCTGGACTTTGTCCTAATCCTTCAAAAAGTATGTTGTTTATTTATGGCATCCCTTATGTTGAAGTGAGAGATATCCAACATCTGTTGGGCATTGAGACTGAGGCACTTCCTGTGAGGTACTTGGGGGTGCCTATGATTTCCACCAAGCTCAGAGGCCAGGACTGTGATGAGCTCCTATCCAAAATCACCATCAAAGTTCATAACTGGGCTTCTAATTACCTTTCTTTTGTTGGTAGGCTCTAGCTCATAAAGTCTATGTTATTTTCCTCTCAAATTTATTGAGGCTTTATTTTCATGTTGCCTAAAGTTGTTATCAAATGAAGCAATACTATCTTGAGGAAGTTTCTCTAGACATGTACTAAATTGGCTAATGGGGGCTCTAAAGTGGTTTGGAATGATCTCTGTTATCCTATCAAGGAAGGTGGGTTGGGAATAAAAGATTTGGAGGTGTGGAATAAGGTTGCCATCATTAAGCAACTTTGGAAAGTGATTCAGTTTCACCCTACCTCTCTGTGGGTTAAATGGATAGACTTACATCTTATGAAAGGAAGACATTTTTGGATCTTAAATGAGCCCTCTGATTGCTCTTGGGCCTGACGCAAAATTCTTAAGCTAAGGGGTGAAGCTAAAAGAACTATTAGATACCTCATAGGTGATGGGAAAGACATATCTCTCTGGCATGATGGATGGTTGCATTGTGGTGCTATATATGATATTTTTAATGACAGACTGATCACTGATTCTGGGCTAGGAAGAGAGGCTAAAGTTGAGAAGATCATTGCTTGAAATACTTGGAAGTGGCCTAGTACTAGAAGCCAGAAATGGATGAATTTCAAAGAGAATTTTCCTACTAATCTCCTCCCTAACTGCAACAATTTTGATAGAATCATGTGGCTCCCTACAAAAAACAAGTTTTCCATCAAGTCTACTTGGGAGATGTTGAGAGCCAAAAACTCTAATGTTCCCTGGTGTAATATTGTGTGGTTTAAGGAGGCTATTCCTAAACACACATTCCACTTCTGGATGACTACCCTCCACAAGACCAGAACCAAGGTTTTTCTTCTGAATATTGGGTTGCTTGATAATGCTTCTTGTTCTTTCTGCCACAGAATGATGGAGGATAGAGAGCACCTCTACTTCCAATGTAGTTTCACATCCAAATTGTGGAATTGTATCAAGATTAAAGGTTTCTTGCAATGGCCTGATGGTGACATTCCTGAACTTGTGCATTGGATGAATCTTACTCTGCAAGGTAGCACCCTTATTTCTGTGATCAACAAATTAGCTTGTGTTGCTACTATATTTGTGGTCTGGTAAGAGAGAAACAAAAAGGTATTTGAGAAAGAGTTCAAGCCTTTTGAGGAGTTGAAAAAGAGAATCATTGACACGGTTAGATAAAAAAAATGTTCTATGTGCAGAAATTTAAATCCTCTAATGTCAATATCTGGCTCAAAGATGAATGGTGCCTCCCTGATGATAGACTCATATGATTCTACTGGTACCTGAGCTGCTTTGCATGCTTTTGGGATTCATGGTTTCATGTTTATGATTTGCTGGGTGAATTTGCTTGACCTCAAAGTTTTGATTTTTAGTGCTTCTGTTGTAATCAATTTCCCTATTATTTGTAATAGTATTTTGGTGTTTTCCTCCTCTCTTAGAATGAGGAATTGGAGCTTTTGCATATGGTGGATTTGGGATTTTCATATAATTCTGGTGCACCATTGTGCTTCCCTGTCTTCTTGTTATTAGGGTATGCCCTAAAATATTGTAAGGTTTCTTCTTCTTAATATATTTTATAACTTTCAAAAAAAAAAAAAATTGATATTACTTAGGGTAAATTGTAATGACACCCCATGAGATTTAGGTCAATTCCACCTAGAGGTTGTTTAACACACTTTTTAACAGAGATATCCCCCGAGGTTTGTAAAGTGTTGCAGTGACACCTCTTGGAGGTATGAAATGAACTTAGTGTCCTTATTTTACTTTTCATGCAAAATGTCTAAGTTATCCCCATGCCTAAACCCTACACCTCATCACTCCACCAACCACCCTTATAATAAAAAAAACATCTACAATAAATAAGTAAGAAATACAATATTATATATAATATAATTTAAATATAAAAATTCATAAACATATAAAATATATTTAAAAGTAAATTTTACTGATAGGTATAATTTGTACGGCACGTGCAGATAAGGATTGTCAACCGACTACCTGCTACCAGGACTCGTCTCAACAGAATACCTACGGGTAGTTATCAGAATCCTATCAGGATACATACAGGTAGCTGTCAAGATATATACGACACGCTACAGCTCTATCAGGACCACCGCATTAAAGACCCTATAAATATAGGGTTAGGGTCAACCTAAAAGGTACGCAATAATCACCCACCATTACCCCTGCTATAGTTTTCTGAGCGATTCAAGTTCTAACTTGACCGTCGGAGCTTATTTGGCCGGTACCCCACCGGTACCTCTTCCGGTCACTGTTTGTTCTTTTTGACAGGAACGACATCATTTTCTACCCGATCTTTCTACGCATCTTCAGTTGGCGCCGTCTGTGGGAAGCGACAGCTTCTTATTTCCAGAAAGCGTTAGAATGGTCCAACTACGAAGCAAAAGTAAGGTGGGTGATGCCTCTGGACAACCTAATGATCCCTTGCTCCCAACCAACCAAGGAGTACCACCGACCCATACTGGTCTACCTCCAGTGCATCCTCCCCGGCATGATGGCCAAGAGGAGGCACGTGTTTCTCTGGGAGACCAAGAAGTTGGTGATGACAGGTCATCACACAACTCCGAAAGTCCCCAAAATTCAGACCCAGTTAGACAAAACGATCCTACAGAACGTGTGGCAGTATTAGAACAGCAGGTTCAAAATCTGGCCCAAGGGATGGACCAACTGATCCAACAGAACCAGCAGAATGCTTTGCTTCTTCAACGACTGGCTGGGCTCATTCCTCCCGCTCCGGATGCGACAGGACATAATAATTTGGAAGAGGGGGCAGAGCATAGCCACAACCAGGATCGAAGGACGGTAATCAGGAGCACCCGACGAGGCACGACACCCGATGGTCTTACAGAAGTCATGGGTGTGGATCAACAGATCCAAGACCTGAAAGCACAGATGGAATGTATGGCACAGATAATGAAGGGAAAAAGCCCCGCTATTGTGGATGAACTCCTACAGAAGACTAATTCCCCCTTTGATGCTTTGGTGATGAGTGTTCCTCTACCTAACAAGTTCAAAATGCCACAATTGGAGAACTTTGACGGGTCCAAGGACCCTCTTGACCACCTGGAGACCTTTAAGGCACTCATGCATCTACAGGCTGTCCCAGATGCTATCATGTGTCGGGCTTTTCCCATCACCCTAAAGGGGTCAGCCCGGGTCTGGTTCAATAAGTTGAGGCTCGGTTCTATCCGTGACTTCGATGAGTTAAGCAGGAAATTTATCGGACACTTTATTTCCGGGCGGAGACATAGGAAGCCCGCCACCTACTTGCTAAACGTCAAACAAGATAAAGGAGAGTCGCTTCGAGATTATATAAGCCGGTTCAATAATGAAATGCTACAGGTTGATGAGGTTAATGATAACGTAGCAGTGACAGCCTTTATGGGAGGATTACAGTCTTCTAGGTTTCTTTTTTCCTTATCAAAAGAACCGCCCGAGACGATGGCAGAACTACTTGTTAAAGCCCAAAAGCATATGAATGCGGAGGATGCCATGAATGCCCGAAAAGGAAAAGGGACTGAAGAAAAGAAGGTGGAGAAAAAGAGACCAGCAATAACTACCAGGGACGAAAGAGAAGCTAAAGGCCGGAGAACCCAACCAACTATGGACAGGTCATCTCGACCTGTAAAGAGTCAAGATAAGTTCACTAGCTTCACTCCATTGAACAAGCCGATAGGTGAGATCCTTTTTCAAATACAAGACGATCATTCATTATCCTGGCCACCCAGGCTGAAGTCGGATCCATCAAAAAGGGCGCGCGATAGGTTTTGTCGCTTTCATCGTGACCATGGACATACGACAGATGAATGCATCGACCTCAAAAATCAGATTGAGAGTCTGATCCAGAGAGGGCGTTTGAGCCGGTTCACGACCAATGGCGATAAAGGAAAAGGCCAACAGGATGCTCCTCGAAGAAGTCGCACACCAGATAAACAGCCGGTTCGGGTGATCAATGTGATTTCTGGAGGGTTTGCTGGAGGTGGAGAAACAAGCTCATCCCGAAAAGCTCATGCGAAAAGGGCTAGAAATATGATGGAGGCTCAAAAGGTGGATACCTCTATTCCACCTTCCAAATCTCCACGACTAGAAAAACAGGTCATTACCTTCACTGACGATGATGCACGGGGAGTACAACATCCCCATGATGACCCACTGGTAATTACCGTGGCAGTGGCCAATTTTACTATTCGACGGGTGCTGATCGACAATGGAAGTTCTGCAGATTTGCTATTCTCTGAAGCTTTCGACAAGATGGGTATAGGAAATGACCAGTTAAAGCCATCCAAATCGCCTCTAGTCGGTTTTTCTGGAGAGAAGGTTTCTCCACTGGGGATAGTGACCCTTCCTCTCACTGTAAGGGTGGCTCCAAGACAGCTTACCATCATAGTAGATTTTTTTGTAGTGGATTGCCCTTCCACCTACAATATCATCCTCGGAAGAACAACTCTTAATGCATTGAAAGCAGTAACTTCAACTTACCACTTGCTAATGAAGTTCCCAACTGATCATGGTTTAGGAGAGGTAAGAGGAGACCAAGCTATGGCACGAGAATGCTATGCAGCCGCTCTGAAAGATAGAAGGTCACGGGAATCACTTACTATCGAAGGTCTCGAATCAGTCTCAAGTCAAAATACTCCCCGACCAGAGCCAGTAGAGGACCTCATAGAGGTAAGCCTGGAAGAAGGCGAGAACCGAAAAATAGTAAGCATCGGGTCACTGCTCCCCGATGATGTTAAGGATCAACTTATTCGATTCTTGAAACAAAATCAAGACATGTTTGCCTGAACACATGAAGATATGCCGGGCATTGATCCTCAAGTTATGCAACATCGCCTAAATGTGGATTCTACTGCCAAGCCTGTAAAGCAGAAGAAAAGAACATTTGCCCTAGAAAGGAATGCAGCTATAATGTCGGAGGTTGACAAGCTTCTAAAGGCGGACTTCATTCAAGAGGTCCACTACCCCGACTGGTTATCGAATGTGGTCCTAGTAAAGAAGGCGAATGGAAAATGGAGGCTCTGTGTCGACTTTACAGATTTGAACAAAGCATGTCCAAAGGATAGTTTTCCGTTACCAAGAATTGACATGCTGGTAGAGGCTACTTCAGGGAATGAACTACTTAGCTTTATGGATGCGTATTCGGGTTACAATCAGATCCCCATGCACCCTCTTGACTGTGAGAAAACATCTTTCATCACCGATAGAGGCATTTACTGCTATAAAGTCATGCCCTTCGGGTTAAAGAACGCTGGAGCTACCTACCAGAGATTGGTCAACAACATGTTCAAAGATCAAATTGGAAGGAACATGGAGGTCTACGTAGATGACATGTTAGTGAAAAGTGTCAAAAAAGAGAATCATCTGGCGGATCTTGAAGAATTTTTTGAGGTGCTTCGAAAACACCAAATGCGCCTTAACCCAACCAAATGCGTTTTCGGTGTATCATCAGGAAAATTTTTGGGATTCATGGTCAGTAGAAGAGGCATTGAAGCTAATCCGGAAAAGATTCGGGCCATCCTGGACATGAGGTCTCCCCAGTCAACCAAAGATGTGCAGCGGTTGACGGGAAAGGTGGCTGCCCTCAACAGGCTAATTTCTCGAGCTACTGACAGATGTCTTCCTTTCTTCAAGGTGCTTAAAAAGGCCTTTGAGTGGACCCCTGAGTGCGAACAGGCATTTGTGGATTTGAAGAATTATCTTGCTTCTCCACCCCTGTTGACCCGACTAGTACCAGGGGAACAACTTCTACTTTACTTAGCTGTCTCCTTAACGGCAGTAAGTTCTGCCCTAATAAGAGACGATGGGTCTATTCAGAGACCAATCTACTACACAAGTCTAGCCTTACGGGGAGCAGAAGAAAGGTATCCAGTAATGGAGAAATTGGCATTCGCCCTCGTTATTTCTGCTAGGAGATTAAGGTCATACTTTCAGGCTCATACGATAATAGTCCTTACTGATCAACCACTCAAGCAGGTACTCCACAAGCCGGAAACATCCGGTCGCTTAGTGAAATGGTCGATTGAGTTAGGAGAGTTCGACATCCGCTACAAGCCCAGAGCAGCGATTAAGGGACAGGCACTTGCAGATTTTGTGACGGAGTTCACCTATCCTCTAAAAAAAGCCCCTGAAGTTGCTGAAGAAATACTCATTCCTGAGGCAGAAGGACCGGTAGACCCGGAGGTGCTCTGGACATTATATGTGGATGGTTCATCCAACTCGCAGGCGAGCGGGGCAGGATTACTTTTAATCACTCCTGAGGGAGAAAGATTTCCTTACGCCCTCCGGTTCAAGTTTAAAGCTACCAATAACGAAGCAGAGTATGAAGCTTTAATAGCAGGACTCCGAATAGCGCAAACCTTGCAGGCACCCTACCTGAAGGTCAACACCGACTCCCGACTGGTTGCAGGCCAGGTCAATGGGGAGTATGAAGCGAAAGAAGAAAAAATGAAGGCTTACCTACTGAAGGTAAAAGAATTGATCTGTCAATTCAAAAAATGCGTAATCTGCCCGATACCAAGAGAAGAGAATCGTCATGCAGATGCCCTTGCCCGGTTAGCTACAGCTATTGAGTCGGATGATGATATATTTCCCTTAGAACATTTACATCAACCAAGTATTCACCAGGAGGAAACTACAATGATCATGCAAGTGGAACAAGGTATGGAATGGGCACAACCTATCATCAAGTATATCCAGGATGGGGAATTACCAGAAGACCGAATGGAAGCCCGAAAGATAAGGCTTCGTGCCACCAGATATGCTCTCATCAACGGGATTCTTTATAAGAGGAGTCTTTCCCTTCCATACTTGCGTTGTGTCTCTACTGCGGAGGCAAACTACATCCTCAAAGAGATTCATGAGGGTTTATGTGGAAACCATGCAGGGGGTAGATCTCTAGCCCATAAGGCTATAAGACAAGGGTACTACTGGCCGACAATACAAAATGACGCATTACAATACGTGAAGAAATGTGACAAGTGCCAGCGATTTGCTAATGTCCCCAGACTTCCAGCAGAAGAATTAACACCCATGACTGGGCCATGGCCTTTTGCTCAGTGGGGAATCGACTTGGTTGGCCCATTGCTTCGGGGTAAGGGTCAAACCAAATTTGCAATAGTAGCGATTGACTACTTCACCAAATGGGTAGAAGCACAACCACTAGCCCGAATCACTGCCAAGAATGTCAAAGACTTCACCTGGAAGTCAATCATTTGCAGATTCGGCGTCCCCCGGGTCATAGTGTCTGACAATGGAAAACAGTTTGAAGGAAGTGTATTCCGAGAGTTTTGTTCGGGTCTGGGAATAAAAAACCATTACTCTTCTCCTGGACATCCGCAGGCTAACGGGCAAGCAGAGGTTGCCAATAGAACGATTCTTGGGATGATAAAAAAGCGTCTGGAAAAGGCCAAGGGGTTATGGCCTGAACAGCTGCCCGCTATACTGTGGGCTTACAGGACTACGGCCAAAACACCCACGGGCGAGACCCCTTTTCTCCTTGCTTTTGGTAGTGAGGCTGTGACCCCAGTTGAAATTGGGTTGGAAAGTTACAGGACAAGTCACTATGATTCAGAACATAATGAAAAGGAATTGGCAGTCAGCTTAGATTTGATTGAGGAAAAGAGGGAGCAAGCCCAAATGAGGGTTTCTGTCTACCAACAGGCAATGTCACGATATTACAATGCGCGGGTAAAACAGAGAAGGTTTCAGCCAGGAGATCTTGTACTACGGGAAGTCACCCCACTCACCAGCAACCGTGAAATTGTGAAAATGGGAAAACTGGCTCCCAACTGGGAAGGCCCCTATAGGGTAACTCGCACATATCGGCAGGGGGCATACTGGATAGAGACCCTACAGGGAAAGCAACTACCCCGTCCTTGGAATGCGCAGCACTTAAGGAAGTATCACCAGTAAAAGTGGAAAGGTAGCATCAGGGTCAGTTTAGGCTACCCTTTATTTTCTTTGCTTTAGCATCATTTTTAGTAGTTTCATTTACTTAGATTTAGTTTGCAATAGGCTATCGAGCATTCTGCAGTAGAATTTATTTAATTTACATTAATTGTTAAAGCGGTTATCCCGCCAATTATCAATAAAGAGAATTCTTTTTCTACAATTATTAAGCACCTACTGTGTTATCATAAATATGTTCTTCCACCCAAAAAATGGGTCCCCTAGCAGAAAGGGGGGACTGAGTGAAGCTCGAGGTTATAATCTTATTATTGAAAGGATATGGCTGAGTGAAGCCCAAATCCTATAAACAAAAGAGAGTAAAAATTACTACTCATCTTCTCACAAAAACTGCCTTAATATGAAAGGTCAAGTTTTTCCTACATAAATTAGGGATCAAGGTCCATAAACATCATTTCATTCATAGAATTTGAAAGTACATCAGATGAAAATGAAAGAAAATGAAACATCACAGCGATACTACAAGATTTCAACATAGAAAAAGAAACAACTACTGCCTACGACGTCCACTAGGGGTGAATCCTGTGAAATCCTGTGCTGGATAAAAGGTAGTCGCCTGTTCATGAAAATCCTCAAAACCACCAAGGTAATAAACTAGTTGCTGCTCCTGAAGCTCAGGAGAATGTCTGAATTCCTCAACTGCAGCAATCCTTGCTGCGCCCAACTTTTGGGCCAAAAGAGAGGCATGTTCCTCTTCTGCCCTCTTGAGGTCAAATTCATGAGTCCCCTTTAGCTTGTTGATCTCCTCCAGTCGGGCGGTCTCAAACTGCTGGTGTTGACGCTCATAGTGGCCCCGAAGCTCGTTGATCTCCGCTTGATGATTAACAGCCATCTTATCTCTCTCAGACTCGGCTCGCATGCATCTATGGGCTATGTACTTGCCTCGGGTCAAATTCTACAAAAAGAAAGATGGTTCAACATACAAAACATAAAAGCGGACATTAAATAATGTAGATATACTAACCCGTCCGGCATCAAGGAGAGATCTCCGATAAGCCTCTACAATAGATTCATTCTCATTTTCCAATGACTGGAGGTCCTCGTCCATCAAAGCGCCCATGAGTTTTTTAGTCGCTACCTGCACGCTAGACATCACGGTATCACCCGATGAAGACTTGGACCCAGGTCGCGAAGACTGGCCGAAAGTAGGCGGTCTAGAGAACTGGCTGAACCCCGTCTGAACAGCAGGCCCCATGCTCATAGTATTTGCATCAAGATCCAAGGTCCTAACGGGACCAGAAGAGGCTCTCGCCGTCATCTGGTGAGCGGGAGAAGAACATTGGCCAGGCAGGGAGGAGGAGAAGCAGGGAATCGATGGCGACAAACCGGTCTTGCGCTTTTTATTTAAAAAGTTATCAAGCACATCTTGAGGAAACCACTGAGATTCCCCTGTGTACACAATAAAAAATTATATTTAAGACAAATCAAATAAGTAATACTAAAAAAAAAATAAAAATTTAATGATGATACCTGCACTGGAACTGGTGAAAGGAGCCCGACTCCTGCCAACTATCGGGGGTGAGTCAAGATCTCCAGTCGCTCGACTCATGCCAACTATCAGGGATGAGCTAGGATCTCGAGGAGTAGAAAGTGCCTGACTCCCATCAGAAATAGGGGGAGGACTGGAGAGTGCCCGATTGTCGGTCGTCGGAGGAGCGGGGGAGGTCTGACCAGAGTTAACAGTTACCCGACATTCTCCAGATACCGGAGAATGGAGCTCTGGATTTGATGGCGAAGCTGATGAACTCCCACTCGGAGAGTCAAGGAAAGGAGGTACGGGTGGTATATTATGGTTTCCACGAAGGCCAATACAATAACCTGACAAAGCACTTGAGTCAAAAAAAAGACTATTCCTTATGACGGGCCAAGAAAACTTTTGCCCTCTTCAGTCTCTCCTTCATATGTTTTTTCTCTTCAGGTGAAATAATGGGTAGCTTCTTTTTCGCTACAGAAGAGAAGAGGAGATGTGTTATAAAAAAAAAAAAAAAATTTTACCCGAAAAAAAAAAAAAAAAAAAAGAAAGTTTACCCGCTTCCGTAAGATCACCCGCTTTCTTTGGAACGGACGGACCATTGTCCTCGCCTTCGACCGCATCCAGGAACTCCAATCCGTTGCCATTAGCGTGAAAGAAACGACTCCACCAAAACTTTGGATTGTCACCAGTCTCCTGTGGAAAGCCTTTTACTGCAGTTAAGAAATTGGCCCAAGCACCATTGCGCTGAATGTAATAGCAAGAGAGAAACTCTTGAAGAGACATGGATCCATTCCCGCACAGGCACCAGAGAAGAGGAGCCCCTAGAATAGCCTTCCAGGCGTTCGGATAAAGTTGGGAAGGGAGGATACCAAAATGGTCTAAGATCTCTCTTGACAGTCGGGGAAGCGGAAGGCGCAACCCAACATCAAAATATGAGGTGTAAAGAAACATCCCATGTGGAAGGGAGTGATGCGCCCTTTGATTTATACCCGGACAGTTTAGCTCAACTTCGTACGGAAATACAAAGTCCGTCTTCAATTTATCAAGCATGGTTGGGTGGACAGCGGAAATTACGTCCCCTACATTTTTTGGTGCCATAAAATATTTTTGTAAAAATATTCGGCAAAAAAAAAAAATAATAAAAAAAATATAAAAATAAATAATAAACCAAGAAAAGGGAAGAGGCAAGCTACTACAAAATAGAATGGAGCTGGTGATTTATCGGATGTTGGCTAGGAATAGAGCCGATGATTGAATGGTAAAAGAGGGGGCGAAGAGAGAATTTATAAATTCAACGAAATATATCCGTTGAAGCAAAATATAGCCGTTGCAGTCCATTTTTCAAAATGAGCTTTGCATCCAGATGGGACACGTGTCTGGCAAGAGAGAAAGATCAGGCGCAGGCCGACCGTTAGCGAGCGTGTTTCACACGACTGATTGTTTAAGTTTCGTATCTGTTGCAGCCAGTTGGGGCACATGTCTGGCAAGAGAGGAACCACAAGCGAGCGTGGGTTACACGCCAGCCTCCCAACTTCCTTCCCTACACGACACCTGTACACATATATATAAAGTATGTTGGATAAATACCTACATCTATTGACTTTGCTATCCACTTTCATATATATATATATATATATATATATATATAATATTCGATCAAAAAGCATCTCAGATAGTGGGATTGAAAGATAATTAGCTTTCCTACCCACAGAATTCTATATAATTATTTAGAAGCCCTTAATTAAAGGTTTTTCGTAATTAATAAAATGACCCCTTAAATTTTTGAAAGAAATTTTTGAAGGGATTATATTTTACTTAAATATATATATGTATAAATAAATCACGACAGAAAAGAAATTTCGTTCCCTAAACTCGGCAAGCGAATTTGGGAACAGAGGGCAACTGATAGGTATAATTTGTACGGCACGTGCAGATAAGGATTGTCAACCGACTACCTGCTACCAGGACTCTACACGTCTCAACAGAATACCTACGGGTAGTTATCAGAATCCTATCAGGATACATACAGGTAGCTGTCAAGATATATACGACACGCTACAGCTCTATCAGGACCACCGCATTAAAGACCCTATAAATATAGGGTTAGGGTCAACCTAAAAGGTACGCAATAATCACCCACCATTACCCCTGCTATAGTTTTCTGAGCGATTCAAGTTCTAACTTGACCGTCGGAGCTTATTTGGCCGGTACCTCTTCCGGTCACTGTTTGTTCTTTTTGACAGGAACGACATCGTTTTCTACCCGATCTTTCTACACATCTTCATTTACCACTAAAAATATTTTATCAATAATAAATTATATAAAATAATAAAAATACAGTGTTATTTAATTACTGCTTTTGATTCTAAATATATAACTATATAAATTTTTTACAAAAAAATAAAGATTTATAACTAATAATCATTATAAGTATTACAAACATAATGACATATATATAAACTTTTATGAAAGTATAGAAAAAATATTGTATTTCTATACTTTTGTCCATCAACAATTTTAGTAGAATTTGGAAATAAAATTATATTTATTATTAAGTATGAACTAGTAATAATTACATAATTTTAGTAAAAATAAAGTTTTGTAACATTTAACTATAAATATAAAATAAATAAATAGATATAATTATTTAAATAAGTACCAAAAAAGGAAAAATAAATTATAGAAAAATAAATAGGGGTGAAGTTTAGGATTTAGGCATGAGGGTAATTTAGACATTTGGCATTCAAATTAAAAAAAAAAAATGAAGTGCATTTACATTATTTTATGTCTTCAAGGAATGTCATTACAATATTTTGCAAACCTCAGGCGTGTCTCTGTCAAAAAAACGTTAATCAGTCATTGAGTGGAATTGACCCAAATATCATGAGGTAACATTAAAATTTACCTTATTATTTATGATGTGTTCCTATTTAATACATTCAGTGAAAAAATACAAAAAAATTAGCTTATCAGATAATTCAAGGATAAATATGCAATCTTCACGTCATTTAACCATATAAATCATCTAAATCATCCAATATAGACATCTAGATTCTCTATATTGTTTATGTCGTCACAATCTCTTCATACTGTAAATAGAATTTCAACTTTTCAGTTTTCAGTGAGTAGGAAAAAATAAAAAAAATAAAAACTAAACGAACATGCGAATTTTGACGCTTCAATCTTCCAACAGAAAGTCAAATTTGATGTTCCATTTTCAAATATTGGCTGAACATAATTATATATATATATATATATATATATATATATATATTATAAAACTTAAATTCCTTTATGATATCTAATACTACAGTAGTGACCTCTTGCTCCCAGGGAGCAAGTAGCAAGAGAAGATTTACTCACTTTTAATATCAATCATTAAATTTAATCTAAGGGTCATATTCTATAACTATTACAGTATTCCAAAACCACTGTATCAATATTTTCTTTCCATATTAAATGCTTTTAATACAACCAATCTAAATTAAAAAAAGGTAATTCCTTGAATAAAAATGGCAACCAAATATTCACAAAGTGTCCCTTAAATTGTAAACATTATTTCTCATGACTTCCGATTCGATCTCCAAACTAAATTATTATTGTGAATAAAATTTAGTAATACATTTGACTGTTAAACTAAATTCTTGTTATATAGAAAATTCAAAAAAAATGAAAAAATAACTTTTGGAAACTACATGAAAAAACAAATTTTAAAATGAAATTACACAAAATGAAATGATCAAATTTTCATGAAACACCAAAATGCACTGAAAAGTAGATAACGTAATGCAATTTCAATTGACCCAACTCCATAATAAGCAACCCAACAGTTGCAGACATAAATGAAATGATTATTCTAAAAATATAAATAACATCATATCCACATGTACATATGCGAAAAATAAAAAAAAATAAAAAAAAAAGGTCTGCAAATTCATCAGATTTCCTTCCATTGTTTTCCTTTTTCATTATTATCAGAATTGACAACTTTAATCAGCTCAGCTTTGTAGTTCAAACATGAAAAAAACATAAACACAAAAACCAATCCCTCAAAGAATCAACCATAAAAGAAATAAAATCAACCTGAGTTTTCATGGAAGTGTGTAATCCATTACATATAAATCATAATAACAAAGGAAACGAATAGTACACATAAAAATAAAAAATAAAAACTAGAAATTGGTGGGTAAAGACCATACCTTTTAAATGTAGGAAGAGGGAGAAAACGGTGGAGAACAAAGATGAGAGAGAGAGCAAGGAATCGTTAGGAAAATTGAGGATTTTTTTTTTAATATTTTATATAGAACATAAGAACAATTTTTGATATTTTTTTAAAAGTCGTTTTTTATATAGATTCCAAAAGTTTCTTTTTCAATTTTTTTGAATTTTCTAAATAACAAGAATTAAGTTTAACTGTCAAATGTATTACTAAATTTTATTCACAATAAGAATTTAGTTTGGAGATCGAATCGGATGTGATGAAGAATAATGGTTACAATTTAAGGGACACTTTGTGAATATTTGGTTGTCATTTTTATTCAAGGAATTACGTTTTTTATTTATTTAGATTGGTTGTATTAAAAGCATTTAATATGGAAAGAAAATATTGATACAATGGTTTTGGAATACTGTAGTGATTTTAGAATATGACCTTTAGATTAAATCTAAGGGTTGATATTAAAAGTGAGTAAACATTATCATGCTCTCTGGGGAGCAAGAGATCACTACTGAGTTTACTCCTATTTTACTAATTACACTTCCACCCTTTATTACAAAATATATATATTACGAAAATTACAATTTGATTTTTTTTTATAAAATTCGAAACAAACATATAAAATTCGAAAAAATATATAATTTGTAAAAAATATATAAAATTTGAAAAAACATATAAAATTCGAAAAAATATATAAAATTTGAAACAATATATAAAATTCGAAAAAAACATATAAAATTCGAAAAACAAATATAAAATTCGAAACAAATATGTAAAATTCGTAAAAAATATATAAAATTAAAAAAACATATAAAATTCTAAAAAATATATAAAATTCAAATATATATATAAAAAGTGTGATTGAAGTTTCAGTGGACAAGCCTCAAAATCATTAGTCAAGGTAATGTATACTCTCCTACTCTCTGCAGAGCTATTTCAAGGGTCACGATGGCGACACATGCCCCACAATGGTGACCAAAATCAGAATTGAACCAATATTTTATTAAAATATTTTAATCAAAATTAAATATATTAATATTTAGATCAAAATTAACGGTTCGGTTCCGATTCTCATTTTTAAAGAACCGAAAATATCGGTTCGATTGCGGTTTCTGTCGGAATCGAAAGTGAACCGCACCATGAATATATTAATATTTGAATCAAAATTAACGGTTCGGTTCCGATTCTCATTTTAAGGAATCGAAAGTATCTTTTCGATTCCAGTTTCGGTCGGAATCGGAAGCGAATCGGACCGTGTGCACCCCTAGATTTGGGTACCAAGGGACCATTTAATCGGTATAGTTAGTCGATTAATTTTTTTATTTTAAATTTTATTTTATATAATTTTGATTAAAATATTAATATATTTAATTTTGATTTTGATTTTATATAATTTCGATTAAAATGTTTGCATTTGACATACACCATCACATCTTCAATACTCTTCTGAGTGAGCTTGGTAAGGGATAACAGGGTCACCTTTTCATCAACTTGGTAGTACTTACTATAAAACCTCTGGGTCATTTCCTCCCAGCTTGTCACAGAACCTGGCTCCATACTGTGATACCATGTGTAAGTACGGTCAGTGAGTGACTTCAGAAACTCCCTCAACTTCAATACCTCATTGGCGATGTGATCCCCCAAGTGGCTGATAAAATGTCTAATATGCTCTTTGGCGTTACCTTTTCTGCCGTCGAACTGCCTGAACTTGGGCGTCACATACTCGGTTGAGTAAGGCTGCTATAAGACAAAGGTGGGAAAAAGAGGTAAAGGGTCATCAACCGAATCTGCCCAAGTTGAGATGCGTCCTGACCCAATCATGGCATGTAACTGATTAAATGTGATGTAGGGAGAGGCATTTTGTTGAGTCCGCCCAAATGGGGTGAGAGATGTTGCGGTCGTGTTACCGTGGGGTAACATGGGGGTTGCGCGAGGGGGTGTCACCAAGATGTCACGGTGAAGGATTGACGCTAGCGTTGGCACTAGTGTTGGTGTGAATGTCGCATCAGAGGTTGCCTCGGGCCTGGAGGAGGTGAACATCGCCTTCTACTTGTCCCATATATGTTGCTGGGCTGTTTGCATAGAAAGCGGCGTTTCCATCAGAAACTCATCCCGGTTGTGCCTAACAATTGACCCTGAAGAGGTAGTGCGATGAGATCTACTTCAACCCAACCTCCAATTCCCTGCCTTAGTGACTGTACGGCTTAATGAACGAGCATTTGTCGCCTTTTACTTGGGAGCTATGGGGGATGATTGGCTGGCAATGGCTCTTCGGGCCGAGACTCCATCATGGTAATGCCTCGAGGCTGCAAATGAGTCACTGTCGGACCCAGTGGAGGTTGATTAATCACCATGAGACCTCGTAATGGCTAGCTCGATTCTCCTAGCACCTGCCTCTCGACTCCGATAGGTACAGTGGGCTCAGGCCTTAGTAGAGTAGAAGGGGGTACAGGAAGGGAAGAATAAGGTGCTTGAGATGACATGGCTATATGAGAGGACCTTATGCGCATGCTACTGGCCTGCCTTTCTCTCCCACTATGGTCGTCAATAAATTGTGGGTGAAAAAGTACAGAAGTAATAACAAATAAAGGGAAAATAGAGAAATGACTCCATTATCATGACAGAACAAATAGGTCGAGACCCATAGTCAAAATGTCAAGCAAATAGGGTGAAGAGAAAAGAAAGATAAGGTGGGTAGTGCAAAGAATGCAGCCTCATCTCAAGCTAGAGAGTGGGTAAAGAGTATCGGTAGAGCTAAAAATCCCTAAAATGAAATACCCCATAGCTAAAGACCAAGAGAAAAGAGAAGAGAGGAGTAAAGTAGGGAAGAAGGGTGAGATGTAGAGAAGGTAGAAATCAAGCTTCCATGGCCGAAGGCTCAAAGGAAGGAGAAGGTAGGTAGGTAGCCGTCCTTGAAGAAGTAACCTCCAAGAAAGGAAAATGAAATGAATAAAGTTGGGATCCCTAGGCAAGCACTATTGCCTTCTATTTATAGGTCACTTGCTCAAAATGTTGCCCTAATATGAAGTGGTCCCCAACCCCTACCAATGTTCCACATGTCTCCAACCAATGATAAGGGTCATAATATGAGCCAATAAGGAATATTCCTTCCACATTAAGAATAATGGGTGAAATTTACATTATGAGCCCTTATTATAACTAAACTACACCCTTAACCTCCATGCCACATGCTCTTTCTAATCCCTTCAAAATGTGAGGATGGTGTCACGGTGTCCACGTATCACAACTACGCAGCATCTGTTACCACAACTGGATTAGTCGTGCAATGGGTCACTCCCCAATAACCTTCGCAGTACATGCATATACCGCTAGAGCTGTACAAAATGGTGGTAAAAGCCCCTGGGATACTACCACAACATCAGGACCCGTGGACTATGGAGGTACTACTCCTGTATCCATTGCTCAGTTCCACAAGTTGTGCTGCCATAAAATAACCACATTAGAAGGCCATGAGTAATCCGTCTCGATACCGGACACATTGGGTCAACCACGTCTACCAACTTTAGTAAGGCGGATCCAAGGCTCTACCCAGTAGCCCCGTACCCTAAAAGAGACCCCTTTACGAGTCTGGAGCACCCTAAAATTATACATATGCCTACAAAAATCACAGAAAAAGTTGGTAGGGAAGGATTAAGTAAAACATACATTCAGAGATGTTAAATGGATAAATAAAAATAGTAATTGATTTATAGTATTATTTGTGTTTGGCATGTTCTAGACAATAACTATGTTGAGTGAATTGTCATGTTGAGAGTTTTGTATATTTGAAATCGAGTTGTTAGTATATTCGTTTCTATCTCGAGAAAGAAGTCAATGAGTGTGTCAAAGCAAAAAAAGCTACCGGAGGGCAAAATCGTTATTTCCAAACATCATCACTTCACCATAGGGCAAAAATGTCATTTCCAGACATTATGACTTCATCCAAAAACATCGGGAGTTCGAGATGACAAGTCTAGCTCAAATATGAAAAAACTGCAAAAGATGCAACATACCTATGTTGTCAGAGGCAAAAAGAGGCAGAATGGCTCTAACCTATGCTTTGATTTTTGGAGCTGGGAATGGACCCTACGCCCTAGACCTATGCCCAAGCGTAGGCCTACACCCTAGACCTACGCCCAAGCGTAGGCCTATGCCCTAGACCTACGCCCAAGCGTAGGCCTATGCCCTAGACCTACGCCCAAGCGTAGGTCCCAATGCTTGGTCATGTGATCACTTGTTATGCAGGATTTGTTTCGGGGTGCATTCGGATTTTTCCAGTTTGGTCCCTACTTCGAGTTTTTAAGTGATCGACGAATTCATACCTCTACGTATAGACATATACACATATTTACATCAAATTTTAGAGGATTTATCAAGGTATTGTGAAATTACATAAGAGGGCAAGGTTAGGGTTTTCTATGACTTGGTCTATAAATACCAAGGTTCTACAAGAGAGGAGGCTACGTCTTTGAAAGATCTCTGCAGTATTCTATCGTTCATATTCTTCTACAGAGATATAGATATAGAGAAATAAAATATCATTTACTGATTAGAGATATATAAGTTCTCTCTTGTTTTTGGACGTCTTCAATCGTGTTTCTACATCAACGATTTCTATGCACGATTGAATGGTATAGTTGCTAAAAAATTCACACACCGTTCATTGCAACGAGGTTGTTTTGATCCGTCTGAGTACGAAGCAATTCGAGAATTTCAGACCAAGAGTAGAGAAAGGCAAATCAAGCGAGAATTGTGAGTCTCTCATAGTGTTTGGCAGAGCAAGCGTACTCTGTGAAATACGAGTGATTCAATGGTTTCAGACCGCGAGTAAAGGAAGGTATATCAGGAGTGATTGCTCTCATAGAGTCTGTACTTGTTGATTCATAGTGCATCGGTACCCGAGTGTACCTGTGATTTTTTTTCCTTGGAACGTTTCCTTGATTTTTCCACGTATAATTTTGTGTCGTCTCTTATTTTATTTTCTATACTGTATTGATGTTTGTTTGATAGATCTGTTTTTGGAATTAAATTGAAAATTAGGGTTTGTGACTAATTAAACTTGAATTTCCGCTAAATAATTTTAATTGATTATAAAATCGACAAAAAGCCTATTCACCCCTCTATAGGCTGTTTTGCACTATCGTCTGGGCAATTTCAGTAATTAACCTTTGTCTGCAAGTGATGGATTGATCAATCCATGGACAGAAGGATATAATGGCCGGCTGATTTATTATTATCATTTACATAAGTATTATATATTGTTTTTCTCTCAGTGACTGATTAATGGGTCAGGTAGGCTGGGCTAAGCCTAATAGAAGTTTAAATTATATATTTCCGAAGTAATTTCATCATCGTATTGTTTTTATTTAAGTTGAATGCAGATAGACCCCATTATATTGGATGCCTTTGTCTTGAAGGGTATACAAGGCATTTTCTTATAGATCAAAATCAAATGCATCAAAGATGATTGGGTTTTTTTCTCATTTGGAAGCCATGTGCGATGCAGAATCTGGTTTGAGGAAGAAATATGTTACGTAGTGATAGCTTTAAATATAGTATCATGAAAGCATTACTAGTTGCTCATGTTGGACAATATTGGGAGTGTGAAATAGTGCCAATTAAGCATAGATATCTATTACCAGTGTATTGTACAAGAAATAATCAGAATGGACTTGTACAAGAAACAATAATTAGAATGGTGACATATTATCAGTAGGAAAATTAATCATCATCTTTCTTCAGTGATGTCTGTATTGATCACTGTGTCATGAATTGGAGTTCCAGGTTCTGTTGTTGAGAACCCTTCATCCTGAGACACAAATTCATCTGCATTGTGGACGAAACTAATGGCTGGACTTTGTGCGCCATCGGGCATAACGTTTATTGGAGTCGCATTTCCTGAGTCCATTGCAGGCCCTTCATCAGTTGTACTGGTCTTCTTGGATGCATCGGACGACTTCTCTTTTTCCTCATCGAAACACTTGGCAATCGCAGCTAGCTTTTGCCTGAGCGATTCATCAGAGGCGAAGATGTCTTTGTTCTCGTATAGGAAGACGAACAAGAACATTACGAGAGCAAAAGATGAAGACACACCAGCAATGACGAAAAGGCCCTTAAAACTGTCGAGTGTTAGGCTATCCGAGGTGATTATGGTACCATCTTGCTCTGGGCAATTAGCCTCTTCCCCGAACCATTTTCTTCCAATGCTGATCATTCCATCCCCCTCGGTTATATTCAACACCTGTCTTGAAACATCAGATACCAAAGGAGAGCCCTTTGCAAATGCCTGCCAGTTTAAACAAAGAGAGTCTGAATCATTATGAGATTATTCAAAACATTTCTATGTATAATGTTATATATTGCAAACATACCATGAAGCACCATGTATACATAAATCAGTTTAAGCACCCACCAAACTAGCAAGCTATCTAGAAAGTTCTAATTTCTATAGGATGTAACCAATTCTGTTTTTTTATTAACTATGAAAGAAATAGAAAGGACTGATAAATTTGAGGGAAACAAATATATATATATATATATAGACTTATAGGGGGAGGGAGAGACTTACAAATCCAAATCCTGCAATGTGGTAGTTCAAAGGAATCATGGTGTACTTTTTACAATATGTAGCAAGGAAGAGCTTGATATAAGGAACCTCTTCAACTATAGCAGCAACTCCCCCCTTTTTACTTCCACTAGAAAGTGCTTTGTCGTACTCTTGATGAGTGTTATAAGCTTTGAACCTGGACGCATCGACCTTCATACTTTCCAAAACCCCGGCAATAAAAGTTCCCTTCTGGTAGCCAATAAACTCTCCATTCATTATGAGATCATTGATGTTTGTGATGGTAGGCTCAAGTTTTCGTACTGTCAACATTGACGTTAAGTTTGCTGTATAACTCGAAGTCAGCACAAGCACCACAAACATCCATACAATTACCACAAACCTTGTTAAGTTGCTTATTATCTTCTCCTCTGCAAATATAATTTCACCCTTGTAAGAAATTAATTAACCGTTCTTCAGCATTCACTATTACATATGCATTTTTACCTGACATTTCTAGCAGTCAATATCTTACACAATTAGCAATGTAAGATGGTGCACAAAGCTTAATTTAGCCTGTTTTTGTACAAAGTGCCTACTCAAATTCATACTCTTACTTCAGAATGATTTCCAATAAATACGATGTACTGATTTCTATGGACAGAAGAATGAAAAAGAACGTATAGTGCGATTTGTTGTTCATTTATATGCCGAAGGTGGTGGATAAGAAATTTAACTTACTATGAGCAAAAACAAGAGTAGAGAACGAGAACCAGAAGATCATGCCAACTTGTTTGCGAGGTGGACCTCGAAACTCTTTGTTTACGCGATGCTCAAGGACCCAGACAACGAAGCCAGTGAAAAAGAAGAATGCCCCCGTTGTTAACCAGAGATCCGTTGTTAGAGGTTTCATGAAGATCCATGCATTCTTCCTCTCATTGGCCTTAATTGGAACAATCATGGACACACCGGATTCTGTGAAAGGTAATGTAAAATCAACATCATCGGTTCGCTTTGACAAAATGGTTATGTCACCCACCACAGCATCAAATTCCTGATTATCAACAAAAATGTTAGCAGCATAAACATTGTCTTTAGCTAACAAACATAAACTTACTCAGCCTGAAAAGCACAAGTACAAGAGATGTTCAAAAAAAAAAAAAAAAAAAAGAGTTTATTTGAAAGTAGCTATATATAGATTTTAATGATACGTACCTTAAGAAAGACCTGATGAACAAGTTCATCGTAGCTGCCAGCGCTCTCACCATCAGGAGTTTCAAATGGAATAAACTCATAGGGGACAGCATATGGCAATGAACTCATGACTTGTGTGAAGACATCTACACAGAAACCAGATGCTTTGACAGCATTAGTTTTAGTATCCCTTTCTACTTTTATAAATTGACCGAATCCATTTTTTACAGGAACTCCAACCTTCAACTTCCCCTCACTTGTTGGAACCTCCCAACCTTTGGGAACAACATTAGATTCTCCGGGCCATATAATGGCTCGAAGATCATCCTTGCTGGTGCTGTAATTCTTATTACTAGGCATCGGCTTCAGCTTCTTTGAAATGCCATTCTCTTGAGTCCAGAATCCAATCTCCCTCCCCACTCCTCCAATTATATTCACTATCTGAAAGGCCAACTGCTGCAACTGTCCATCAAGAAGATGGAAATCGCCACTTAAGCCACTGAATGTCATATTTCGGATTGATTTGAGTAGTTTGGGTCCAGTCTCTGAGGTCCCAATTGCAGCCAAGTCTGTCGAGTTCTCTCCAGTGACCGGTTTTTTGAATACAGGCCGAGCAATATCAGCTCCCTCTACTGCCATTGCCAATGCCATTACACTATCATATGCCCACATCCCATATATATTCAGTTCAATTATATCCATTTCCGGATTCTCTCGATGAAATCGCTTTCTCCATCTCCTAGTGAAGTTGTCCAGATTCATTGACCTCGGGATATAAGGCTTTACACCTAGTACTCCTTGCATTGAATCAACAACCGCTCCTTGCATCGAATCAACGCCCACATGATTCAAAGAATCCAAGAGACTTGTAAGCACGTCGGTGATGATCCAGGCATATCCCTTGCCCATCATTCCAGCTTCTTTTGCCTTCAAGAAAAGGCGCGAAGCAAGAGGGGGCAGCATATGAACCACGAAGACCCTAGATTGCATTGTCATTAAATGGTAGAGTTCTTGGAGGATCTGATCATCTGTAGCTGAAAGAGATATGACACTTCTATAGGGAACTTTAGTACTCATTTTCTGCAAGGCATCAGTTAAATATGGACCTATCCCTCTTCCAAAATCGTTGTCCTCGTAGATCAACACTACTTCTCTCCAACCAAAGGCTTTAACCATTGCGACAATGGCATCAACCTGAGAGGAGGCGTTCTGCGCTGCTCGGATGAAGTAGGGAGTTTCCTTAGGTGAGATAAAAGGACTTGTTGCCTGAGATATTATAGGAACTTGAGCTTTGTTCCCAATATCAATTACAAAACTTGCTTGTGTGGATCTTTGTGGTCCTAGTATTGCCTGTACTTGGATATTTTTTATCAGGTCTATAGCTGCAATGAAAGTTCAAAAATTAGTTAGATCCCACAAGTAAAACTACTTTTCAGTCGAGGTCTAGCTTTAAGGGGGAAAACCCCACAAAAATTCCAAACTCTCGCAAACCATCATACAAGTATAAATTTCTTTAACTGGACTGAAGCATTTGTTCACTCAACATCCAACAACAATTTATTTGTGATGGGCAACATGACACAGATGACAGGTCCAATCATACATTGATTTTGCATTCTAATATGTGGATTACCCCATTTATAATCACGTCTATGGCTATGCATGGTGTCGTAAGAGCAAAATTTAGAAACTTCCCAATCAGAACATAAAACCTAATATTCTTGCAGGAGCATCAACATTCTATGTAGTATGAATTATCAAAAACTAAAACAAAAGAATATATAGAAGGATATATATTTAGTAGTTGAAATAGAATAAGATGAAATGCTTAATATCCTAATTACCATCTCCAACCATCTTCTTTTTTTTTTTGATAAGCAATGAATTACCATCTCCAACTTGGTAGTTGAAAAAAGGTCTAGCGAACCCTCTAAGCTTAAGAATCATTCTTCAGTTCCAAGAACTGAGTCGAGAGACCTAATCTTCGGCAAGTTCGCAAAATTTGGCTATTTGGAGTGAATTAAAAAGTTGAAATATGCATTATGTCAATAAACTGCCTGATCAAAGCTTAATAAAATTGACATCTATGGCTTTGATTGCCTCAATGTCCTTAGAATACTTTGTCTGGATATATAGACAATATGACAACAACTACATCGATGAAATGAATTAAGTAACTGAACTATGCAGCAATACAAACATAAATTAGAAAGAGCATAGACAGGTATAAGGACATTTGTGTCAATTTTGTGTATATATGTACCTGAAAATACCGTGGCTCAATAGTATCTCCTCAAATTATATGCAAGATGATAACATTCAATTCAATGCAACAATGAAAATTAAGTAGGTAACCGAATTATGCAGCAATAGAAATTTAGATTAGGAAAAGCATAGACCAGTATAAGATGTGTGTGTGTGTACTGTGTATATATATATATATAAGCACTTTTGAGGTTGTGGGTGTTTGTATATGCACCTGCAGATGCTGCCTCAACAACGTCACTCTTGGAATCCCTTGTGTTAAGGAAAATCCTTGTGGTGTAATTGTGATTGGCATAGAAATCATCAAGTGCCATGAACATGCATGTCTTGCTCATCTTTCCCACTGTTGTGTCCAAATCAATGATCACTCCAACATCAACAATAGCTGTTCCATTTTCACCATCCACTGTTGCACTCTGAAAGCTCATCAACAAAAAAAGAAGCAGAGCAAAAAAGGAGATTCTCGAGTTGAGCACATCAAGCTCTGATGATGCCATCCCAATTAAGTTGGGTCAAGTCCCAATTTTATACTATATTTTTGGGATAACTTCATTTACACCCCT
Source organism: Cornus suecica (assembly GCA_963922005.1). Taxonomy (NCBI): domain Eukaryota; kingdom Viridiplantae; phylum Streptophyta; class Magnoliopsida; order Cornales; family Cornaceae; genus Cornus; species Cornus suecica. The sequence continues at coordinate 46,800,600 of OY998238.1, read as the reverse complement.
GAGGTTTGTCCTATTATTATTTTGACCCTCTCAGGTTTGCATATCTTCATTTATACCCCCTTATGGGGTGAAATGTCTAAAATACCCTTATACCAAACACCCCTTAAATCAATTTAATCCCTAAATCAATTTAAACCCTAAACCAAACACCTCCTTAGAATCAATCTAACCCTCAAACCAAACACCCCAATATCTATTCAATATTTATTCTCTCTCTCTCTCTCCTCTCTATCTCTCTCTCTCTCTCTCACTCTCAGACACACACACACACACGCACACACACATATATATATATATACACACATATATATATAGATCTATACACACACATATATAGATCTATACATATATACATATATAGACCCATCGGGAGCGGCGGGAGGGGGCGGCGCCGACGGGGAAGCGGTGGTGGGAGGGGGCGGCGCCGACGGGGAGGCGGTGGGAGGGGGTCGGGCGGCGACTTATATATATATATATATATATATATATATATATGTGTGTGTGTGTATATATATAGATAGATCTCTATCTATATATGTGTGTATATATATATATATGTGTGCATGTGTGTGTGTGTGTGTGTGTGTGGTGTGTGCGTCTGAGAGAGAAAGAGAAAGGAGAGAATTAATTTTTTTTATTATTTTTATATTTATTTTTGAATTTAGTTTTTTTTTTTGAAATTTAATATATATATATTTGAATTTTATATTTATTTTCAAATTTATAACTATTTTCGAAATTTAATATATATTATTAGAATTTTATATGGTTTTTTTTAATTTTATATATTTGTCTTGAATTTAATATGTTTTTAAAAAAAAAATTAAAAATTTATATATATTTTTTATTTTATATTTATTTTCGATTTTATAATTTTTTTTGAAGTTTAATATATTTTTTTGAATTTTATATGTTTTTTTTTAAAATTTATATTTTTGTTTCAAATTTTTTATGTTTTTTGTGATTTTTATATTTATTTTTGAAATTTAATATGTTTTTTTGAAAAAAAAATAATTTCAAAATTTATATATATTTTTTAATTTTATATTTATTTTCGAATTTATAATATTTTTTAAATTTTAATATATATTTTTTCAAATTTTATATATATTTTGAAATTTTAATACAAATTAAATTATTAAATGATAGGAGGGGGTCTAATTGATAAAAACATTATCCTTGTTTCCAAACAGAATAAGGATAAGACATTGAGGGTAGTTTAGGGATTTTTAAAAAAATTCAGGCTGATGTCATCGTTCAAGGGTCTAAGTGATGAGAATATTAAAAAATAGGGGATGTAAATAAAGATATGCAAACCTGAGAGAATCCAAGTAAAAATAAGACAATCCTCAGGGGATGTAAATGAAGTTATCCCTATATTTTTTGTCTTTGAAATTGAGAGACATAAGAATATAAAGAATAACAAGCTTAAAGGCATTTTGTCTATATATAATATATTTTTTGTCTTTGAAATTGAGAGACATAAGAATATAAAGAATAACAAGCTTAAAGCATCTTGTCTATATATAATAGAAATATTTAGATAGTATAACGTGAGCAAGTTAGTCTAATGTTTGTTCCAGTCAAAGTTGTTTACGAGTTCAAATATTCCAAATAGAGAAAGAAGATCTATCACTACCCTTATTTTGTTGTTTGTATGTAACTTTGACTAAAATCAAACGAATTCAATAGTAGACCCTCAATTTAATGCTACCTTGATTTGACTCACTTATTTATTTTAAAATTCTAATTTCTTCCATTTATCATAAACTAACTTTCAATTTCAATCCAATTCAACTCTAATTCCTTCATTTATCACAAACTCACTTTCTTTCACTCATTTACTCCAAAACTTTAATTTCTTCCATTTATCACAAACCTAATTTCAAGTCAATTTCAATTTATAGTTATATATATAAATTACACAAAACTTGAATTGAGTTAAAATTAAGATTTAAATTGAAAGTGGGTTTGTGATAAATGGGGAGAATTAGAGTTTTGGAGTAAATGAGTGAGAGAAAGTGGGTTAGTGATAAATTAAATGAATTAGAGTTTAATTGGAAAAAATGAAATGAATTAGAGTTTAATTGAAATAAATGGAAGGGTATTTTCGTAATCTTATAGAGGACAAAGGAGGGTATTTGATTAAATTTGAAACTATATGGGATTTTTGGAACCACGCGATTTTTTGAACAATTTGAAAATCATAGGGGGGGTTATGTAACCACAGGGGATTTTCTGAACATTTTTTAAACCATAGGGGGATTTTCTAATAATAGCCATTTTTTTTAGTACCCAAAAAGTATATATTTTATAGAAAAATATACAAAAACTTGCTTATGGCCCCTCCCAAAGTCTTAAAAATTTCTTTTGATATCGCAAGAAAGTATACTTCATTCGTCCCAAAATAAGTGTGCATTTTTCCTCTTTTTCTTATTCCAAAATAAGTGTTCACTTTTGAAAAGTCAAAGCACTTTATTTGATCAATTTACTAATTTAACTTTTAACCATTAAAGTTATAAGACATATAGATTATAAACCATCACATCACTATGGTGAAACTATGGATAAAGTTAATATTTCATTCACTAACACTACAACAAAAGTCATCCTCTTAAAAAGTTATTCCCCAAAATGGACCTATAATTTGGGAAGGAGGGAGTATATTATGTAAATAAATTTATTAAAAATTGCATATGACCCCTTATATACCTACAAAGATATATATATATATATTATGAATATTGCATATGATCCCTCCCAAACCTTCTTCCTGGCTCCGCCCTAGACACACATATATATATATATGGGATGGGGGGGGGGGGGGGGGGGGTTGTATGTATATCTTGGGATAACTTTTCTACAAATATTAATTATGAATGTTTGCTCAATGCAGTTAGAGGTAAGATAGATGGCTTGTTGAAGACATGTGTGTGTGATTAGTATGTTAATAATTTTCTTTAAGAAGTGTAGAGTACTTTTTTTTTTTTTTTTGAAAAGAAGAAGTGTAGATTACTTATCAATAATTAATCTATTATAGTTTTGGCAATACCTAAATTTGAGTAGAGAATAGGCACAATATGGTGCAAATAGTCATGGACTCTAGACTTAGAATGGTATAGAAGACTCGTAGGAGAATGAGACCTAACACGGTTTGGACCAATTCCCCAATTGTTAGGGTACATTTCTCAACCACATGACTTGGTGACTTGGTACTCCTTCAGTACCCTCATTGAATTGGGTTTTGATCATGAGACAAGTATTGGAAAGGTGGTGACTAATTGGGAAGAGGTGGTTATGAAATTGGGAGGTGTTTTTATATTGTTGAGAGTGAAAAATAAATAAAAAAAGTGAGTGAAAATTATAATTGAATTGCAGTGGAAGTTTGTGCTCTGGGATTGGTTAAACGGAGGTCGATGATCCATGAGGCATTGAAGGCATTAAATATTAGAATTTAGTGATTGAAAAACTAAAATAATGATTTTGAGAGAGAAAGAGGGATAATTCTTGAGAAATGATAATTTTTTTGCTAGAAGTGTAGTAATATTTATAAAGATAATTGGATTTTCCAAATGGTTATATTGGTCTTTTTTTTCCCCAATGGATATGTTCTTTTGCTTTTTTGTCCACACTTATAATTTCACCATTCAACAAATTTTGTTTGACAACCCCGTTCTCGGAAGTTCACGAATTGGCGATAAGAACTATGATGTTTTTTTTTTCTTTTACCTAACAATTATATTGTGTTTGTATTTTTTCCAGCATTAATATTTATAATAGTTATGTCATTTTTTATTCCTAATAACTACATTCTTTAGAATTTCGCTTAACATTAATACTCCTAGCAGTTATATCCTGTTTTTTTTTTTTTCTTTTTTCCTAACTTTATTATCTGTCTTTTTCTCAACACTAATATTCCTAGAGGCTATATCTAATCATTACCCAGAAAAAAAAAAAACCTCAAAATATACTATCAAATATTAACTCAAAAAAATTATAAAGAAAATTCATTTATTATCGAATATGTACTAAAAGTCTAGGCATTTTTTTTTCCAATGTCGATACTCAAGTAATCTAAAAGAGAAACCCGTCTTCCATCTTATAACAAAATTCGATTTTGACAAATTTCATTCTAAAAGAATGCCCTTTTTGAAAGTTTCATATACCAATTGTTTAGCTCCTCTAACATTTTCAAGTTCATCAAAACTTATGAATGGGCAATTTTCGTAACTTGAATAGATAGCAATTCATCCTAATTAATGTTTTTCAATTGAAAAATTGAACATCTTGAAAAAAAAAAATTATGATACAACCATGAATAGTATGGATACATATATGACCCAACGTGTGTTTAAAATAATAAGAAATAAAATTCAAACAAGTATGATTTTTTTTTTTTTTTTGTAAATAAAATTTGAAGTGATGGTAAAATTGGAATTCAATTAATTAACAAGGGTAAAATTCAAATAACTTAATAAGAAAATCTTTCTATTTTAAGATTTATATATATAGGGAGGTGAGGAGAGAGAGAGAGAAGAGAGGGAGTCCACAAAATATGTGTTACGTTCGAATATTGGATCCATTAGCTGGTGTGGCCCACAACCCATGGGGAGTCTCTCTTTGTGATTGTCTAGGATTGGCTGTTGCCAACACACATTCTTCCATTTATGATTCATCAGTCGACAGATTGATTAATGCTGTTTTTTGAATTCTACCATTGCCTTGCTTTTTAAGTAGGGCTAAAAAGAGGCTTTTTAAAAAATAAAAAAAAATATTTCTTTAATTTTGTAAATTATGGGCCACAAAAATTATTGGGCCTAATTCTTTTCTTGGAGTTTCTATTGTTAGAGCAGCTCCAAATCTTCAACTTGCATTTGGGCCATAGATTATGACCAGGACCCAGAGGAGTCCATGATTGTTGGACTAGTTTTTTGAAGTCATGGTGTTTAAATTTTGGTTGAAGGTACTGCTTATTGCTAGGGACTAACTAAACTTGCCGAAAGAGGAAACACTTGTTCTGATTTTCACAAGCACTAGCCTCCAAGAAACAAATTCAGTACCAATATAATCTTTTACTTTCTCAAATCATCCCTCTTCATTAACTTCAAAAAGGCAATGTGCCCTACCAAAAACTACAACTATACTATATAATATCAAAGGTCAAAATTGAAAACACAAAATAATAAAAAAAATGTTAGAAAATCAAACTTGGATAACTAATTTGGGATAGATGGAGTAACAAACAAGTGTATTGTTGAGAGATGAAAGCTGTTATATCATATGGTGGTTCTATTGGAGGGCACCGACAGTGGAATTGCTATTGTCACAGTTCCTTCTTGTTTAATTATTCATCCACATAATTAAACAATAGCAATTAACAGAAAGCCCTCTAGGCTCTAGGTGATAAGTTTGAGTGAGGGTACTTTTAAGAGGTGGAAGATTTTAGAATGCTTCAGTTATGTATACTCATGCTCTCAAAAGGGTACATGCACTTCTATATGTGATATACATACAGAATTATGTAACAAATTAACAACTACTCTCAAACCCATTTGAACAAACACAAAAATCTGCATATACCTACCCAAGCAAAGACATAATTGGCCTTCAATATCTGCGAGTAAACAAACACAGTTATAACATTTACTTTTCATTATATTGGGTACTGTCAGAAAATCTACTATGACTGCACCACCACTTAAAAAGGAACAAAAAAAAAAAAAAAAAAAAGGACAATAGAGTACAGAAGATATTACAATTACGGAATATGCATTTACTCTACTATACTACCTGATTCACTACATATATATTTCATGAGGGGTTTAACAGTCACAGATTACTGTAAGTCACTAAAACAACAGTAAAGTTAGCTACATTTGCTTACTATATACAGTAGCATTTGTAGCTACTAATTGCTTCACCACCTCTCGCATCGACGGCCTTTTGCTTGCTTCCTTTTCTGCACATCTCAAAGCCACGAAAAGCACATCAAGAACTTGTTCCATGACACTCAAATCGATAAATTCATCCACGAGTTCTGGATCAACGATCCTCTCAATTTCTTCGGTTTCACTCCAGACAGAACGAACCCACCCCACTATGTCCGTTTTCTCTTCAAATATAGGATCCAATGCCTTCTTTAAGGTTAGCAATTCCAACAAAACAACTCCAAAACTGTACACGTCCGATTCCTTGCACTTCCTTGTTGTGAATGCATTCTCTGCCAAAACCATACTTCAATCATTATGTAAATCAAAATATTAGTGCAATTAGACTAAAATTATACATGTATTACCTGGCGCGATATACCCAACGGTACCAGGAACTGTGCTGGACGGTGCTGAAGTGGTCGAGTGATCTAGAAGCTTGGCAATGCCGAAATCAGAGATATGAGGATCCATCTCGGAATCCAAGAGGATGTTCCTTGGCTTGATATCGCGGTGCACAATAGCAGGACAACAGTCATGATGGAGATATGCTAATCCTTGGGCAGTTCCGAGTGCTATCTTATAGCGGATGCTCCACTCCAAAGTCTGTGGTGGACTCCTCTCATGGAGAACATCATGAAGACTTCCATTTGGCATGTACCTATACAAGATCAAACCATAGTCCTTTCTCAACCAGAAGTCTTCCAACTTGACTAGATTCCGGTGCCTGACCTTCCCAACTGTCTCAATTTCTCGGACCATACTTGCTGTTCCTCCTCTAATCCCCGCAAATACGAGTTTCTTTACCGCATACTCTCTATCTGGACCCAATGAGGCCTTATAAACCACTCCATGAGCTCCTCTCCCAATAATGTATCTCTCATTCAGGTTCTCGGTGGCTTCAATTACTTTGTTTAGAAGGGAAGTTGTACCCTCTTCAGCAGAAACCTCGAGGTCCTGTTTCTTTCTTCTATGACAATAAAACACAACCCCTAGTCCGAGGAGCACACAAACAAAAAGTAACAATGATACCAGAACTAGTACTAAGATAGCCAATTTAGTGAGGCCTTTTTTGGTGTTTGATTGAAGATCACAATGTCGGAAATTACTATTCTGAGTGCAATTTAAACCATCTGTCGGAAGACAGTTGAGACAGAGGCCAGGATTACCCTCGAACGAAGAGGAAGGTGAACTCAGCAACTTCATCAGCTTTTCTGGTATTGGACCAGTGAAGATATTATGTGAGACATTGACCTGAATCAATGAAATGAGTTCACCAAGAACATCTAACGTTCCATTCAGATCGTTGTTGGATATATCACACTCTTCTAACATGGCTAAATTTTCGAGTTCGGAGGGTATATTACCTGTCAACCCATTGTTACTGAGATCCAGTGCCTCGAGGTTCTGAGCAGCTCCAATAGCTGAAGGGATTCTTCCACCTAATAAATTTCCATCTAGTTGCAGAATCGAAAGTATATTGAACTCAAACAAGAAAGGGGGAATACCGCCAGTAAAACGATTGCCACTTAAACGCAGAGTAAATAAGTCTGTCAAGCTTCCCAAACTTACCGGAATCGAGCCACTCAACAAATTATGACCCACATCAAGTCGCAATAATCTCTTACAACTTGCCAATTGAGACGGCAACGGACCCTCCAAACCATTTTGTGAAAGGTTTAACACCTGAAGATCCAATAGATTTCCTAGTGCTTGGGGTATGAGCCCTGAAAACTTATTCATTGAAAAGTTAATTGAGGTGATATTGGTAAGGTTTCCCAAACTCGGGGGAATGGCACCGCGGAGGCTGTTGTTGCTGAGGTCCATGTATAAAAGATCCGGGTTGGCCGCAAAGTCTGGAAGTATCCCCGTCAGATTATTTTGCTTAAGAATCAGCCTTGTGAGCTTATCACAACTTCCTACATCAGAAGGTATACTACCCTCAAGAAAATTTAGACCCAAGATGAGCTTCCTCAATTGCTTGTTGAAACAAAGGTTCGGTGGGATTTGACCGGTGAACATGTTGTTGGTGAAGTCTATCTGCGTTAAGTTACAATTAATTCCTAAACTCTGAGGTATGACGCCCGAAAACTGGTTGTTGTACAAGGAAATGTTTTTCAGCTGCTTTAGCTCAGCGACCTCGGGAGGTAGTTCCCCGGAGAGATTATTATTATACACAAAGATATTCTCAAGGCTTTGAATCTTCCAAATGCCTATTGGAATCTCACCTGTCAAACGGTTTGTGAATAGAAAAAGGTCGCTCAACTCACTAAGCAACCCTAATTCACTTGGGATTTCCCCTTCAAGTTGGTTCTCATACAGCTGCAAATCACTCAATGATTTGCATTTCCCGAGCTCAGGTGGTATTCTCCCGGACAAACGGTTCTCAGACAGGTAAAGAGTCTCAAGGTTCGTAAGCATGCCGAAAGAAGACGGGATAGGACCGGTTAAACCACAATTCACAGCAGAAAGCAATGTTAAGCTGCTACAATTTCCCAACCCTGGTGGAAGATGGCTGCTAAAGCTATTGAAAGACAAAACCAAAGTTTGCATTCGATTGCAACGGCCCGAACCCAAAGGAATGATACCCTCTAGATTGTTACTACTCACATCTAAATAACTAAGGTTCACAAGATTGTTCAAACTATTGGGCAAAACTCCAATCAATTGGTTACCAGTCACAATAAACCTTTCCAATTTTGAACAATTTCCTATAGAGGGAGGAATTGTTCCTGATAACTGATTAGTATACAACCACAAATCCATTAGCTCACTCATATTTCCAACATTTGATGGAATAGGACCACTAAGATTGTTTGAGTTCAAAAACACAGTCTGCAAATGGGGGATTCGAAACAACGATTCGGGTATTGAACCCGAAAACATATTCAAATATAAGTCTATGTATATTAAATTTTGCAGATTTCCAATGGTTTGTGGGATAGGGCCAGTGAAGCTGTTGATGGACAAATCCAAGTGCTCAAGAGAAGTACAGTTTACCAAATTTGGAGGAATCCCACCATAGAAGTCATTGGTGCTTAACACAATTGACTTCAAGTGTGTCAAATGAGAAATTTCAGGCCCTAATTGACCTGAAATTTGGAAATCAGTTAGGTTTAGAGAAACCACAAAGTGGGCTTTGTCGCATTGGACTCCAACCCATGAACAAGGGGTGGAATCAGAAACATTCCAGCTTGATTTGATGGAAGGAGGTATAGAGTCCCAGTGCCTCACAAGTGACATTAGAGTTGTCCCATCAGAGCTCAAACCAGACACAAAAAAGATTGATAAAACAGAGAAACAGAGAAACCCCAACAAGTAATTGAAAGCAGTTTTCATATTTATCTCAACTTCAAAGAAAGAGAGAGAGAGTTTCAAAAACAGAAATGCAAAATGAAGAACACGGAAATGAAAGTTACCCAATTTGGAAATCTGTTTGAATGGTCTTGACCCTTGAAGATCACTACTAAGTAGCAAAAATGATGTGATGAAGATTGAGAGAGATTGATGATACATACACAAATGTATATATATAGATATATATCTATATATATAGAGAGAGAGAGAGAGGGGGTGAGGAGAGAGAATTATAGGGGTAAAACAATTTTCAACGCGGCGTCTGATGAGGTCCAAATGTTGTAGCCAGTTTTACACTTGTCTCTATGCATGTGCACAGAGGTAGTTTTTACATAATTTTATGCTCGAGACGCCACTAAATCTCTAGTCTTAGATTTAAAATACACAGATTTTAAGTGTGAATTAAATTTCTTTTAATTCCGAATGTTATTAAATATTAGAAAAAGTATTTTTCCGTACAAAATAAATGAATATTTATCTGTTAATTAATTTAAGTAGTATGCATGAACATGGCCACGAAACCAAATATACTACACGATTAAAATTTATATTTACTTATGTATTGAATGAGAGTCAAGACTATTATGAAACTTTAATTCATTTAGTATCTATATTATATTATAACAATAAACGTTGTACTCCTATGAGATATGTTATTATTTTAATCTTTTTATATCCTTTAAAAATGCCTTGTGATCTGGGTACACTGCAATTTTATTTTTAATCTCTTTTCTAATAAAGAAAAAAAAAAGGTGTTTTTGAAATACACTACTATTATTTCTAATTTTATTTAGCTCATTTGAATTGAATTTAGTTGAAAAGTTGAACCAACTAATTAGATATTGGCTAAATATCCAAAAGGGTAAATTACAGTTTCACCCCTCTAGATAGGACATATTATAACTTGACCCCTCTAGATTTGATAATTACACCCGCACCCCCTCTAGATTGGTTTTTTGTAACAGTTTTCCCCCTCCCTCATTATTCAGGCAAGGTCAACTCCGGTCAAACCAATTTTTGTATGGGAAATTACTATCTTAGCCTTGACTTAGTGAAATTTCAGTTTTACCTCCTCTAGTTTGTTTGTGAATTGACACAATTGCCCTTTATTTTTGCAGCTTCTTCTTTTTAGTATTTTTCTTTCATTGTTTTTTTCAAAAATATTTTTTATTTATTTAAATTAACTTTTCAAATTATGCTTTTGTATTTTTAGGATGTACTGACTTGAATGGATTTTGATTTTGTTTGTTAATATCATACAAAATAGTAAATTTATCATAATATGATGATAATAGATTGAAATACAGAATAAAATCTTTACTTAAAATTTTGTTTGTACTATACATTGCATCATCAAATCAAATACAACATTTTGATCCAACAGTTTACACCAACACCCATAATACATACAACACCAAAAGATATATGTGTATGTATATGTATGTATGTATATATAGGGAAAAAAAAGAGTAAATACGACTGACCCAATTCAAGATTGTATTGCCGGAAAACCACCGTCGGAAGGAGCAGCAAAAAGGCTTATGACGCTTGGAAACCAACAATAATGATGGTTTTCCGGTGATCGGAAAAGATGGGTGGTGTCAGGAAGTGAGGTAGAAGACGGGACAGAGGATGAGTGGAGGAATTTGAAACAAGCACTTGAGAATGATAGGAAGACCAGAACATAAACCATTCGAAGAGCCATCTCGAGAGTCGAGATCCAGATCTATCAATACCCACCAATTCCAGATCTATCAATACCCATCAATGGAGTGGCTGCGGCGGTATTAGGCAAGGGGACCCCATGTCCTCCTACATCTTTGTTACATGTATTGAGATCCTTAATGGGCTGCTAAGATATAAAAGTGATCAAGGTGAGATTGATTATCACTGAAAATGCAATGACCTGAAAATTACAAACTTGATGTTTACTGACGACCTATTAATTTTCTCTACTGGCAATATTAAATCTGCTGGAAGCATTATGAAAGCTTTAAGGTGGTTTAGCTCTTTTTCTGGACTTTATCCTAATCCTTCAAAAATTATGTTGTTTACTTGTGGCATCCCTTATGTTGAAGTGAGAGATATCCAACATCTGTTGGGCATTGAGACTGAGGCTGTTCCTGTAAAGTACTTGGGGATGCCTATGATTTCCACCAAGCTCAGAGGCCAGGACTGTGATGTGCTCCTATCCAAAATCACCATCAAAGTTCATAACTAGGCTTCTAATTACCTTTCTTTTGCTAGTAGGCTCTAGCTCATAAAGTCTGTGTTATTTTCCTCTCAAGTTTATTGGGGCTCTATTTTCATGCTGCATAAAGTTGTTATCAAATGAATCAATACTATCTTGAGGAAGTTTCTCTGGACATGTACTAAATTGGCTAATGGGGGCTCTAAAGTGGGTTGGAATGATCTTTGTTATCTTGTCAAGGAAGGTGGGCTGGGAATAAAAGATTTGGAGGTGTGGAATAAGGTTGCCATCATGAAGCAACTTTGGAAAGTGATTCAGTTTCACCCTACCTCTCTATGGGTTAGATGGATAAACTTACATCTTATGAAATGAAGACATTTTTGGATCTTAAATGAGCCCTCTGATTGCTCTTGGGCTTGAGACAAAATTCTTAAGCTAAGGGGTGAATCTAAAAGAACTATTAGATACATCATAGGTGATGGGAAAGACACATCTCTCTAGCATGATAGATGGTTGCATTGTGGTGCTATATCTGATATTTTTAATAACAGACTGATCACTGATTTTGGGCTAGGAAGAGAGGCTAAAGTTAAGAAGATCATTACTTGCAATACTTGGAAATGGCCTAGTTCTAGAAGAAGTCAGGAATGGATGAATTTCAAAGAGAATTTTCCTGTTAATCTCCTGAAACGCCCTGCATTTTCCTTTCCCTTTTCTGGAATTCTTTTCCAAGTATTAACGTTTTGTGACGTCACTTATTCATGACGTCTTGTGTATTCTCAGTATGTGTAAATTTTTCGCGTTTATGTTTTGAACTTGGTGGGACGTCTTCGTGGTATTTCATTTCCGGATTTGTGGATTTGAGTGTCGCCAACGACTACGAGGTTTCGTGCAACGTTTTCTCATTGGAGCTTCAACAATTGTGTTGCGTTCCCGAAAGTGTTACCCTAGTTTAGTGTAGACGTTCGGTATAACACTTATGTGAATTTCTTGTTATATTTTCATGTTTTAAGTGATGAGAATAGTTGGAAAATATTTCGGGAAAGAAATGACGTAGGGGTATATGAGTTTTTTCATATTTGGAACACTTAGTGAAAAGTGTAGAGATTTGGCTAAGTGTTGGGGTATGAATGACATGTTTGTAATAAGAGAGGATGACAAGGGGTAGAAGGGTAATTAAAAGGTTTGATGACACTCTTGTAATTAACCCTAAGTTGGGAAGAATTTAGTCATTTCCCTATTCCAAGTGGTGTCTCATTCCTAGCCCTTGATTTCATTCTCCCAAATTTGTTTTAGACCTTTGGATCATAAGGCCTTGTTTGGTTGGCACTTAAATGCAATAATCCATTATTATTGGTCTTTCACTTGGCAAGAATTTTTATCAACCATTGGATGGTTAATTGATTTCCATCTGTATTCTAAGCCCTTGGATGATAAGGCCTTGTTTGGCAAATTAATGGGTTTTGTGAGTGGTGTAATAAGTCTTCCAATGGCAAGACTTATTCCTAGCCCTTGGATTCATTTCTTTTTTCCCCATCTTTATTTTAGACCCTTGGATGGGGAGAGGTGTGAGTGAGAAATCTCTACACATTGCAAGTCTTCCACTTTGCAAGACTTCACCTCTTCTTCTCCATTTTCTCTAATCTTTCTCCCTCTTTGTTCTTTTCCACTTATGGGTGGAATTCATCACCCTAAGTTGGGAGTTTGATGTGGCCATCAACATAGAAGATGTTCATGGTGTTCTTGTTTTCGGTTTGAGCTAAAGATGGGTAAGTGTTCTTCCATCCTTGTGTGTTTCCATTTCAAATCCTAGTTTAGGGTTTCTTGTTAGACAATTTGATGAATCTTGTTTCTTTCTTGTATTGGAGTTGGATTTTATGGTTAGGAGGCTATGGTGAAGCTTTCCACCGGTTTGCTCATTCGATTTCGGTTGAGGAAGAGCTAGGGTTTCATAGGCCTTGCTTGGTAGTTGTTGTGTTTTGCTCTTCAAGAGGTTGGAGAAAACTTCCTAACTAGTCATCTTATGATTGTGTGAGTATGAACTTGATTCTAGAATTCCTAAACCTAGATATATTTTTGCTAAGTGTATACTTGAAAAATATGAATTTGGGGTTTTATGTATTAATGTGCTATAATCCATATTATGTTGTACTTGAGATAGATATGATGTATGCTAGATGGGTTATGAGTTTTGGAAATGGAAGTATGCTTGTATTACTATATGTATATATATGGTATTGATGTATATATGTATAAGAGTACGTATACATATAGGGTTTTAAGTATAGGTAATGTAGCCTTGATAACGTATATAGGTTAGCTACTTTGTTGATGGAGTTGGAATGTGGAACTAAGAGTGTTATTCTAGTTTTCCTCATTCTTGTGAATTTGGAGATTTCTATATTGAACATTAAATTTATGTATGAAAATGAGTTAATGTGTTGATTGAATTGTTTTAATGAGAATAAAAACATGTTAAATGGAAGGTAAAGTTATCTTTGTGTATTAAAGGATAATTTGATGATTTTGGATCATGAGTGGTGCATGAAAAAATACATTTGTTGATAGTTGCTTTAAATGAAATTTAAAATCATTTTGAATGGTGAAAAACATTCATGTGGACATATTGGGAATGTTGTTATAAATATGATGTGATACATATTTATGTGATGCATGGGTCATTGAGGACATGGTGCATGGGTTCACCTTTTGTATTGAGAACTCAATTGGTGTTGGGCTACGCCCGGTCGTGTAACCTTGGGTAAGTAATCTTGTGTCGAATCGTCGTAACAACTGGCCAGGAGATGTCCCCCACCTATGGAACTAAAAAGTAAAAAAAAATATGGTATAGGGTGGGTCGTCCCATTCTCAAAGTCGCGGGTCGTCTCGTGCATTCGGTATATGAATCTTTAGTCACGGGTCGTCTTGTGTAACTGCCTTCCTTGTTGAAAGTGAAAAAGAGAAAATTCACTTAGGAAGAATCGGTGCAGTACTCTTTCTCATTATGAATGGATAGAATGCGTATTCGTTGTACTGTTGTGGGAACAGTGTGTATCATGAGGTGTGCGAGTCACATTGCATTTGCGTAGCATATATATGATTCCATTTGACATGTATATCATGATATTATTCAATGTGATTGAAGAACATCTTTAATGTGAATTTTGCGATATAATTCATATGTTATTAAAATGCTCAAGTGGAATTGAATAATGTGATAATATGATTTGCATGTTTGTTTTGAAGTATAAAATGAGATGAATATTTATACTTCTTGTTATGTGCTTATATACCTTAGAGGGTAATATAAGTTGGTTTAAGGACTTTCTTGTGATAAGTAAAGTCGGTTGTGGTTATTGAGTTGAATGTGGGTTGAAGCCTTGAGAAGGCGGTTGATAGTCTTGTGGTATAGTTAGCGTTGGTGTAACAACGTGGCGTAAATCGTGATATTGGTGTTTCGGTTGTGATAGATGAGGTTATGAATAAACCGAGTCAATTGTGTATTGATGGTCAATGGATTTTTTTAGAAACCTAGGTGATGTGGTTTCGAATGTGAAATTGAGGTTTGAAAGAATCGGAAGGGGTTCTTGATTTGAAACTAGTTGGTTCCATCGCAACGACCACTAGGTTCCCTTTAGAAATCTTAAGGAATGGAATGTCATCGGAGTTGTGGTCATTCTCGGTTAAGTCGTTATAGGGCTTCTGAGTTTGAATGTGGAGCGAAGTGTGGTTGTGTTAGAATTAGTGCCTTGTGTATAGTCACTTACCCTTTCATTCGAGTCGCTTTCGAACTTCGGTTCTTCATTCATTTGTTCCATTTGAGCTTCTACAAATACGCTTTGGTTTTTCCGTTGGTTTCGGTTTGTTTTTCCGAAAACGGATTTTTCGTAAGACTTGTATTTGAGTCCATTCGGTCTTTAAGTGAAAAACTCGTTTTCACCTACCCCGTGATGCCGACAAAAAATTTGAGTTTTGAAATAGTTTTAAAGTCATGAAATAAAAGACTTTAGCCTTTGGAGGTCGGTGTCCAAAACGGAGACCGAGGGCAAGACGATTAGTTTTACAGATTTTCAAGAAAGTGTTTTCGATAAAACTAAACCGAGATTAAATGATATTTTTCTCATTTCTAAAGTTCTTAAATGAGTTGAGGCCTTTGTCCCATGTTTCATAAGTGTTTAAAGTGATTTCGGGTCATTTTTGCAATTTTCCAGACCTATGTAGTCGACTAAGCCATTCCTATAGTCGATTGGGGCTTCAAATACCATTTCCGCAAATTTTTCGTGAGTTTTGACTTGGTGTAGTCGACTGAACCAAATTGGTTTAGTCGACTAAAGCCCCTGTGTAGTTGACTATAGCATCCTGCGTAGTCGACTGGGTAATTTAGCCCTGTTTCAACCGTTTTCAAAAATTCATTTCTCTCACCTCGTAACTCGGATTGAGGTCCCGTTTGTTCCTATGGCTTGTGATAGGTACAAAATTTGTAGATAAAATTTAAAATAATTTATTTACATTTGAAATGATTGTTTTACCCTTGGTGAAAGAGGGGTACTTTAGCTTTCCGTTTATATCGGCGTTGTCCGATACCGTTTTCAAAATTATATATCACTCGCCTCGTGGCTTTGATTGAGGTCCCGTTTCGTTATAGGGCCTAACCTATGTCCAAATACTTGATATAAAATTTAAAATCATCTATTTGCATTTGAAATGACTATTTTACCCTTGGTGAAAGAGGGGTACTTTAACTTGTTGTTTGGGTCGGAGTTGTCCGATGCCATTTTCAAAAATTCATATTTCTCGTGTCAGGGCTTTGAATTTGGTTTCGTTTGTTTCTATGGTTCAACCTATGTCCAAATAGGTGGGTGTAACCTTTGAAAGTACATCTTTTCCCTTGGAATGACCATTTTACCCTTGGGCGAACATGTGACCTTTGAGTGGTCGGTGTAAGGGGTCATTCAATCCCTTTCACTTCCTTTTGTTGTTTGCCAACCTTCGTGAATTCCCTTAGGTTGATGTGATTTTTTTACCCCTGTGTTGGGTTTACGGATGTCGATAGTGACATGTGAGGTGATTGATAGTATGAGTTGATACTGATTTGAGGTTTTGGAGCTCGGTATGCTCGTGACCTAAGAAGTGGGAGTGTTATCCTTCCTGGAGTGTTATGAATAAGAGTGTTTCTCCAGTGATTTGGTGATAGTGTTGTGGTGATAGTGTTGTGTTGATTGTCAGTGTGGGATTGACGGCTACGAGTTGTAGTGATCTATGAGGGGTTCTTTACTACGTATCTTGTATTGGTTGTGTATCTCTATATATATACGTGCATATATATATATATATAGGTGTAAGTTATTATATGTTGTTGTGATATAGTTTCACTATGTACTAGTTGCCCTATATTTTGATGCATGGAAGGTGTCACAGGGTCAAATTTTCACACTATAATTTTTGCCCTATGATGGCCTTGGTTGCACACCAAGTTAGCCAAACCTCTAATTACTTAGCCAAATATACACAGAATATGAATAACATACAACAAAGTAAAGACACACAACATTTACAGAGGTTCACACCTCCAACATTTCACTATATAATCAAATAGTACAAAGGAACGCCTATCTCTGTAAAGGAGTATACAAGACAACTCTCTCTCTCCCTTTCTATAGAATCACCATTAGGGCTATATAGACAAACTCACAAAACTGTCTATACAACTTCCTTCCTAGGATCTGGGAGACAACCCCTCCCATAGGTGTGCTGGCATAGCCAGCCTTGTGCCACATACATCAAGAGGTTACAACTACAAGCCATGTCAGCAAACTGCCCAACTGTCCTACATCTTTAGATCTGTTGTGCCACATGTGATTCCTTGTCTGAATGCCACATGCCATGTGCACTCCAGTACACCACCAAACTATGTAAACATATGCCTTGGTCTTTGCTCAGCTTGCTTGCATTGTTGCTTCCATCTTGCCATGCACAAGTATCACCAATCTGGACATGCTCTAAGCCACGCCCATGCCATGGCATGCATTGCGCCATGCCATGACAATGCCAAGTCGTGCATTGCTCCACGCCTTCATTATGAAGTTAGCCATCTGTGGTGTCATGGCCTTGTCAAAGACAAGTTAGCATTGCCAAGCCTTGATATGTGCATGGCTTGCCAAGCCACGCGCATTGCATGTACTCCAGCACATGCCAAGTCAAGGCAAACCTTGCCCAAGGGCAAGTTAGCACAATAGTGGGCAAGGTACACAAGGCTAGCCAAGCCAAGCGCACACACAAGTGCCCACATTGTCATCAGCACCGAACAACCATCACGGACCCATGCCATCAAGCCAAGTGTTGTCAAGCCATGCCCACGCATGTCCATAAGCCTCCCAATACAAACCTTAGCCAAGGCTTTCCAAGGCCTTGCTTGGTTGTTGGCTGCCAATTTTTGTCAAGCTCACATACCCCCCTATATATGTAAAATACACAAAAGCCACTCTGGCCAGAACAGATATCAACCATGTCTAATGAGGAATAATGGATTTAATTAATAATTCCCACTAACCTCCTTTTGTAGATTCATGTCATTTGCCTTAAGGGTGCTTCTTAACTTTTCTCCAACACTTAGATTATTTTCTGACTTCATTTTCCAATGTCACTCCAAGTGTCATTCTCAGTCCCCATTGCACATGGGTGCTGTTTTGGGGCCTTTTCCCATGTCACAAAGGCAAAGTCCCCACCCGAAGTCTTCAAGGGGCTCACAAACCTCCCCCATTGGAGGAGCCTGACGCCCTCATCGGCTGTTGCTTGCTTAGATACTCCTGAATCTGCTTTTCAAATTGCCATAATGTCACATCTCTTTCCCATATAGCCTCCTGCACTCCACTGCCTTTCCATAGAACCAAATAATCTGTCCTCCGATTTTTCTTGCTTTGGCCCACAGTATTTTAGTCCAAAATTAGATCAACTTCCTTATCGAATTGTTTCCTTATCACAGGAGGTGCTCTTTGTGTTTGTACTCTGCTTGCATCTGTAGTATCCTCATGGAATGGCTTGAGGAAACTGGCATGGAATGTGGGGTATATCTTCAATCGATGTGGCAGCTTCAATCTGTAAGCAACTTCACCTACCCTTTTAATCACTTCAAAGGGTCTATCATATTTCAGAACCAACCCTCTATACACCATCTTGCTGCTAATCTTTTTCCATATTTGTAGTGTCAACTTCAGTAATACTTTGTCACCAACAACAAACTCCAAGGGTCTCCGATGTTGGTCAGCATACTTTTTCATACGCCTTCCAGCCTTAGTTAGGCTGTCTTTTTCCTTATCCATCATCTCTTGTATGGATCTAGCCAAGTTGTAAGCAGCTGGACACTTCCCTCTAGTCTACTGCAATACCACCCCCTGTGGTGTTCGTGGCTGCTGTCCTATTGCTAACTCAAAAGGACTCATCCCTGTTGCTGATGAGCGGTGCAAGTTGTAGCAGAACTACGTCGTATCCAGCAACTCAACCCAATTATTTTGGGAAGCAGTCACATAGTGCCTCAGGTACTCTTCCATCAACTGGTTCATTCTCTCCATTTGCCCATCTGTCTGTGGATGATTCGCTGTGGAGAACTTCAACTCTGTCTCAAGAAGGTTGAAGAGGGCAGTCCAAAACCGGTATGTGAACCGAGCATCCCGATCACTTATAATGTCCTCTGGTAGCTCGAAGTGTTTGACCATATGCTTGTGAAACAGCTCCGTAGCAACATCGGCCGGATATGCTTCTGGTGCAACAATGAATACTGCATACTTTAAAAATTTATTAACAATAACAAATATGGAACTCATTCCATCTACCTTTAGGAGTCCGGGGACAAAATCCATTGATACTGATTGCCATGGCCTTTCCGGTATGGGCATGGGCTGTAGCAATCCTGCTTCTTTCTTTCTCTCAAGCTTGTCAAGTTGACACACTAGACAAGACCGGACATAGGCTTCGATGCCATCCTCCATCTTTGGCCAGTAATATCTCCTGGAAATCAGTGCATGCATCCTCTCAACTCCTGGGTGACCAGCCCATTTGGTGTCATGCATCTCCCTCATCAGTTCTCTTCTTAGTCCTCCCCCACTGGGTACATAGAGCATGCCTCCTCTGGCATAGAGAAACTCGTCTTCTATCCAGTATTTTCTCACCAAGCCTTCATTCACTTGCTACTGAAGCTTAATGTAGGCAACATCTCCTGTGATTTCACGCTTGACTCTCTCAAGGAAATTAGTATATACTGTAGATAATGAAGTTACATACTCTTGTACTTCTTTTCTGCTCAGTGCATCAACCACCTCGTTCTGCCTCCCTGGTTTATGTCTCCACATAAAATCGAACTCAGCTAAGAATTCTTGCCACCTTTCTTATTTTGGGGACAGCTTTTTCTGTGTTTTGAAGTAGGTATTTGCAATGTTATCTGTCACAACTGCAAATGGTGTCCCAAACAAGTAGTGTCTCCAAGCTTCCAAGCAGTGTATGACCGCAGTCATCTCTCTCTTATGGGTGGAATATCTTTTGTTCTGCATCTTTAAGCTTCCTTCTTTCAAATGCACAAGGGTGTCCCTCCTGGACCAGTACCCCACCAATGGCTCGATCAGAGGCATTCGCGTGAACTTCAAATGGCAAGCTAAAGTCTGGCAACTGCAACACTGGTTCGGATGCTATTGTTTCATTCACCTTCGCAAAGGAATTGTCACAATCCTCTGTCCAACTCCACAGTTTATCCTTCTTCAACAAGTCTATTAGGCATTCACCATCTTTGAATAGCCCTTGATAAACCTGCAATAATAGTTATCAAGGCCAAGGAATGATCTCAACTCAGTTACCTTGGTTGGAGTATTCCACTCCACAATGGATTTCACCTTCCGCTCATCCATGCGGATTGTACCCTTGCTAATCCAGTGCCCCAGAAACATGATCTCCTTTCGGCAGAACTCACATTTCTCCTTCTCTAAGCCGTGAGAACACCCACCTCAAGTGTCTCAAATGCTCCTCAAGAGTATTGTTGTAGATTACAATGTCATCTAAGTATACAACAATAAATTTATCAATGTACTCATAAAATACATCATTCATTAAATTACAAAAGGTTGTTGGGGCGTTGGTGAGTCCAAATGGCATCACCAGGAACTCATAGGATCCGTATATGGTCATGCATGTCATCTTTGACTCATCACGTTCTACAACTCTGACTTGCCAATATCCAAATCACAAGTCCAACTTGGTAAAGTAAGTGGCTCTGGACAATCGGTTGAACAAGTCTACAACATTAGGAATTGGATACTTGTTCTTCACCGTCACTTTGTATAGAGCCCTGTAATCCACGCACATCCTCATGGATCCATCTTGTTTCTTCTGAAATAGGACAGGGGCACCATATGGGGCCTTGGAATGTTGAATCAATCCAGTATCAAGTAACTCATCCAGTTGTTTCCCCAACTCTGCCAATTCTTTAGGCGCCATTATGTATGGTGCTTGGGTTGGGGGTCTTGTTCTAGGCTCCAACTCAATCTTATGATCGATAACACGTCTAGGGGGTAGCATCTTGGGTAATTCTGGTGGCATTACATCCTTGAACTCCATCAGAATGTCTGCTATTGCATCTGGCACTTCAACCATCACATCAGGCTTGATTTCAATCAAGGTTGCTAGGTAAGTGCACTCCCCTTTGCGTAACCCGTCCTTCACTTATAAGGTAGAAAGAACATCTTTCTGCTTGTCTTTGTACTGCACCTTAGTAACAGATGACACAAAACAAGGACATGTTTCATTACAAATAAACATACCTCCAAGATATAGAAACAATGCTACCTTTGCCTTCGAAAAGAAGTCAATCCCTAGTATTACGTCAAAATCATCCAAGGGTACCGCCATCATGCTGCACATGTCTTCCCACTCCCCCACCTTGAGGGTCACTGTGGCCAGGCCTTGGATAGGCTGGGCATCCAAATTCACTGCCTTTACCTTGCTAGCATTTTGGGATAACTTCAGGCCAAGGTGTTTCACTTCTCTTTCTGCCACGAAATTGTGTGAAACACCATAATCAACCATGGCCAACACTTCTCTTCCATTCACCCACGCTTGGACATACATCAGCCCCTTCTGTGGTTTGGATTTCGCGGTTGTTAGTGCATTGAGAAGTTACAATGAATTCACCCTTGTTGGTGTATCTCCATCGTTGTCACTGTTATCCTTGCCAGCCTGAATAACATTCACCTTTTCCTTCCTTGGGCAATCTCTGGCTTGGTGTTGTCCATTGCAAATGAAACATCCACCAGTGTATGTGGGTTTGGTGCCACTAGGACTTGCTCATTTGGCATCAATTCTGGGCTTGTTGTTTTGATTCTGACCACTGTAATTCTTCTTAAATTTATTTCCTTTCTTCTTGAATTTGGGGGTAATGCCTTTTCCTTTTTCTCTATTGTTGCCTCCATTGTTGGATTTCTTTTCGTTACAATTGTCTTTGCCACCCGAAATTCTGAAATCCATCAGTCCATCTACTGCAGCAATGGTTGTAGGCAAATCTCTGACACCTTGCCTTCTCAATTCTGTCTGGGCCCAAGTCTGCAACCCTGACATGAAATTGAATAGTTTGTCTTCCTCCGACATGTTCTTGATGTCCAACATCAAAGAACTGAACTCCTTCACATATTCACGAACCGTGCCTGTATGCCTTAATTTCTTAAGGGATTCCCTTGCAACCCATGTTGTGTTGGAAGGGAGGAACTGATCCTTCAATTCCTTCTTCAAGGTCTCCCAAGTCTCAATCTTGGGTCATCCAGCACTGGCATCATCTTCCATCCGTGTGCGCCACCACAGTTTTGCATCACCAGACAAGTACATGCTTGTGATTGTCACCTTCTCAGCGTCTGGAATACGAGAAGCCTTGAAATACTGCTCAACATCCCATAAAAAATTCTCCAATTCCTTGCCATTTCATGCACCATTGAATGCCTTGGGTTCTGGCACATTGATTTTCGATGGGGCACTATCACTACTGCGAACCATCATGTTGTGGCATGCCCTCTTCAGCAATGCGACATCGTCTTCAACATTCTTCAGATTTCTTTTGAAGACTTCAACAGCAGCGCCAACATCATCAGACACCGAAGTCACTCTGGCATCCAATTTGACATTCAAGTTTGTCACTGAATCTTCAATTACTTTGCGCAAAGTCTGCAACTCGTGGGCAAGAAGATTTGTCTGGGTTGACAGAGTGTCTATATTCCCAGAATATGGGGCACCCACCATGGTCTCCAAACGATTAACCATTAGGGCTTCCATGGAGTCTCAACGGGGCTCTGATACCAACTGTCACAGGGTCAAATTTTCACATTATAATTTTCGCCCTATCGTCTTGGTTGTACACCAACTCAGCCAATCCTCTCAATACTTAGCCAAATATGTACAGAATATGAATAACATACAACAAAGTAAAGAGACACAGCATTTACAGAGGTTCACACCTCCAACCTTTAACTATATAATCAAATAGTACAAAGGAACACCTATCTCTGTAAAGGAGTATACAAGACAACTCTCTCTCTCCCCTTCTACAGAATAACCATTAGGGCTATATAGACAAACTCACAAAACTATCTATACAACTTCCTTCCTAGGATCTGGAAGACAACCCCTTCCATAGGTGTGCTGGTATAGCCAGCCTTGTGCTACATACATCAAGAGGTTACAACTACAAGCCATGTCAGCAAACTGCTTAATTGTCCTACATCTTTGGATCTATTATGCCACATGTGATTCCTTGTCTGAATGTCACATGTCATGTGTACTCCAGCACACCACCAAGCTATGTAAACATATGCCTTGGTCTTTGCTGAGCTTGCCTGCATTATTGCTTCCATCTTGCCATGCACAAGTATCACCAATCTGGGCATGGTCTAAGCCACGCCCATGCCATGACATGTATTGCGCTATGCCATGACAATGCCAAGTCGTGCATTGCTCGACGCCTTGTATTCTGAAGTCAGTCATCTGTGGTGTCATGGCCTTGTCAAAGACAAGTTAGCATTGTCAATGCATGATATGTGCATGGCTTGCCAAGCCACGCACATTGCATGTACTCCAGCACATGCCAAGTCAAGGCAAACCTTGCCCAAGGGCAAGTTAGCACAATAGTGGGCAAGGTACACAAGGCTAGCCAAGCCAAGCGCACACACAAGTGCCCACATTGTCATCAGCACCGAACCACCATCACGGACCCATGCCATCATGCCAAGTGTTGTCAAGCCATACCCACACATGTCTATAGGCCTCCCAATACAAACCTTAGCCAAGGCTTGCCAAGGCCTTGCTTGGTTGTTGGCTGCCAATTTTTGTCAAGCTCACATACCCCCCTATATATGCAAAATACACAAAAGCCACTCTGGCCAGAACATATATCAACCATGTCCGAGGAGGAATAATGGATTTAATTAATAATTCCCACTAACCTACTTTTGTAGATTCATGCCATTTGCTATAAGGGTGCTTCTTGACTTTTCTTCAACACTTAGATTATTTTTTGACTTCATTTTCCAATGTCACTCCAAGTGTCATCCAATGCCACTCCAAGTGTCATTATCAGCCCCCATTGCACATGGGTGTTGTCTTGGGGCCTTTGCCCATGTCACAAAGGCAAAGTCCCCACCCCAAGTCTTCAAGGGGCTAACAGTGGGGATGTATTTCCGGGGTCTCGTATTGGCGTGATTGTCATGTGGGACATTTGATTGACCTAGGATAGATGCATGTACACGGGTTGGTTTGCACTCGACTTGAACGGTCGTATGATGTGACAGTTACGATTCTTTTCTCCTATGGGGCTCAATGAGCTCACCCTAGTAGTGGTATGCCTGGTGGTTTACACCACCAATTTGCAAGAAATGTTTCGGCTATAGACAACTTGGAGTGCAGGATGGCTCGTGGCACTAATGTTGTTGCGGGATTTGGGACGTTATTAGGTAGAGTTAGTCCTTTTGTTTAATTTGTTTGTTCCCTGTATTGGGACCGTAAATGTTGTATCTCTTGGGAGCCAGTTTGTTGGCCTATCCATTCCTTGTATTCGGTTCAGTTCATCGTTGTATAGATGTATTCTTTCGGCACCTCGATGTGCCTTGTGTATCATTTTGTTTAGCTTCCTCATGGTTGTATAGAATTATTGTTGTTAATAATATTCCACTTGGTTTTATGGTTATTTAGGATCTTAATTGGTCGCTCATTTTATGGATCACGACTCAGATTCCTTGAATGTCCCAGTTCGGAAGTCTTTGGAAATTTGGGGCGTGACATCTCCTCCCTAACTGCAACAATTCTAATATAATCACGTGGCTCCCTACAAAAAACAAGTTTTCCATCAAGTCTGCTTGGGAGATGTTGAGAGCCAAAAACTCTAATGTTCCCTGGTGTAATATTATGTGGTTTAAGGAGGCTATTCGTAAACACTCATTCCACTTCTGGATGACTACCCTCCACAATACCAGAACCAAGGTTTTTCTTCTAAATATTGGGTTGTTTGATGATGCTTCTTGTTCTTTCTGCCACAGAATGATAGAGGATAAAGAGCACCTCTACTTCCAATGTAGTTTCACATCCAGATTGTGGAATTGTATCAAGATTAAAGGTTTCTTGCAATGTCTGGTGGTGATTTTCCTGAACTTGTGCATTGGATGAGTCTTACTCTGCAAGGTAGCACCCTTATTTCTGTGATCAACAAATTAGCTTTTGTTGCTACTATATATGAGGTCTGGTTAGAGAGAAACAGAAGGGTGTTTGAGAATGAGTTCA
Organism: Cornus suecica; assembly: GCA_963922005.1. Lineage (NCBI taxonomy): Eukaryota > Viridiplantae > Streptophyta > Magnoliopsida > Cornales > Cornaceae > Cornus > Cornus suecica. The sequence goes on along the minus strand of OY998238.1, from coordinate 46,775,328 downwards.
AGCCTTTTGAGGAGTTGAAAAAGAGAATCATTAACACTATTAGATAAAAAAATGTTTTATGTGCAGAAATTTAAATCTTCTAATGTCAATATCTGGCTCAAAGATGAATGGTGCCTCCCTGATGATAGACTCATATGATTCTGTTGGTACCTGGGCTGTTTTGCATGCTTTTGGGATTCATGGTTTCATGTTTGTGATTTGCTGGGTGAATTTGCTTGACCTCAAAGTTTTGATTTTTAGTGCTTCTGTTGTAATCAGTTTCCCTACTATTTGTAATAGTGTTTTGGTGTTTTCCTCCTCTCTTAGAATGAGGAATTGGAGCTTGTGCATATGGTGGATTTGGGGTTTTCATATAACCCTGGTACACCATTGTGCTTCCCTGTCTTCTTGTTATTAGGTTATGCCCTAAAATATTGTAAGGTTTATTCTTCTTAATATATTTTATAACTTTCAAAAAAATAAAAATAATTGATATTACTTAGGGTAAATTGTAATGACACCCCATGAGATTTAGGTCAATTCCACCTAGAGGTCGTTCAACACACTTTTTAATAGAGATAGCCCCTGAGGTTTGTAAAGTATTGCAGTGACACCTCTTGGAGGTATGAAATGACCTTAGTGTCCTTAATTATTTTACTTTTCATGCAAAATGTCTAAGTTATCCCCATGCCTAAACCCTACACCTCATCACTCCACCAACCACCGTTATAATAAAAATAAATCTACAATAAATAAGTAAGATATACAATATTATATTTAATATTATTTAAATATAAAAATTCATAAACATATCAAATATATTTAAAAGTAAATTTTACCACTAAAAATATTTTATCAATAATAAATTATATAAAATAATAAAAATACAATATTATTTAATTACTACTTTTAATTCTAAATATATAACTCTATAAATGTTTTACAAAAAAATAAAGAATTATAACTAATAATCATTATAAGTATTACATACCTAATAACATATATATAAACTTTTATGAAAGTATAGAAAAAAAAAATTGTACTTTTATACTTTTGTCAACACCAAAATGCACTGAAAAGTAGATAACGTAATGTAATTTCAATTGACCTAATTCCATAATAAGCAACCCAACAGTTGCAGACATAAATGAAATGATTATTCTAAGAATATAAATAACATCATATCCACATGTACATATGCGAAAAATAGAACAAAAAAAAAAGGGTCTGCAAATTCATCAGATTTCCTTCCATTGTTTTCCTTTTTCATTATTATCAGAATTGACAACTTTAATCAGCTCAGCTTTGTAGTTCAAACATGAAAAGAACGTAAACACAAAAACCAATCCCTCAAATAAAATCAACCTGGATTTTCATGGAAGTGTGTAATCAATTACATACAAATCATAATAACAAAGGAAACGAATAGTACACACACACACACACAAACAAAAACAAAAAAAAATTAGAAATTGGTGGGTAAAGACCATACCTTTTAAATGTAGGAAGATGGAGAAAACGGTCGGAGAACAAAGATGAGAGAAAGAGCAAGGAATCATTAGGAAAATTGAGGATTATTTTTAATATTTTATATAGATTTTTATATAGAACATAAGAACAACTTTTGATATTTTTTTAAAAGTCATTTTTTATATAGATTCCAAAAGTTGTTTTTTCATTTTTTTTGAATTTTGTAAATAATAAGAATTTAGTTTAACAGTCAAATGTATTACTAAAATTTATTCATAATAAGAATTTAGTTTGAAGATCGAATCGGAAGTCATGAGAAATAATGTTTACAATTTAAGGGGTACTTTGTGAATATTTGTTTGTCATTTTTATTCAAGGAATTACCTTTATTTATTTATTTAGATTAGTTCTATTTAAAGCATTTAATATGGAAAGAAAATATTGATACAGTGGTTTCAAAATATGAAGTATGTCCATATTTAGATTGGTTGTATTAAAAGCATTTAATATGGAAAGAAAATATTGATACAGTGGTTTTGAAATATTATAGTGGTTTTAGAATATGACATTTAGATTAAATCTAAAGATTGATATTAAAAGTGAGTAAACCTTATCTAGCTCATTGGGGAGCAAAATATTACTATTGAGTTTTGAAATATGTCCATATTATGTAGTCTCATATACTTGAGTTATATAAAAGTTATGGGGTAAAGGTCAAGAACCCAACCCCCCAAACTATTGAGCTTTTGCAAGAAAGACCCCTAATCTAAAAATCACATCTCCCAAACTATTTAAAGCATGCACTTTACTCCCTAGCTGTAATATGAAAATACATTTTCATCCCCTCCTATTTTACTAATTACACTTTCACCTTTTATTACAAAATATATATTACGAAAATTACAATTTGATTTTTTTATATAAAATTAGAAATAAACATATAAAATTCGAAACAAACATATAAAATTTGAAAAAATATATATAATTCGTAAAAATATAGAAAATTTGAAAAAACATATAAAATTCGAAAAAAATATATAAAATTAGAAAGAAACATATAAAATTCAAAATATATATATAAAATTCGAAACAAATATATAAAATTCATAAACAATATATAAAATTCAAATATATATATATAAAAAGTGTGACTGAAGTTTAAGTGGACAAACCTTAGAGTCATTAGCCAAGGTAACGGATACTCTGCAGCTCTCTACAGAGCTATTTCAGGGCCACGATGGTGACACATGCCCCAAGATGGTAACCGAAATCAGAATCGAATTGATACTTTATTAAAATATTTTAATCGAAATTAAATATATTAATATTTGGATCAAAATTAACGGTTCAGTTATGGTTCTCATTTTTAAAGAACCGAAAATATCGGTTCGATTCCGGTTTCGGTCGGAATTGAAAGCGAACCGCACCGTGAATATATTAATATTTGAACCAAAATTAACGGTTCGGTTCCGGTTCTCATTTTTAAGGAACCGAAAGTATCTATTCGATTTCGGTTTCGGTCGGAATCGGAAGCGAACCGGACCGTGTGCACCCCTAGATTTGGGTACCAAGGGACCCTTAATCAGTATAGTTAGTCGATTAATTTTTTTATTTTTTATTTTATTTTATATAATTTTGATTAAAATATTAATATATTTAATTTCAATTTTTATTTTATATAATTTTAATAAAATATTATTTATATAATTTTTATTTTATATTTATTTGTAGATAAGAAAAGTGATAGTGATGGAGAGACAAAAGTGGTAGAGAGAGAAATAAATAAGTGTTGAATAAGAAATTGCGAGAGGAAATTAGTGGGGCATGTGTCACTATCATGACCCTTGAAATAGCTCTGCAGAGAGCTGGAGAGGATTCGTTACCGTGGCTAACGAATTTGAGGCTTGTCCACTTAAAATTCACTCACACTTTATATATATATATATTTGAATTTTATATATATATTTAGAATTTTATATATTGTTTACAAATTTTATATGTTTTTTTTGAATTTTATATGTTTCTTTCGAATTTTATATATTGTTTCAAATTTTATATGTTTTTTCAAATTTTATATATTTTTTATGAATTATATATATATTTTTTAATTTTATATGTTTGTTTTGAAGTTTATATGTTGATTTAGAATTTTATAAAAAAAAAATCAAATTGTAATTTTCATAATATTTATATATATATATATATATATATATATATATTGTAATAAGGGGTAGAAATATAATTAGTAAAATAGAAGGGGGTGAAAGTGTAATTAATTAAACTACTTGGATTGATTGGGGGGATTTTGTGCCACTTTGAAAGATTAGGGGGTTAATTGGGAGAGAAGAGTATAGTTTTGGGTGGGGGTTGGGAGAGAGTATAGTTTGGGGGGTCCCTTTACCCAAAATTATGACGAAAAATACTTGAAAAGTATCAATTAATAGTTAATGAAGTGTTTGTTATTGGATATTCTGAAGTGTTCATGTCGTACGTCGAAATAACGTTTTTCCCAGGTATAGACTTCTTAACTTCCCAAATAATTCTTGTCTAAGTATAAATTTCTCATCTTACTTTATCAATTAAGTCCTCTTTCCAAGTCATTTGATAATTATCAATTAATTTATATTTTGTTTTTGGAAAATCACTTTACACTGTTTGATTTTTTTTTTTTTAATTCAATATAAATCTTGCTTCAACTAGGGCTGCACACGGTTCGGTTTGGTAGAATTCTTGAAAATTTTGGAACCAAACCATTACCAACGCTTCCTTGAAAACAAGAACCAGAACCATTAGTTAAGGAACCAAACCAAACCAAATCATAAAATAACGGTTCGGTTCGGTTCCGAACCACGGTTTCGTAAGCATGTTCTTTCAAATTATACATAACATATATCAACATAAATTATAAAAAACAATCTTGCCAATTTCAAAACTAAAAACAATACTCTTAAACAAAAAATTACACACACACATGCACCCACCTCCACCTCACCCGCACCCCCCAAAACTCTCACACATATGCACTAAAAATGATGAGAGAGAAAGAGTTTGAGAGAGATTGTTTATGGAGTTTTCATGATTTTTTTTTATTGGATTTTTTTTTTTAATTTCAAACATGGTTTCAGTCAAGAGAATTATTGAATGTCCACGAGTTAAAACAAAAAAGTTATGAGTCCGTGTTTGTGTGTGTACCAACACATATTTAGAGATCTATAGAGGGAGAGAGAAACTAATATTTTATAGAAAGCTTAAAAGTCAGTGGTAATGAGGAGAGGAGTTATGGTGTCCGCCGGTGAGAATGGATGTGAGAGATGAGATGGGCTAAACTTATAGAATTTTTATGTATATGCATGTAATATTTGTTTGGATGGTAAAAAATATTGGGGTAAACTTAAAATTTTATTTAATACACTAATTTGTATTTATTTGGTGTTATAAATTTATATGAATTTATAATTTTGTTAAGTATAATGTAATTATATAAGTGCGTTATACATATATATGTATATCTAATTCATATCGGTTCGGTTCGGTTTGGTTCGGTTCTAGACAATCTGAAATCGGAACCAAACCAAATTAGAACGATTCTTTTTTTTGAGAACCGGAACCAAATCAAACCAATTCAAAACCAGAACCAAAACATCGATTCGATTCGATTTAGACCAATTCTACGATTCCACGATTTTTTTGTGCACCCCTAACTTCAACAAGTGTCTTAACACAATTACACAAACACTTCGAATATATATATTATTTACCAGTTTATATCTTTTAACTTCTTCACATAATTTATGCCTTAGTTTAATTTTCTCGCTCTAATTTACCAATTAGTCTTTCCCAATCATCGGAGACATACCTAAATTTTTTGTTTTTTTGGGAAAGTCACTTTATAAGGTTGTTTCCTACATTTTAGAATTTGTACTTTAAAAACATGTTTTACTAACAGAAAAATTTGTTGTACTTGGAATAGAAAGTCAAATTGATGGTTCTAATTTCTAAAGTTGAAACACTAGTGAGAATTTATAGTAAAAGAAAATACTAGTAAAGGAATTTATATAAAGGATCAGGGGAGGAGCCACAGCCAAGCTTGGGGAACCTCCCAATTTTTTTATTTTTATTTTTTGTATTCTAAAAAATATACTCCTGTAAGAATATTTGATATTCTGTGACCCACATAATTATTTAGACATATGATAATGATATGGTAAATAGATATCAGATTGTAGATATGATTTGGTCAAATATATAATTTTATGTTATATATTATTGATGGGAAAGTGTTTCCTTTATTGTCCCAACTTTGATGGAAAGTGAGAATTAATGTTTTCTTGGTGAACATGTTGTAGTAGGAAACGGGTCATATCTCTACCTATAAAAGTGCATATATTCCATCAATTATACATGTTTATGATGAAGTGACGCATGTTTTAATTCTTTACTAAATTCCCTTAAGAGTATAAAATAGTGATTCTTATGTTAATGTTTAGGGGTATGATTAATAATTTATGTTTATCCATATCATCTTGGATGAATGCTTTAAAGAACCGCTATATTCCATTAAATAGAATTTCTAGTACGGCGGTTCCAAATGCTCATTTTGAACTGTGCATCAGATGAAAATCTATTTAAGGCACTTTATGAAATTGTGCAGCGGAAGCAAAGATTTGTAAATCCACGTGAAAGAAAATTGAATTTTAGAATTGTTAATGGGTATATTAATGCTTACCCATATAAATCCAAAGGGTATTAGATTTTATTACCTAAACATTATACGAAGATTGTGAGAACCGGTAAGGTTAGATTCATTGAAAATAGTGACATTAGTGGGAGTGGTAGGAATGTGATCATTCAAAGTTGGGTACAACTCCCTTTATTCAAGACTTGTACAAAAATAATTGTTCATCAAGTTGTTGAACCGTTTAACGACGAAGAACAGTTGAATGATCAAGAACTCCATAATAAAGTTATCACTAATTAAAGAAGGGATATTTAAGGATTCAGTTTCATATTCACAAATCATTAAAGATGATAATTCTTGTTAAGAATTAATGCTATGAATGAAGAGTTGAAATCAACGAAAAGATTTTACTCATAAAAGGGAAGCATTAATTATAATGAAAACCTTCTCGCATGTATTTAAGAAGATTTATCTAAGAATTATTATGACAAAAATAGCTCATTGTGATTAAGAGTTACATCAAATAAAAGTAATATTTATGAGTGGTTTTAGTGACATGAATTAAATTAAAGGCTTCTCATAAAAGGTTAACAACGCATAGTTTGTAAATTAAGAGGTCAATGTGTAAATTTAGACAAACTTCCCACAATGGTATCTTAAGGTTGATGATACTATTATCTCTTTTAGGTTTTAAGGAAAACACTATTGATTAGTGTATATACCTGAAGGTCCGTGGGAGTATGTTTATATTATGATTTTATATATTGATGACATTCTTTTTTAGTAGGGATATGTTTAGCCTATTTATGTTATTCCCTAAGAATGATTTGAAACATAATGACTTGTTAATATTCCTTATGCATTTTTGTTAGAAATTTGTTGTATGTTTTATAAGGGACTAATGATTATATGCTCATATTTATAAAGACTAATAATTTATAAGTGATTAGTTATTTAAACTGAGGTTTTGGTGAATGTGTACCAAAACTTATTTTGTTTAATTGTTTCCTTTGGCTAGAGGAACAATATTATGGATAGTACAAAACAAATATTATTGTTTTGTTTATTATGAAATCTAAGTGTGTAGTATGCTTTGAGGCAACTTGAGATTTATCTATTGGAAAAATTATGAATGAGAAATTAATTATCTAAAGGGTGTGACTGTTTGGCTGGAAATTAGAACACCTTTAACCAAAGGGTGTGACTATTAAGTCACAACCCTTGGTAGTCTATAAATAGGACTGTATGCAATTCATTTTAGAGATGTTTTAGAGGACATTATCCTCTTCTTCTTCCTCTCTTTCTTTTTCTACATACATATACATATTTTAGAATAGTGTGGTTCGAGTTCAAGACACAGATTAATCGAGTTCGCTGGTCTCTGGAGATTGGAGTGCTACTTCTCCAGATGTGAAATTCGTTCTATCTTGGGAGACAGTTGCTCATCAACCTTGAGCATTGGAGAGGGAACAAATCTGTCTTAAGGAAACTGTGGTTGCACAGGGCTCGGATTATCTTTCATTTCGATTTTCTGCTTTCTGGACTGTATTGTGAGTTTCATTCTGTTTATAGTTTTCATCCCATTCTGTTCGTATATATATATATATATATATATATATATATGGTATTGCATGTTTCTGTTCTATTCTGTATTTTACCTATATATATATTATGTTCTGGTTATAGTTATATATATTATATGTACAAAACCAATATCACATTGACATTCACGTATTCTGTTATTCACTATTTAAGAATCATGGTAACAATCATAGGGTATTTTTACAATATATATATATACACATTGTACACTGTTACACACAATACATATTTGTTATATGTGTTTTTTATCTTACAATCTTAAGACAGAATTTATGGTTTTCCTAATAGTTCGTATATATCACAGTGTTCACATATGTTTTGCAAGTCTGATACTATTTCGTGTATATACGTTCTATGTTTTTGTGTATATATATATAATCTGATTTTTGAAATATATATATATACAGTAGTCCTAAATATATCCCATATTGGTAATGTGAAAATACGGTAAATTATATTATTATATTTATCACATGACAAAGATATTATTATAACTTCTTATAAGATAAGTATGGACTTTTGGAGTTGTTTTAAAATCTCTGTATGGTTAATTCGTCAGTTGCATGAGTAAAGAAGTTTATTGAATTGATGTCTTACATGTATTCATATTTGTATTCATATTGCCTAATGTAACATGTGTCTCTATGTGTTAATCATAGTACATAAAATTGTCTGTTAAAATAATGAAGAATACAATATAATTTGTTGCATGGGTTGGAAAACGTTAATATGATAACAACAAAATTAAATTGTTAGAACGGTTTCATCTTGTGATATATGTAGTTGAAATACGAATGATTCTAATATTTGTATTCAGTATTTTACTTTTGTTTAACAGTCTTTAAGGCAAAACTTTGCGATATTTATATATACACATCTAGATATATATATATATAGATATATATATAGATATATCTATAGATATATCTATAGATATATCTAGATATATCTATATATATAGATATATATTGTTCTATATTGCAAAAAAAAATTTTGCATACTTATCTACATATTATTTTTCCTGAGAAGGAATGATAGTTACTGTTAAGTAACGTTTCAATTTTATTTAGAAGTTTATTATTGACCAAGTTGGTTTTCAGATAAAGTTCCCCTCTAATTCTCTTTTTGTGGAGTTTTCTGTTTACGGGTATGTCTTTCCTACTTGGAGATTTGCATTCTGATAACAATTTTATTTGTATTAAAATTGTCTGGATGATACGTAACAATATAATGCAGAAGTATTGATGTGATATGACAAAGTTTTAGATGCATTAAATGAAAAAGGAAGAGATACTGGTTAATTAGGAGACTGTAATATATTCATGGTTATACCATATAATTGGAATATATTATTGTTACTTTGTTTGGAATGTGTTAACATGATACGTAATTCTCAAAGTATTTGAATACAACGAATTTATCCGTACATAGTTTCTCTGTTTTGTGTGACAGTGTGTTAAAAGTACCATTTACAACTGTCACCTTTTCATATGAACGAGTACATGTGAAAGGTTGCGTATCAAATAGACACGTCTGTTTCATTTGATATATTCTTAACCTACAAACTTACAGACATGTTTTAAGAAAGTTACGTATTTTAATCATAAGAAACCATGTCGTTTTGAAAAGTGACATGCAGGATTATGCTATTTATAAGCATGATTATTATTTAGGGTGGAAAATAATAATTTATGTATAGAATATTTTGGACTATAATATGCTAAAGCACAATATTGAATGATTTAGAATCACTTGTGAATTCTAAATTATTTTTATTATTTTTTAGTATAAAAATAATGGTATGCATGAAGTTTATATGCTATATACTGTTTGAATAAATGAGTTATAACAAACTCTATAACATGGTTAGAATGGGTAGATGAACAATCACAACAGTTCATTGCATATATATCCTATAAAGGCATGGCAATATATATGTGTTTTTACGAATACATTGTGGTGTGTGTAATGTAAGTGGTTGTTTGGAATTGGTGATTGTGTTGAGGTGACATATTTGAATTAATATACGTGAACATTCCCATCATTTGATACTCATAGTTGTGAACATGCTATTACTTTTATATGCATAAATGTGTCGGAAGTAATTGATTGCATGAGTTAAATATACTTTATATGTTTGACTTATATGATTCTATATATTGGTATTTTGATAGAATCTATAGATAATTCAAAAGCATGTCTCTTGGATGATGAATTATAATGAAATATGTCATTTTCAATTTTTATTTCTTAGTACCCTTGTTTGATATTAAAAAGATTACGAGAGACGCTAATTAAGTAACTGGTCTCCCGTTAGCATTGTAGTAATAGCCAATATTCTTCTATCATTACTACTTAGTTGATTCATTGTCTCGTTAATTAGTTAGAGTTGTTGTTTATACACTTTTGGCATACCATTGCTTGGCAGGTTATCCACTTCTACAACATTTGATATGCTGTAATATTTTTTATTATTTCTGTTTCTGTATTAAGCGCTCCTAGAAGTGGGATTCTCCAAAATGAGAGTTGTCTCCTTTCATCTTTGTACTAGTAATATTTTCATTTATAAAACTATTACATTCTGGGAATTATAATAAAACATAAAAATTAAATAAACTTCAGACTGGTCCTATGAAATCCTAACCCGGAGAAGTCCTGATACCTTCTTGTTTCCACACATAGGTCCATCGAATGAGTGGGCATGCCAAATATTTTTTGTGCAAAGTGCAATTAATATATAATTGTCTACCAATCTTGTAAGCAATTATAGATAATATCAATTGAGAAGGGGACGTAATAACTTTTCAAGTTGCCACAAGAATTATGAAATAAAGATCTCAGTGCAAGATAATATTCACAATTCTGACACATTTCAGGAAAAAAGTCTGTTAGTCACTAATTAACCCTAGAGGGAGGGGGTGAATAGGGTGTTCAAAAATATTTCTAACTCTTTTCGAAAATAGAACAAGTTATTACAAATAATCAATTTCTTCAATTGTCAAGTGAAAGATTCAATTTAAATGATTTTAATAAATTATCACAAGACTAATTATAGCATATAAGATATTGAAGTAAATATATCATGCAAAATAATTAAGTAAAGAGAAAGAGATGGAGAGATTGACATTGTGATTTTTTTGAGGTTCGGTAACTCCTAGTCCTCACCTCAAGAACCCCTTCTTGAGACTTTTCCCGATCCTTTCACTATGGTCATTCCTTCACAGGTGGAATGACAAACCTTTACAACACAAGCCTCACGAGCTTGTCTCACAATCAAGAGAACAATCCTCTCTTGAAAAATCGTTGGACTTCACTTGTCCGAGATCACAAAATTCGTATGTAATCAATTTGAATCACTCAAGAACAAAAACACTCAAAACCCAAAGATTTTTATGGAAGATAAATCAAGATAAGCTCAAGTGTTTTTGGTGATTTCTCAATTGCTCTAGATATGTATTCTCAAGGGATATATCAATGAATAATGTTTGAAGAATAAGAAGAAATACTAGAGTTTGAAATTTATGAGATTTTTGCAGAAAATCAGATTTTTGCTTGCTTCCTTTCAATGGCTTTTTCAAAAAATCTTTGTATGAAGATGAAGGTTTCTCTAGTTCAATCTCTTAGATAAAAACTACACATCTCATTCTATATATATGAATGCTTTAGGGTTTTGAGAGTGAATATTATAATAGAGAAGACAATAGCCGTTTGAAGACCATTAAACATGTTGCTCAAAAGAGGGGAAAATGTTTATGTCAAATCTGCAGAAAACATAGAGCATTTAGTCAACTACTTGGAGTGCTTTAGTCGACTACATGGTTCCTCTTAGTCGACTAGATGAAGCTCTAGTCGACTACGTGGAGCTTTAGTCGACTGAAAGGTGTAGCTTAGTCGACTACTCTTATGCTTTAGTCGACTCAATAAAAATGGAGAAAAACTTGTTGCTTCTGATTGGTTTAGTCGACTACTAGAGATGGTCTAGTCAACTATGGCTTTGAAGAACACTTGTTTAAGTCATTTTTCCTTTCATTTGAGTTCGGTTCATTTTATACTTGAGCTTATAAGATATTATCGACACATAAATTACCTTGTTACAATGATAGCACCCCGACCTATCTACCCCGAGTCTTGAGTCTTCGACTTTCGCCTTTTCCGTTGAATATTTGATTTTCCGTTTCCGCGCTTCAATTTCTTTCTTGGTTTTTCGCTTTTATTCAAGCTTTCTTTCCGAACTTGTTTTCCGAGTCATTCACCTGTCTTTTGCTGAAAACATGAACTTGATATTTCATTAGTATCAAACACTCTTTAATGGTTTGTTATCATCAATTTTGATATTGTTTGCCGAAACTAAATTTCAAAGCCAACAATCTCCCCCTTGATGATGACAAAACATTTTGTGTTTGCTTGGTAGTGGTGACACATCAAGTGATGTTCCCCCTCAACATGTGCATAAATTTTTTGTTCAAATGCTCCCCCTTTGTAAATGAAATTTGCAGATTAATGGATATTTCTATACAATTAATATTTAGGAACATTTGAGATAATAAAAATAGCATTTCATAGATAATTCAATTTAGTACAAGCCTTTATAGTAATGAAAACATGGAAATAACAAACAATTCACAAATAAAACACCAACAAGCCACACAAAAACAAAAATTGCTAATGATAGATAATAAAGTACTTGATACTACAATAGCATAATTTATCCCCCTTTTTGTCAGTGTCGAGGGGTGCGCGAGCGAGGGTCTGTGAGACCAAGAGTAAGATCAACAAGGGACCCGGTGAGACCAGAGATACGGCTAGAGAATTCATCATCAAAAAGAATTATACGCTCATTGATCTTTTGAATCGATTCCGTATTTTTGGTCACAGTTGCATCAAGGCGCTAAAGCACTTGGTCCTGTTGCCTAAGTATCTTCGAATTGCTCTGAACAACCCCAAGAATTTGGTTGAGAATAGCAGCTTGAGCACTATTCTCGAAGGCCTGAGGAGCCAAAACACTTTCCAACGGAGGAACCGAGGAAGATGCTTCTTAGCGCGGTGCAAAAATGCTAGGAGCTGGGCGCGAACGAGGAATAAATGCACTCTCGGTAATGAAATTCCCTTCCGCATCAGAGGTGATATGCATATGCTTGACATGAGTGGTGTCGAGAAAAATAGGATGATGCTCGAACACCTCATTTGGAAAATAAAAGCCTTTCTACTGAAGTAGATATGTAATATGTGCAAGAAAGAAAAGCGGACCGGATGGCTTGCGCTGACATGTAAGGATGACATAATGGAAAATAGTAGCTAAATCAACTTGTGTCCCTGTCATGACGCAGCAAACAAGAAACGCCTCCATACGAGACACACTACTACGACTACCAATTTTAGGCAAAATAGAATAAGTAATGACATTGTGAATTAATCTTGCCTCGGGTAGTAGCATAGAAGCAAGAAGGCCGGTTGTCTGTGTAATATCCTTGTCGATGTAAATTGTTTGAACTGCCTTAATACAGTCAAACCCATCAGCCTTGTACTAATCCTGCTTGGAAAAGTGGCGGATACCGTCATCCGGAAGTGAAAAAATGCAATTGATTTCGCTGTCACAAACAGTCACTTTGTTACCAACCAAATAAAACTGAAGATGAGGGGAAAATTTCTCCTTGCGATTCGCAAGAGATGCCTAAAACGCTTTGACAATGCGAGGAAGAACCGGGATGTCGAGAGAAATGAAAAAATCCCAACCAATTGCTCGGAACAAATCGAAAGTTCGAGCCCCAATTTCATTGCATAGAGCTTGAGTGACAATACGACATGGTGTAGGAGGACGATGATAAAAAATGGTGATGAATTGATTTCTATCACAGTCATCATCAAGAAGAACTTCAAGGAGCAGAGGTTTATTCGAATCTTCTTCCTTTGCAGCAACAGGTAAGCGTGAAGTGGTGGAGTTTTGGCCTCCATTAATCCGTGAACGTTTCTGGTGCAAGCCACGAGTCTTCGGTGCCATTGTAGAAGACGATGCAAAAATATGTATAGATATATATATATATATATATATGGAGATATATAGTGGTGTATATAGAGATATATATATATATGAGAGAAATATAATGGGTATGAAGAAATTGGGTGAAGAAAATAGAGGGAAAATGATGCGAATGTGAAATAAATGAGAAATTGGTGATGGTGTGAGTGTGGAAATGAGAGTATGAGAGGCATAGAGAGGAGAGGGAATGGAGTTGGGTGAAGAGTGAGGGAGGCGGATGAAGAAGATGAAGTGAGGGTTAGGTTATATAGGGGGTTGAGTCGACTAAGGCATAGGCTCTAGTCGCCTAAGGGGGCCTTTTAATCTACTAAGGCTAGGGTGTAGTTGACTAGAGGGAGTGTTTAGTCGACTAAGAGGGCATTTAGTCGACTAGGCAAGGTTGAAGGTAAATAATGAAGTGTATTGGTTGATGTAGTCGACTAGAGCACTAGGTGTAGTCGACTAAGGCTAGTAAAAATCGAAAAAATGTAGAACAAATGGTGAAAATTTGTGAATTAATAAGTAAAAATAACAAACATATGAAAAATAAAAAATATGAAAGAATTTAGGACAAAACATCAAAATCCATGGCCATTCGGATTTCTCTACGAATTTTAGAAAATAATTCGTCCGCGAGTAGTTTAGTGAAAATATCCGCTAATTGATTTTAGTGTCAATAAAAACCAATACAACGTCACCTTTAGCAACATGATTACGTAAGAAATGATGTCTAATCTCTATATGCTTGGTTGGTGAATGATGAATCGGATTCTTTGATATACAAATAACACTCGTATTATCGCATTTAATGGGCACATGATTGAAAATAAGACCGAAATCAAGTAGTTGTTGCTTAACGTAAAGAGTTTGAGCGCAACTACTACCGGCTGCAACGTATTCGGCTTCGGCCGTAGATAATGCAACAGAATTTTGCTTTTTACTTGACCAAGATACTAGTGAGTGTCCTAGAAAGTGACAAGTGTCGCTTGTGCTTTTTCGATCAATTCTACATCCCGCAAAATCGGCATCCGAATATCTAATAAGATCAAGTGAAGTTCCACGTGGATACCAAAGCCCTAAGTTAATTGTACCACTTAGGTAGCGAAAAATACGTTTCATGGCAAGTAAATGAGATTATTTAGGACATGATTGAAAATGAGCACATAGGCACACACTAAACATAATATCCTGCCTACTAGCGATTAAGTAAAGCAAAATACCAATCATGCCTCTATAATTAGTAATGTCAACACATTTACCATTTCATCTTTATCAAGCTTAATAGAGGAACTCATAGGATTTATGGCATTTTGGTAACCTCCATACCAAATCGCTTTAGCAAATCTTTAGTGTACTTGGATTGGCTAATGAATAAGTCATCCGAGCTTTGCTTGATTTGCAATCCTAAAAAGAAATTCAACTCACCCATCATGCTCATTTCAAATTCATTTTGCATACTTGTGGCAAATTCTGTACATAAAGAATCATTTGTTGAGCCGAATATAATGTCATCAACATATATTTGAACAATTAACAAATTATTCTTAATGGTTTTTGTAAAAAGTGTGTTGTCAACTTTCCCTCTTGTAAAAAGTCTCTCATACCAAGCTCGAGGAGCTTGCTTTAAACCATATAGAGCTTTAGCCAATTTGAAAACATGATTTGGAAAAAGATTATTTTCAAACCTGGGTGGTTGCTTTACAAAAACTTCTTCTTCTATGACATCATTCAAGAAAGCACTGTTAACAATCATTTGATAAAGAGTAAAGTTTCTATATGATGCAAATGCAAAAAGCATTCTAATTGCTTCTAATCTAGCTACGGGTGCAAAAGTCTCATCGTAGTCGATGTCTTTCTCTTGATTATATCCTTGAGCTACCAATCTTGCTTTATTTCGAACCATTACTCCATTCTCATCCTTTTTTATTTCGAAAAACCCATTTTGTTCCTATTATAGTTTGATTTTCGGGTCTAGGAACTAAACGTCAACCATGATTGCGTTCAAATTGATTTAGTTCCTCTTGCATTGCTATGATCCAAGAATCATCACATTGAGCTTCGTGGAAGTTTTTGGGTTCGATTTGCGATACAAAAGCCATGTGGTTGCAAAAATCTTTAAGTTGAGATCTAGTACTAACCCCTTTTGATGGATTGCCTATGACTTGATCAAGAGGATGATTGTGTACAATCCTCCATGATTTAGGCATTGAGTTGGTCAAGTCATCATTGGATTGATGCTCAACTTCCCAACTTTCCTTTTGGCTACTTGATGAGTTGGAGATATTGAGAGTATTTAGATTATCCTCAATCCCAACAACCTCATCTTCTTCTAAGTCAATTCTAGGTGATGGTGGTGAGGGCGATTCATCAAAGACAACTTGAATTGACTTAACCATGGTTAGAGTCCGTTTGTTAAAAACATGAAAAGCTTTACTCCTTGAAGAATATCCTAGAAAAATTGCTTCATCCGATTTGGAGTCGAATTTTCCTAGGTTATCTTTGTAGCACAAAACATTTACACCCGAAAACTTTAAAATACCCAATATTGGGCTTTCGACCATTCCACAACTCATAAGGTGTTTTTCCCAATATCATCCGAATAATGACACGATTAATTATATGGCAAGCGGTGTGTACCGCTTCCACCCAAAGGGTTCGGGGAAGGTTGTGTTCATTTAACATGGTTTTAGCCATCTCTTGTAGAGACCTATTCTTTCTTTCAACTACTCCATTTTGTTGAGGGGTTCTAGGGGCCGAGAGATCATGAGATACACCGAGGTCATCACATCATTTCTCTAAGTCATGATTTTCAAATTCCCTACCTCTATCACTTCTAATTTTCTTGATTTTCAAATATTTTTCATTTTGAATGATTCAATAAAATTTATCAAGACTTAAGTGATTTTCATTTTTATGAGCAAGAAAGTGAACCCAAGTATATCTAGAGTAGTCATCGACTATAACAAGTACATAGAGTTTCCCGGTTAAGCTAGCCGTTCTCTCCGGACCAAAAAGATCCATGTGAAGTAGTTCTAATGGTCTAGAAGTGGTAATATATTTCTTTCTCTTGAAAGAGGACTTTACTTGCTTGCCTATTTGACATGCGCTACATATTTTATCTTTCAAAAATTTAGTCTTTGGGAGGCCTTTGACTAAATCATTTTTGGATAAACGATGAATGAGGTCCATGTTAGCGTGTCCTAGA
Organism: Cornus suecica; assembly: GCA_963922005.1. NCBI lineage: Eukaryota > Viridiplantae > Streptophyta > Magnoliopsida > Cornales > Cornaceae > Cornus > Cornus suecica. The sequence continues at coordinate 46,758,378 of OY998238.1, read as the reverse complement.
CGTCTATGCCATAACCAACTATTTTCGCTAGATGTGACCAAACATTTAACATCTTGTTCGTGCAATTCACATAACAATAAAGTATACAAGTTTCCATTTCTTTTGGCATTGAACATTTGTTTCCCATCTTTCTCGATTATGCATACATTTGTCATAAAGATAACATCATAACCCTTATCACACAATTGACTAATACTAAATAAATTATGCTTCAAACCATCAACTAATATCACATCATCTATAAAAAGAGATGAAGAAATACCAATTGAGTCAATCCCTATGATTTTGCCTTTAGAGTTGTCTCCAAAAGTTACGTTTCCTCCTTCATAAGGTTTTAGAGAAATGAACTTTGATTTGTCTCCCATCATATGCCTTGAGCATCCGCTATCAAGAAACCATTTTTCCTTTGATGCGAATTTCAAGCATACCTACAAAACAAGTTTAAGTAACTTTTATTGGTACCCAATCTGTTTTGGGTCCATTTTGGTTAGATAGAGATGCAATGGTTCCTTTTGGAACCCAAATCAGTTTCGTTACGACATTCTCTTTTCTATGTAAGCATGCAATAGTTCTTTTCGGAACCCAAACCATTTTTGTCATAATTTTCTTCTTTCTATGAAGGCATGCATTAGCTTTGTGTCCCTTTCTATTGCAATAGTAGCAAGTAACATGTTTATGATCATTTGAAGATGTATGAGAAGATTTTCTTGTAAATGTAGGACTAAATGTTTTTCTCTTTTTCAAAAGCATCTTTGTCAAAAGCATCATACCCTAGACCACATTTATCAAATGATCCTCTTTGTCTTCATAACATAATACTAAGATTCTCTTTTCCTTTTGTATATTTAGCTAAGACATTTATTTGATCATCTATAGTATTTTTCAACCCATTATTTTCCTTTTCTAGCTTAATGTTTTTATCATTGCATGAAGATTCTAGGTTGGAACTAGTAGAGCTACAAGAAGATTTAGCTTTCTTAAGAAGAATATGTTCTCTAGCTAATTTTCAAATTCATCATGTAATTCTTCAAACGCATCTTGCAATTCATTATAATCAAAGAGAAGTTCATCATACGATAATTTAGATTTATCTAGTGCATATGAATTTAAATGTATCTCTTCTTCATTTGCCATGAGGAAAATATTTGTTGTTTCCTCGCCATTTTCCTCCTCATCCGAGTCACATGAGTTGTAGTCATCCCATGTGGCATTCATAGTCATCTTGCTTGGTCTTTTCTCATTCTCCTTCTTGAGCTTGAAGCAATCACTTTTGTAGTGTCCCGACTTTCCACAATTGAAACACGTTGGAGGTTCCCTTTTGCTAGATTCGCCTTTTGGTTCGATTATCCTCGTAAATCTTCCACCATTGACTTTCTTTCTTTGAAGGTATTTCTTGAATTTTTGAGTGAACAAAGCAATATCCTCATCCACTTCTTCTTCACTCGGCTCAATGGTTTCATTTTTGGTAGAGGCTTGCAAAGCTATACCTTTTCTTGGCTTGATGTCGTCTTCACGAGATTTCAACGTGATTTACCAAGTGAGTAGAGAGACGAAAATTTCATCAAGACTCATGGTGTTGAGATCATGAGCTTCTTTGATTGCGGTTACCTTTGCATCCCATTTGGCCGGAAGACTTCTAAGCACTTTGTGTGACGCATCGGATCTAGGAACAATTCTACCAAGATGCTTTAGTCCATTAAAAATATTTGTAAAATGAGACATCATAGAATTTACATTTTTATCATCTTTCATAGCAAACAATTCATATTCATGCATGAGTATGTCAATTTTGGATTAACGTACTTGAGAGGTACCTTCATAAGTCACCTCAAGCTTATCCCACATTTCTTTAGCCGTTGAACAAGTAGAAACACGATTAAATTCATTTGGACTTAATGCACAATTTAAATTAACTTTGGTTTTAGCATTGTATGACATGAGCTTACGGTCATCGTTATCCCACTCATTTGGTAATTTGGGAACGGTTTTTCCATCAATGACTTTGGTTAATACAAATGGTCCTTAAAGGACTACTTGCCATATTTGATAGTCAATAGCTTGAAGAAAATCTATCATTCTAGTCTTCCAATAGTTATAGTTTGATCTATCAAACCATAAAGGTCTATTATTAGATTGTCCTTCAACGTGAGTGACTAAATTTGAGGCCATGATTGTTCCCTAAGACAGTTAAGTCTAAAATTAATAGAGATTAGGCTCTGATACCAATTGTTAGTCACTAATTAACCCTAGAGGAGGGGTGAATAAGGTGTTCAAAAATATTTCTAAATCTTTTCGAAAATAGAACAAGTTATGACAAATAATCAATTTCTTCAATTGTCAAGTGAAAGATTCAATTTAAATGATTTTAATAAATTATCACAAGACTAATTATAGCATACAAGATATTGAAGTAAATATAGCATGCAAAATAATTAAATAAAGAGAAAGAGATGGAGACATTGACACCGTGATTTTTTTGAGGTTCGGTAACTCCTAGTCCTCGGCTCAAGAACCCCTTCTTGAGACTTTTCCCGATCCTTTCACTATGGCCCTTCCTTCACAGGTGCATTGGCAAACCTTTACAACACAAGCCTCACGGGTTTGTCTCACAATCAAGAGAACAATCCTCTCTTGAAAATCGTTGGACTTCACTTGTCCGAGATCACAAAATTCGTATGTAATCAATTTGAATCACTCAAGAACAAAAACACTCAAAACCCAAAGGTTTTTATGAAAGATAAATCAAGATAAGCTCAAGTGTTTTTGGTGATTTCTCAATTGTTCTAGATATGTATTCTCAAGGGATATATCAATGGATAATGTTTGGAGAATAAGAAGAAATACTAGAGTTTGAAACTTCTGAGATTTTTGCAGAAAATCAGATTTTTGCTTGCTTCCTTTCAATGGCTTTTTCAGAAAATCTTTGTATGAAGATGAAGGTTTCTCTAGTTCAACATTTATCATCAAAATATCTAATAAAGCAACTAATAAAATATTATAAAATATATGTTGAATAAATATTGATTTAAAAAAACACAAGAGAATCTTTGTCTAACATAAAGAGGTAATATTAATATGACATGAGGAGGCAACATTAGGCCATCTTTATCTAACACGAAGAAGAGACAACAATAGTCAACATTTATCTGACTCGAACATGAAAACTATTGCCAAAACAACTAATAAAATATTATAGAATGTAAGTCCAAAACATATGTAAATTAAAATTTAATTATGTGTGTTGCATGTGCTTTTACTTGTGAAAAATGTTGTCCACATATTTGAAAATTTTGAAAAATCTATATTGATGCATGTCGAATGGGGTTAAAAATAATGATTAAAAATGCCCCCTTACGACGACAAGATTTAACCTATCGCAAGAGCACGAATTGTATTGTAGGACAAATTGGCTTGAAAAGGGGAATATCGATCTCACAGAGACTTAGATTATTCACTCTAGTAATCTAAAAGTATTGAATTATGTTTGAAAAATGTTTTGATTTGTTTTAAGATTTATAACTAATAAACTAAGAACATTATTTAAATTGTGATTGCGATCAAGATAAAGAAAAAGGTTTTCATGCTCTACCGCTAACTGCATAATTTAGTTATCTATTTGTTCAATTGCAAGAGGGCGATCAATCACTATAAATCAGATCGTACTGCAAATAGTCGAATACGTCCAAAAAAGGATATTATCCACCGGATTCGCTACAACTCATCTCCAGACAAAGTGTGACTAGTACATGCCATATACTTTACTGTAATCTACTCCTACAACATAAAATTAAACTAAAGCATGTCTATATCACCTCGCCGAGGCATGGCCTGTGTAAACCTAGGATTTCAAGTGTTAAGCACCATTGTGTAGAAAATCATGATATGTTTAATATAATATCATTGGTTGAGATAATGCATTCATTCAATCTAAGACAATAATTAGAATAAATATAAAATCTCGTGTCATGAATAACTACAATCACAGATATACACAATCATCACAGTGTGGTCATAGTTTATCCTCGTTATAATTGAAACAAATAAATAAACTACATTACTTGGCTAGGGTTTTGCTAGAAAACCTATATACCGAATTAGTTGCTCATGGTGGTGGGTGACTGTATCGTTGATGTTGAAACGCCCTTCATGATCTTTTTATCCGGATATCTAGGTCTTGAATAAATCATTCTCTTTGAATGATATGAATCTCCAGAGATAGTGCTCTGGAAATTATGTAAATTTTGAAACTCCTCAGATCTGTAGCAGACCTTGGTATTTATAGAAGAAGTTGAGAAGAGTTCTGCTTGTATTCAGCTTGTCCCACTATTTATGCTCTGGGAGGCTTGCAATCTTCAATATTTATGCTCTTCTTAGCCATGGAACCTCCAACCACTGTGGCAAAATTGTTGGTTAATACACATAAACACATGAACGATGAAGATGCAATGAGTGCTAGGAAAGAAAAGGAGATAAATGATAAATAGAATAGGTCGGCCTCAAACGCCATGGATGATGAGGATGTCAAGTATAGAAAGCACATCGTCTTCTAGATTGAAAGGACGTCTCATTATAAAAACACCGATAAGTATGCAAAGTACAATACTTTGAACATGCTTGTAGATCAGGTTTTCCTATAGATACAAGACGTCCATTCTTAAAGTGGCCATAAAGGATGATGTCATACCCTGCTAGTAGACCTCGTGACAAGAACTTTAGGTTCCAATATGATCATGGGCACAACACAGAAGATTGTTTTGATCTCAAAGACCAGACTAGAGGTCTAATATGAAAAGGTCTACTGAAAAATATTTACTACGAGGAACAACGGGAAAGTTGCTAACCCAGCAAGGGAAGGACAAAATAAGCAACAACAACCTATTGAAGAAATCAAAGTTATTACTAAAGGATACACAGGTGGTGGTGAGTCAAGTTCAACTCACAAAGCCCATGCTAGGATTGGTTAAGAGGTTCATGTGAAGTTTATGAGCTTGGAGTAATGATTCCTTCCTCAAAACTGCCCCACCTTGAGGAACCAGTCATCACCTTCTCAAATGAACACGCTTGGAAAATCCAATAACTTCATGACAGCCACCCCAGTAGTCACCAATGGTGATTGCCAACTTTAGCATACAACTCATTTGGATGGCTAATGTTCAATTGGTTAAGAAGCCAATGTAAAACAAACATGCTTCTGTTATATATATATATATATATATATATATATATATATATATATATATATACAAGTATATATATAAGTATTGCAATAATAAACAGGAAACTGACCCGTAATATAAAATTGCAAGAATGAACAGAGAAAATCCGAGACCTGTGTGATATCACAGTTTCCTTAAGGCAATATTGTTCCCTCTACGGTGCTCAAGGAATCCGAACAAATGCCTCCCAAGATAGAACGGATTTCGCCTTCACTGTTGCAGCACTACAATGATGAAGACCGGCGAACTCAAGCTTTGTGTTTTGTACTCAAAACCGAACCAGACCAGACCTATCTATATATATATATAAATGCAGAGCAGAGAGAATATGATTTCTGGAATATACTGGGAAGAATGTTTTCGGACTGAAATGTTATGCCTATTAAAAAGAGAATGGAGAGGTACCTCAACTGTAGGCATCCACTCCAATAGGCACTAAAACTGTTTATGTACTGGTTGCATACAAAATTGTATACGTAACTCTTTAGAAGATACATTTGCATTTTTGTCAAAAAGTAAAAAGGAAATCGGTAGAACCGATAACCCACCCACGGCCCGGATCGGGCGGGCGGGCGGCGCGCGCGTGTGTGGTTAGTCTAAGACTAGCATGGATCATGCATGGTCTAACTCTCCTCCCATGCCTCTAGATATTCAAGTCACCCATCCAAAGCAACCATATATAAACACTTTTACACTTTACTTTATTTCCAATGTGGGACAAACATTCTTACCCAAGTTCAAATAGGTCACTTTGAGAGATAATTTCTCATTCAATAATTAATAGTTTGAACATGTAATTATACCAACTCGATCTCCTCACCAAGGAGAACACATTAGTGCTTGGTCCTGTTAAATTCGGAGTTCGGATCCCATAATTATTTAAGCTCAAAGTTTGGTTTAATTACTATTATTTATATACTATTCCAACAATCCCCCACATGAATGGAAATTAGCATTTCAAAATGTAAATGAATAAGCAGACACTAGTTCGAGTACAATGAAAAGTTACTGTATCAGGATAAGTAGCCTTAAAGCCTTGAACTTTCCCTTGTGAAAGACTATCGGATTTACTAGCTAATCAGTGGACGTGATGCCTTGAACTGTCAGTTGTTTGTGTAAATCAAGACAATAGACTTCACACAGTTCCCCTTCGAACACAGTTGGTTCTCACGTTTGTGTCCATTTTGGCCTTGGACACCACTTGGTTTCATAAGTATATGTCAGAGAATTCCGCCTTCAAAATTTCTCCTAGAAGCGGCCCCTTCTACTCACATAGGTGATTCTATTAGGAGTTCTTCCTCACTTGGATTTGTCCAAGTCATAAACATCATTAAAAACATAGCTTACCCTAAAATATGCACTGTCTCATCATAGGAATGAGAAGGAGTTTTGTTTTAATCTCTACAGTGCTTTTAACTAAGTCACGCACAATTCAGTTGTCCCTTTGAACGATCTTGGGATCTCCAGTCAACTAGGTTGGGTTGCCATTATGGTGTCTTTTAACCCAGAGGCTTCAAGCCCATTCCCCTCAATGATCTTTCAACTTGCTCTCTTGCCAAACCTTTAGTTAACGGATCCGCTATATTATCCTTAGACTTTACATAGTCAATGGATATTATACCATTTGAGAGCAATTGTTTTACGGTATTATGTCTACGACGGATATGTCTAGACTTACCATTATACATGTGATTTTGAGCCCTTCCAATCGTAGATTGACTATCACAATGTATACAAATAGCTGGCACTGGTTTCTGCGAGTTTGGAATGTCCTCTAGAAAGTTACGAAGTCATTCTGCTTCTTCTCCAGCTTTGTCCAATGCAATGAATTCAGATTCCATTGTGGACCGAGCAATACATGTTTGCTTTGAGGACTTCCAAGACACAACTGCACTTCCAAGAGTAAAAATATATCCACTAGTGGATTTTGAATCGTTGGACTCAGAGATCCAATTAGGATCACTATATCCTTCAAGTACAGCTGGATATCTAGTATAATGCAAACCATAATTTTGAGTGTACTTCAAATATCCCAAAACTCTTAGAATTGCATTCCAGTGACATTTACCTGGGTTGCTTGTGTATCGACTCAACTTACTAACAAAGTATGCTATGTCAGGTCGAGTACAATTCATAACATACATTAAACTTCCTATGATCCGAGTATATTCCAATTGTGAAATACCTTCATCTTTGTTCGTAGAAAGTTTAACGTTTACATCCACAGGTGTTCGTGTTGGACTTATCCCGTACTTCTTAAACTTGTCACACATTTTCTCTATATAGTGAGATTGGGATAACACAAGTCCTTCTGATGTTCTAGAAATTTTAATTCCTAAAATAACATCAGCTATGCCAAGATCTTTCATGTCAAATCTATTTTTTAGTATTTGCTTAGTAGATTTTATTACATCATTATTACTGCCTATAATGAGCATGTCATCTATATATAGACATAAAATGACATACGCATTATGATAACTCTTGACATAAACACACTTGTCACATTCATTTATTTTGAACCCATTTGACATCATGACACTGTCAAATTTCTCATGCCATTGTTTTGGCGCTTGCTTTAGTCCATACAATAACTTTACAAGTCTACACACTTTTCTCTATTGGCCAGGAGAAATGAACCCCTCGGGTTGTTCCATGTATATTTCTTCATCTAATTCACCATTTAGAAATGTTGTTTTTACATCCATTTGATGTATTTCTAATCGATTTAAAGCTGCTATAGCAATTAGCATGCGAATGGACATTATTTTAGTAACTGGTGAATAAGTGTCAAAATAATCCAACCCTTCCTTTTGCCTATAACCTTTAGCTACAAGTCTTGCCTTATATTTGTCAATTGATCCATCAGTCTTCACTTCTTCTTGAAGATCCACTTACATCCCAATGGTTTATTGCCTGGTGGAAGATCTACCAGTTCCGATGTATGATTTTGCATAATGGACTCAATTTCACTATTCACAGCTTCTTTCCAATACACTACTTTAGGTGAAGACATGGCCTCTTTATAGGTTTGAGGTTCATTCTCTACCAGATTGATAACAAAATCTGGGCCAAATGACTTAGTGATTCTTGCTCTTTTGCTTCGTCTGGGTTCTATAGATTCTTCGTCTATAGGTTCCTGACTATCTTGAGTCATATCACCAATTGACCTTTTCTGTGAGCTTGAATCTGATGTCCTTTTATATGAAAATACATTTTCAAAGAATGTAACATTCCTTGATTCAATTATCGTATTTACATGTATATCAGAAATCTCAGATTTATTAACAAGAAACCGATATGCGCTGCTATTGTGGGCATAACCGATGAATACACAATCCACAGTTTTTGGTCATATTTTCACCATTTTAGGTTTAGGAATTGCCACATTTGCTAAACACCCCCACACTTTTAAGTATTTATAGGAAGGCTTATAACCTTTCCATAACTCATATGGGGTTTTAAAAGTTTTCTTTTGAGGCAGTTCATTAAGAATGTAATTAGCATAAAGTATAGCTTCCCCCCACAAATTTTGTGGTACTCCCGAACTTAGCAAAAATGCATTCATCATTTCTTTTAAAATTCGGTTTTTCTTTTCAGCTACACCATTTGATTGAGGTGAGTAAGGAGTTGTAGTTTGGTGAATAATTTCATGTTCTTTACAGAACTCCTCAAAAGGAGATTCATACTCACCACCCCTATCACTTCTTATAGCTTTGATTTTTCTGCTAAGTTGATTCTCAACTTCAGTTTTATATTGTTTGAAAATATCAATAGCCTCATCTTTGCTTCTTAGCAAATAAACATAGCAATATCGAGTGCAGTCATCTATAAAAGTAATAAAATACTTTTTTCCTCCTCTAGTTTTCAAGAACTTTAAATCACATATATCAGTATGTACTAGTTCTAGAGGCTCAGTACATCTTTCAACCTTTTGAAAGGATTTTCTTGTTAATTTCGATTCTACACAAGTCTCACATTTATGATTTGGGTCAATTTTATACTTAGGCAAATCATTTAAATTAATTAATCTATGTAAAGTATCATAATTAACATGGCCTAGTCTAGCATGCCAAATATCAAAAGACTCAAGCATATAAGCAGAAGAAACTGTGTTATTAATCTTATTAGCTGTGGGTACAACAGTCATTACATTTAGCTTAAACAGCCCATCACTGAGATATCCTTTTCCTACATACATTTCATTCTTAGTAAGTACAAATTTATCAAACACAAAGACTAATTTAAAGCCATTTTTGCTTAGCAGAGATCCAGACACCAGGTTCTTACGAATATCCGGCATATGTAGCACATTATTCAGAGTCACCTCTTTTCCAGAAGTCATTTTCAGGATCACTTTTCCACTACCTTCTACCTTAGAAGAAGAAGAATTACCCATAAAGAGTTGTTCTCCATCTTTCATAGGTTGATAAGTAGTGAACATCCACCTATTGGCACAGATGTGACGAGTAGCACTAGTGTCCACCCACCAATCTTTGTTATTGCCCACCAACTTGCACTCTGAAACCACTGCAGCAAGGTTCATATCGCCTACATCATTTGCAAGTCGATCTGCCTCAGTCACATTCATTTGGGGTCTAGTGTTCCTGAAGTTCCTTGGCTTTCGACAGTCTTTAGAGAGATGTCCCAGCTTTCCACAATTGAAGCACTTGCCTTTGAACTTCTTAGATCCTTTACTTGGACCTTCATCACTGAACTTTCTCTTTTTAGTCTTTGAAGTTGATCCTTCCTCCACAATGTTTGCTTTTGACTCCATAGGATGCCATACACCACTTTTCTTTTCAGACTTACAATTGTCCTCTTCAATTCTCAGGCGAAATATCAACTCTTGAAGAGTCATCTCCTTGCGTTTATGCTTCAGGTAGTTCTTAAAATCTTTCCAAAGTAGTGGTAGTTTTTCAACTATAGCCGCCACTTGGAATGACTCACTAAGAGACATACCTTCTGCATGAATATCACGAAGAAACACTTGAAGCTGTTGCACTTGGCTGAGTACAGTTTTGGAATCTAACATTTTAAAATCTAAGAACTTGCCAACAATGAATTTTTTCGTGCCAACATCCTCAGTTTTATACTTTTTATCCAATGATTCCCATAATTCCTTTGCAGTTTTCACACCATTATATACATTATACAGTGTGTTATCTAATCCATTTAGGATATAGTTCCTGCACAATAAATCAAAATGTTTCCATGCATCCACTGCAGCCAGTTTATCTTTATCAGTTTCACCCTCGGCCACTGATGGAATTGTTTCCATTAAAAACTTGGCCAGATTCAAAGTAGTAAGATAAAACAACATCTTTTGTTGCCAACGCTTAAAATCAGAGCCATTGAATTTTTCAGGCTTTTCCCCATGTGGGACAGTGATTGTGGTTGGATTACCAGTAGCCATTTCTGTTACAAAAACAGAAATCTGCTTTATGTACTGTTTAATTATTCACACACAATAATATAATAACAATATCACAGTAATATAATAAAACAAACAGGATGTATATATATATATAATTCCGAAAATAAAAAGTCCAGTAATATATATATAATTATATTAACAGTTTATATAATTAAATATATATATATATATATATACTATTTTCATAATATAATATATATATGTATAAAACCGAAAATATAATAGATATATATAATATGATATACACATAATATATATATATATATATATATATATATATATATCAGAATGCAATCAGTATATATATATATATAACAGAATACAAAATCAGTATATATATATATATATATATATATATATATATATATATATATATATATATCACAGAATACAAAATCAGAATATATATGTATATATATATAACAGAATACAAAATTAGAATATAATTTCAGAATATATATATATATATATATATATATAATCAGAATGTATGTATATATATCACAGATTGTGGATAACACAAAATATATATATATGTATAACAGAGCAGAATACATATATATAACAAAATATATATATATATACCAGAATATAATTAACAGTATATATATATATACCAGAATATAATTACAGAATATATATATCTCACAGAATACAAAATCAGTATGTACCTATATATATATATTAGAAAGGAAAAATATATAACAGAATGTATATATATATATATAACAATATTTCGTATATATGTATATAACAAAATAATGTATTTATATATATATATATCAGAATGTATAACAGTTTATAAACACAAGATATACATGCAAGTATTAACAGTATATAACATATATATCAATACAATTTCACAGTGTTTCAATTAACACAGAATACAAACTCCAATTTTGATATATATATATATATATATACTAAAGAAGATAGATATGTAGATTAAACCAATTCAACTACTGAGTGATTTTACAGAATTAAATTCGGATATATATTCAACATATATATATATATATAGACGTGAATTAATCAGCAACAACAAGTAGTCCTAATAACAGAAATACAATATGCAGACAAAATATATATATATGTACGAAATATATATATATACAAATATAACAGAATATGAATGAAAATAATATTGCCTTAAGATTGTAGAACAAACATGCTTCTGTTATATATATATATAAATATATCATGCATACAAGTATATATATAAGTATTGCAATAATAAACAGGAAAATGACCCGTAATATAAAATTGCAAGAATGAACAAAGAAAATCCGAGCCCTGTGTGATATCACAGTTTCCTTAAGACAATATTGTTCCCTCTACGGTGCTCAAGGAATCCGAACAAATGCCTCCCAAGATAGAACGGATTTCGCCTTCACTGTTGCAGCACTACAATGATGAAGACCGACGAACTCAAGCTTTGTGTTTTGTACTCAAAACCGAACCAGACCAGACCTATCTACATGTATATGTAAATGCAGAACAGAGAGAGAATATGATTTCTGGAATATACTGGGAAGAATGTTTTCGGACTGAAATGCTATGCCTATTAAAAAAAGAATGAAGAGGTACCTCAGCATCCACTCCAATAGGCACTAAAACTGTTTATGTACTGGTTACATACAAAATTGTATACGTAACTCTTCAGAAGAGACATTTGCATTTTTGTCAAAAAATGACCCACCCACAGCCCGGATCGGGCGGGCTACACGCACGTGTGTGGTTAGTCTAAGACTAGCATGGATAATGCATGGTCTAACTCTCCTCCCATGCTTCTAGATATTCAAGTCACTCATCCAAAGCAACCATATATAAACACCTTTACACTTTACTTTATTTCCAATGTGGGACAAACATTCTTACCCAAGTTCAAATGAGTTACTTTGAGAGATAATTTCTCATTCAATAATTAATAGTTTGAACATGTAATTATACCAACTCGATCTCCTCACCAGGGAGAACACATTAGTGCTTGGTCCCGTTAAATTCGGAGTTCGGGTCCCATAATTATTTAAGCTCAAAGTTGGATTTAATTACTGTTATTTATAAACTATTCCAACAGCCAAATGTCAAGTGAATGTTGTACGTGAATTTCATCAACTTCAATAAGGCATCTCCCAAGGACAACTTCCTTCTGGCAAGGATTGATATATTTGTAGAAAGGGATGGCCGGTCATGATTTATTGAGTTTCATGGACGCATATGCAGGGTACAACCAAGCCGCCATGCAGGTCCCAAATAGAGAAAAGACGTTGTTCTTCAAAGATAGAGATCTGCATTGCTATAGGGTAACACCCTTTGAGTCAAGAATGCTAGCACGACGTACCGAAAGTTAGTCAAATTAATGTTCAAGAGCCATCTACATGGAAGTGTATGTAGATGACATACAAACTAGAGACATTGGACGATGGATAACTTGCTCATCTTTGGAATGCTGAGCATTTAAGGAAGTACTACAAGTAGATGTTACTTAGAATATTTTATAATTATTTTTTAATAAAATATTTTAGTCACCAATTTATGTTTGGACAATATTTAGGTCATGTCCCATGAAGATCAAGTTCGTCCTTCCCATTGATAATGTCAATTCTATTTGCAGTTGAATAAGCCAATTTGGCTTTTTATTTATAAAATAAATTGTTTCCGCCAACTAAGTTTTTTCCTTATGATCTCCTATACTGTTACCACTGATAATAAGCCTCACATTAATTCATATTATTATTCTTATTATTATTTTTATAAAATCACTTTATAATGTTAAAGAAGTGTTGGCTGGATGAACAAAAAACAAGTGTTCGTATGAATAGTGTCTTACACAAATACTTCGAATAACTTTTTTATATTTTATTTTTTTTATCAGTTTTTATGTCTTTTAACTTCTAGATAATTCATGCATAAATTCAATTTTTTCTCTCTAATTTGCCAATTAATTCTTCTTTCCCAATCATCCTAATAGTACCAAATTCTTTTGTTTTCTTGCAAAGTCACTTTATACGGTTGTGTTACATTGTGGAATTTTTACTTTAAAAACTTGTTTTAGAGGCAAAAAAATATTATATTTTCGCCGTACCTATTTTTGTATGGACCGGAACTCGGAAAAGAAAGTCAAATGAATGGTTCTAATTTCTAAAATTGAAACACAACTAGTGAGAATTTATATTGAAAGAAAATACAAGTAGAAGAATTCATTGGAATAGTGTTCTTATTATAAACGCATAAATGATTTTCTTATTACACGGTTTAGGTGACGTAGTTATACTTTCAAAAATTTCAATGTTCCATGAATCATGATATATAGGAAATAAATATTCGGATCAATTTGGAAACATTGATTTTTATTTTTCATTTAATTTTTTGTATCCTTCCTAAAAGTCAAAAGCCATTTGAACACTTCTTGGTCATTGTTAAAGAATTTCTTAAAAAGCCATCCAAACCACTAGAGACCTTAGAGTCTTCCATTTCAGAGTGTTCATATAGGGACATGGATTTATAACTTTTATTTTTCTTCTTTTTTGGCAACCAATTATTGCAGAAAAATAAATAAATAACATCTTGTGGTTACTGAGCTTAGTTAACAGTAATTGTCAAGATATGTTAATTAAAACGCAAGTTGTATTGCCAAAAATTTATTATAATCACAGTGACACATAATAACAAACAAAGTCTTGTTGGACACTGATTGACAATGTGAGTGCGAACCCAGAATTGTCAACTCTAGCAAAAACTAAGCAACAAAAACAAGTACAACAAAAGAAAAGACTTTAAAAAGACCAGGGAATTTATTTTAATAAAGTGCCAACCAACTAACCATCTTTTCCTTTTTTTTTTTACTCGTTAATCGAACCAATTTATTCCTTCTTCATCTTCTGTTTACTCACCCAACAGAGAGTTACAACATTCAAAACTCATAATTGGCATTGAAAACACATTTGACTTAACTGCCCCTACAAAGTAGTTGAGGTACTTAATACATAACCATCAACTGCAGTCCAAACAAGTCAAATTGACATACAATCAATCTTTGTTCCTCCTGAACACGACCTAGGTCATTACCACCAGATTTTATAATGGCATAAAGTAGAATTCAATGAAAAAAACAAAACAGAGAAATTAAACAAAACCCACAACCACCCACTTGCAGTACAAAACAAATGGCCAAAGAAGCATTCCACAATAGGGTTTCGCACCACAAGAAAACAAGTTGAGTCCCTGTCTTTTGACTTTGTTCACACCATCCTTAACGGTTTTCACACTCAAAACTTTTAAGAGTTCATGAAATTCTCCCAGTTCACACCAAAAGAAAAGAAGAAAATAAGAAGACTTTAAATTTCCCTCACATATGACATTTCAATAGCTAATTAAAGCAGTCTACAAACTACCAGTTACAGTGTTTCACGTCAACATATAATATAGGAAACCAAGAGTTCCACAATGATACATGGGACGCCTCGAGTTCTCCAATTCAAAGTCACCTCAAATTTAACCCCCCAAGAGCTGCTAACCGTAAAATCTATAACGGGTTGTTTGACGATACTCCAGCCTAGTTAACAGTAAAAATACCTGTAACAAAAAAGCAGACCTGGCCCTTGACCTTCCTCAAACAAATCAGAGCCATATTGTTTTGTAGAAAACTCCTGCACGATGAGAGCAGCATATATTTTCCAAAATTCTTTAAATAATTATGATTTGAACAGCCTTGAATGTCAGAGTATCATAATCAATGTGCTTAAGGGCAGGATGATGGATTCGGCTTAAGAGTAAGCCTAAAAGAGATGGCGGAGATGGCAAATCATGACTCATGATATGAGTTCCTAAGTTTCCATGTCATGTTGAACTTGTGCCATGAAATGAAACTCCCGATCATTTGTCAGGTACCGTGTTAGGGTATGTAATGTAATGTAGTTAAGGCTTGATGAGTGGGGCAAAATAACAATACTCAACAAGATGTCTACCTGAGAAGCACTCCTAATTGTGATGTGCGTAATGCTCAAGATGAGGTGGAAAAACATACAAATACAGACAAAAGTACAGACCAATGCACCAGTTACATGGTAACAAAAATCTACAGCCTGACTAAAATATCCAAAAGCATTCAAAGATGCCGCATCAAATGTATGTCATGGATAGATATATCTATAAAATGGTCCAATAATATGTTCATGAAGCCACTGAAAGCACAATTAACATGCGAATAGATGCTAATGCTGATGCCTTGATGATGGAATGGATGGATGCATGCAACAGCTGCATGATGCATCCTATCATGAAGTAGATTGTATTGTCAGTGCATAGAGATCAGAGTACATCCCCTTCCAGCTACTGGTAAGACACAGGTTGTGGAGTTCCATTTGCACCAAAAGCAGCAGCCGGGTGGTTAGAATCCTTCCTCTTTCCAAAAGGGTTCTTCGAATATGTTTCTAGAAATTAAGGAAACAACGAACATCCCATAGAAAGGACAAAGGTAACTAAAAAATTCTGCTTGAGAAAAACATCTTCCATGAAGCACACTCTATTATGGAATATACTTTATCTGTTTGAAGGAAGTTTTTTTTTCTTTCTATTTAACATTTCCTGAGATAATCGAAACTAAATTCTGTTGGACCACAAAAGCAAACACATGCATGCATGCATGCAGTACTCCCCTCTCTCAAAATCACACCCAACACTTCCATGTATAATTGTAGAGTTTATTAACACAATCCTTGCCTAAATAATTAAAAATTTAAATAATAAAGATAAAATGAAGTAAAACGGAAGCCTTAGGATGGCAAACAAGGGAATGTTTCTATCCATTTAAAACCACAAGCATAATATATTATGCTCTTCACCCTATACGTGCCCGCAACAATTAAGCTCCATCACAGTATACACGAAAACAAGCTATGTGCTATGAATATTAGTTTATCACAATGAGAATCAATCTAGGTGCTCGAACATCCCTGTGAAAGTTGAGGAAACAGCCAATAAGCCTCGTATACAAAGTTGCTGAAGTTCAAATTATTTCGGGCCATGCTTTAGCCTAATGATGCTAAGTAATACCTTTTTAATGATTCCACATCACAAGATATATGCCATATGTCTAATTCAGTACTTCAAAAGCCATGTTAAAATTAAAAAGAAACAGACCATACCCCAAAAGAAAGATTAAATTGACAAAAGCAAATGAGACGATAGAAATTAAGGTAAACAAAGAAAATAAATCAAAGGATATTGTATTCGCATGCCAATAGAACCAGAGCTTGGGATAACAGCACCCTGCAAATTATGGTGCACGTTGGTGGCACTATTGACGTCCTGCATAAGTAACAGTAGATCTTAAGTAGATTAAAGCAAGTAAAAATGAAGAAATGTGCAGCATCACATAAAATAATTAGCAGAGAAAGGATAGCAAAAGAATGCATCTAAACAGAAAAATGGAAGATAACTCACATCAAATTCAATGAAGCAAACTGTGTGCCTTTCCTGTCTCAAAACCTTCATCTGCTTAAAACCAGGTTGTCTGCATATGCGTAGTATAAATGAAGCAGAAGAACCCAGTTACTAGTTGGCATCTGTATACTACTCGATAGATCAAACAGATTCTAAACTAGAATAGGCTGTAAAATACATACGCGATGAAAAGGCCCCTCAGCTCTTCCTCATTCACGTTCTCTCCAAGATTACCGATAAACAGAGTATTGCAAGGAGGGTTATCTTTAATATTCTGCATTTAAATGATTAAAGAACAAACACACATTTTCAGGCTTTCCACCAAGAATATCAAAATCAACATTTAAGGTTCAAAGTATTTTTCTAAAGAGAAAAATTGCAGCAAATTTCAGGCAAACACCTACAGCAATGAAACCAATGGCAACAAACTAACCAGCCAATCAATCAGTGTCATTACCACAGTATTTTTTCACACAAAAATGCCACAATGTTGTGCAAAATTGTTAGTAAATGAAGGCAGATTTAATAGAATTTTATTTTCTTTCATTAAATTATCAGTTCACATAATCAATTCAGATCTCGAGACAGATGACACACAACATTCAGCACTGTGCGACTTTAAGCAAATGATGTCAATCATTTAACTTGATCTTTTTCTTTTCGGCTTGAATGAAGGTTTGTGGGGGCTGGTTAAGCAAGTGTGTTCCAATGGTCGCAACTTGCCGCGAGTCTTGCGATTTGGGTGGGAAGGTCGTTTTGGCTTTCCGGCGAAGCACTGCCGACGGAGGTCAAGGAAAGATAAAGGTATGTGGGATGCGGAGGAGGAGGGGACTCTTTGCTCTAGTAAGTTGTCATCTATTCCTGAATTTTTCTCGTTCCGTGAGGATTTTTTTGTAGGCGGTTCTAGTGGGGCTCCTCAAATGCATGATGATCCTGAGCAAGATGAGGTGGTTGGGACTATGTCTCGGCATGTTCCTCCAACGGATGATGACTTTCTTGATGGGTCTGATTGCTCTTCCTTAGGGGGCGTATGATGTGAGGTGTGGATGGATTCAAGGGCTTCATCCTTTATCGTCGGGGCCTGCTACGGCATAATGTTTCGGGTGAAGAGGGGGGTTCGGTTGAGGCCAACTCACTGGTTTTGAAGTGTGGCATGGAGGGTATGGAGGTTTTGGAGGATGCAAGGCCTGTTGCGATGGACTGTTCAGTGTGCTCAAGTCATAATCCTCTTGGACCGAATGATGCTCAAAGTTGGGTTAGGGAGAACGTGGTTGGTGACTCTGAATAGTTGGGGCTCTCTTTTGGTGATTGTAAGAAGAATGGGGTGGCTCTATTATAGTATCTACTAGGCGATGGCAGGGAGGAGGATGTTATTGCTAAAGAGGAGTGTTTGGGTGCCAGTTCTAAGGTTCCCACCCTGTGGAAGGGTGACAGGGAGATGCGGAACCTTATCTCGTATATCAGTTATGGGGGGCGGAGCGGGAGCTCGTAGGCAAGGAAAGGGGGAAGAGGAGGAGGGGGAGAGGGGACTTCAATTGTTTCCGAATAAAGCTCCAAATTGTCTCTTGGAATGTCCCGGGTCTCAATTGCCCGAACAAAAGGAGGATTGTGAGGTTAGCCCTTCGTAAATGGAATGCTCGTATTGTTTGCTTGCAAGAAACTAAGATGGAGGACTCTTCTGTTGGGCGGTTAGGAGCTTGTGGGGGAATCACTTGGTGGATTGGACACGTTTGAACTTTACTGGGGCTGCAAGTAGGGTGATTGTGATGTGGGATCATTGGTGGGTGTTTGTTTCAAATTTTCGGAGTGGGAGATTTTCAGTTTCTTGCTCTTTTCAATGGTTGAGGAGGACTTTCGGTGGGCTTTCTCAGGTGTTTATGGCCCAGTGGAGGATGGGGAGAGATGTGTTATAGGAGGAGTTTGGGGTTGTTTGCGATGCTTAGCAAGTTTCTTGGTGCGTTGGCGGGGACTTCAATGTTGTTAGAGCTCCGAAAAAGTCGGCAACAGAAGCATGATGATCACGAGCAATCCGAAAAAGCTGAGGGAAAGAAATTGCGAGAGAAATCTCACTGCACCACCAGTCCGTCCAAAAACAGACATCACGACCATCACCCACTCTGAACTTACAAAAAGTAGCAAAGGAATCCCATCCCCGACGGATATCCTTCCATACCCCCACCCCTCAACGGATCCGAACCTCGCCAGAACACCAACCACCCCTAGCTTCCCCGAACCGACAAACAATCACTCTCCTCCATAAACGGTTCCTCTCCGCACCAAAGCACCATAACCATTTTCCCAACAAAGCATGGTTGAAGGGAATCAATCACCGAATACCCAACCCCCCCTCCTGGAAAGGCCGGCACACCGACTCCCACCGCACTAGTGGAATCGGGGAGCCCCCCACAGGAACTGTCTCTGAAGCCTCTCAATCCTCTGAGTCACACTGCATAGAATCTGATATAAGGAGAGGACAAAGTAGGGAGATCGGACAGCATTCTCTTTACCAAGGCGAGTCTCCCGTCTTTGGAAAGATACTGCCACTTCCAGCCAGCTAGCCGTTGCTCAAACCGCTCCACCACCGAGTCCCAACACGAAGCCCGCTGCCCCGAGGAGCCCAAGGGATGACCCAAATACTCAACAGGAAGCTGGCCAATCCTGCAACCAAGAGCTAAAGCCAGAGCAGAAATGTTGCCCACCTCACCCACCGGAATCATCGAACTCTTGTTGGTGTTGATCTTCAGACCTGAGTCTGCATGAAAACAAGTCAGAACACACCGAAGATACCGTAACTGAGCCACATCCGCATAACAAAAAAGAAGAGTACCATCCGTAAAGAACAAGTGTGAAACAACTACAGACAAAGCAGGCACATCACCCACCTGGAACCCAAAAATAAAACCCAAATCTGTCGCCCAGCACATCATCCAGCTGAAAGCCTCCATCACCACAAGGAAAAGGAACGGAGAAAGGGGATCCCCTTGCCTCAACCCACGGGAGCTCGCAAAAAAACCAGCAAGAGAACCATTCACCATCACAGAAAACCGAGCCGAAGAGATACAAAACTCAATCCACTTACACCATTTCTTACCAAAACCCATCCTCCCCGGCATATAAAGCAAGAATCCCTAATGCACATGATCATAGGCTTTTTCCACGTCCAACTTTACCAAAATCCTCGGCCTCCCACTCAGTAACCTAGCTTCCACCATCTCACTAGCAATGATAGCAAAGTCCATAATCTGGCAACCCCCCACAAAGGCATTATGAGTATCCGAAATAACCCCATCCAACACACCCCTCATACAAAAAGAAAGAACCTTCGCGATGAGCTAATAAATGCAACCCGCCAAACTGATAGGTCTGAAGCTCTCAATGTCATGGACATCCTCCTTTTTTGGGACAAGGAAAATCAAGGTGGCATTAAGAGACTTCACAAGACAACTCTCCTCATGAAAAACACGAAAGGTACCCATCACCTCCTCCCGCACAATAGGCCAACACCTCCTCCCGCACAATAGGCTAACATTCCAGCAAAAAGCGCATAGAAAACCCATCGAGGCTCTATCCCCATTGCACGACTTCAAGGCTCGCAGAACCTCCTCCTCAGTAAACTGAATCTCCAATCTGTCCCGATCACCCTGATCAATCGAATCAAAAGCAAGCCCATCCAAGGTCGGTCTCCAACTCTGGCTCTCAGTAAACAACCGCTGATATCTCAGTAAACAACCGCTGATAGTAGGCAAGAATCCCCAGCCGAAGCTCCTCCTCAAAGGCCAACCAAGATCCATCAACGGACAAGCTCCCAATAAAGTTGGACCTCATTCGCGCATTTGCGAATCGATGAAAGAACTTAGTATTCCGATCGCCTTCCTTCAGCTATATAGCTCGAGATTTCTGTCGGCATGAAATCTCCTCCTGAATAGCAATCTCCTCTATACCCGCCAGACACTGCATTCTCCGAGCTCTCATAGCCTCATCCATACATGTGCTCAAGTCAGCTCTATCTATACCATAAATCTCAGACATCAACATCTCTCCTCCATGCCAAATTACCGAAAACCTCCTTATTCCAAGTGATAAGCGAAGATTTCAGCAAACGCAACTTCGAAGCCAAAATAAAACTCGGAGAGCCAGCCCGAACATCACCCGCCCACCACTCTGCCACCCGACTCTGAAAGTCAACAGCTCGAAGCCACATGTTCTCAAACCTAAACGAAGACAGACCCAAAACAATACCCCCATAGTCCAACAGGAGAGGGGCATGATCCGACGTTTACCGAGTAGCAATGGACTGAACCATATCATGAAAATGCTCCTCCCAATCCCCAGAAACCAAGAAGCGATCAATGAGGGAAAAAGTCGGAACATCCCTACAGCTGGACCAAGTAAAAAAAGCTCCCACAAGCGGTAGATCATGCAGTGCTTGACCATCAATAAACTCCGAAAACATCTCCATTGCCCTAGTCCATCTCCTACCAAATTATCTCTCTGACGGAGCCCTAACCACATTAAAATCACCACCCACACATCAAGGAAGATGCCAAGCCTCTTTGACCTCCCCTAGTTCCTCCCATATAGCACCTCTCAAGCCATCATCCATAGGACCATACACACCGGAAAAGCACCAACAAAAACCATCCGCCACCATCGAGAAGGAACATGAAATCGAGAATCTACCCAAACGGGTACCCCTCAATGAGACCCACCACCTATCCCACATCATAATCAAACCTCCCAATGCACCGGTAGACTCAAAACAGGCCCAATCTACAAACTGATTCCCCCACAAGCTCCTAACCACTCTACCATTCATGTGATCCATCTTTGTTTCCTGCAAACAAACGATGTGTGCACTCCATTTCCCAAGAGCCAACCTAACTAACTTCCTCTTGTTCGGGCAATTGAGACCCCGGACATTCCGAGAAATAATGCGTAGCTTCATTAGGAAACAACAAAAGTCCCCTTCGCCCTCCTTTTCCCTCCACTTCTTCCTCCCTCCTTCACCCCGCTCCACTACTCAACCCATCATAATTAACCGTACAAATCAAGTTGCGCAACTCCCTTTCACCTTTCCATGACGAAGACTGCCGATGAACCACAATAGCCTTCTCTTTACAACTTCCATCCTCCTCCTTTTCATCAATTAACTCCAACAACAACGCCTCCCCTTGCTCTTTACACATGCCAAAATCAGCCCCCATATGGGCAGCTACGTCAACCACATTCTCATTCCTCCACTTATCATTGAAAAGATCCAAACAATCCATCGCTACAAGTCGTACATTCTCCAGCACTTCAATGATGGTCCCTTCCTTCTCCACCACAGCAGGCCCCTCACCACCATGATCACACACAACAAGGCACAAGTTACCACTCCCCACATTGTCTTTACCTCCCATGCAGTCCAAACCCAACACACTGTTTAAACTCTCCAGGTCCAATCCCCCAGTTCTGTCCACATTCCTTACCCCATTATCAACACTCTTCAATCCCACCCCCAAAGGCATAATCACAGACCCTAAGCAATCCGAAGCAATCTCCACACCCTGGGCCCTCAAATCAAGATCCCTCACTGTAGAGAAATGAGAATCCACCAAGAAGGAGCTCCCCTCAGCCGACTCAGACCGAAGCAAAGAATGAGTACAAGAAGAACACTGCCCCACCCCATCCTTCACAGAAACAGCCCCATCACAGCCAATAACAGCCCCAACCCCCTCCACCGGTGATCCATCATTAACCATATACAACAAAGGACAATCAATTTTGGTTTTACCTTTCACCTCACAGCTTCGCCCTCTGAAGCGGCGATGGTTCTAGCCCCCAGCAATTGGATAACGCCTTACCCCTCTAGCGCATGACTCAACACGAGGTGGCGAAACCCTAGATCGCCTGTAGCACCGCCGTGAAACCCTTCTGAACCCTTCGTTGTCAACCTCAGCCCTCTTCGCCTCCAAAGTCTACCTCATCCCATGTTGTTGATGAATCATCCCCTTAAACGAAGCCTCCACACCAACAAACAAGTCATTTCTCTAACCCGGAACCGGACAAAAAGAGGAACCATCCATGGGTCGACCCGTCAATACCTTGGGCCTACCCAAACCATGCCCACCTCCCTTCAGGCCCACCCTGTTAAACACCACATTAAAATCACGGGCCTGAGTGAGGCCCATTCGTCTTGAGTAAATGCCCATAGAATGGGCTGAAGGAGGGCCCAACCCACTAATCCGAACCCAAGGAGGCCTTAAGTGCCTCACATGCTTCGCACGAGGGTCAGCTTCAAAATTCAAATACTTGGTCATTGCCTCTCCACGTGTCTCCAGCCTATCCACTCCCCACCAACCACCATCCTTAGCACCACATGGCACCATCTGGGACACACCAGCCCCGCTCCTTCTCCATCCAACGGATGCCAGCCTTCCTCCCCCATCCTCCTTCATTGTATGACCCTCACTCCTCACCAAAACCCTAGCGCCGATGAAATCAACTGGAGAAGAAGGCAACGAGTTCCACCGGCGACCCGCCACCCTACGCCGAAGGTCCACACCACTCAGACGACCATCCGAAAACATCGCCCCCCTTCCGGCGCCAAAGACAAGCTTGCCAAAACCACCATCCAGGCTCTATGTGGATGGAGCAATCTCCGGTGGTCGTTCATCGATTATAGATAGCCCGTAGCAATGCGACTCATCATGAATGAAACAGTCCGGAGGACTTGCCTTCCCGTCGTGAACCACAACACACAAGATCCGGCCTTAGCTCTTCATCGCAGATCAATTCCTTAAACCCACCATACATCTCTCCAATTTTCACAAATAGATCTCTACACCAGAGATGCAGAGGCACTCCTCTGATAAAAATCCGATGAAGTCCCCCTCTTCTCCAATACCCAGTAGTACCCACTCCCCTATTCCAAAAATCCAGATATAGATATCGATCATTCCACTTCCGACAACCCCTCTTCAGAACATCCTCTGCCAATTTCTGAGATGGAAACCTAAACAAGAAAGTTCTATCACAAAGCTCAGCAACAGAGAAACCATCCATAATCTTCCACACCCTTCTAGCCCAAGTCTCCACTGCACCCACCTTACCCACTTCACCATCAAATCTCCCCACCGAAGAAACTCCAGCCTTTTCCCCACTGACTCTCCATCAACATACATAGAAGGACCCCTTGGAGGGAATGCATCCCTAACCACCCCACCCTTATGAAAGTAGGGCAGTCGCGCAGCCTCCAGAAATGATAACATTTGCCCAAGAAAAAAGACAAAAAAAGGAGAAGGAACCAAATAATAATCAGAAGAACTTATCGGAATGTAACTTCTTGGTGTTACGCCTATATACTATAGTATTTTATATGTGCAGTTAATCTTGAATAATCCCATATAAAGTATTAAACAAAAGATTCTACAGTATTTTATGAACCCACTTAATTACTCTCGTGTTCATCAATGACCCTATATATATGTATATATTTTAGTGACTGCACGTGTCCATCTTAACATTCTCATTTTCGTAACCTGTTTTCTTGTTTATTAATTAGGGCCCAACACTCTGCTTCATTCAATATAGTCAGTCGAATGACTCATACTACCATAGAAATTACTTTCTTTGAAGATGGTGATAGTGCAAATACATTTTGCGACTTTAACCTAACTCAAGACGAAGAAACTTATTCAATGATCAGTGATCACAACTAATTACATTTGGTCCCAATTCTTCAGGGTTGCTTTTTTCGATAATCGTTCGGTCCCATAAGATTTTCCTTTTAGTTGTGTTATCATCCCAAATATTTGGGGTTGCTTTTTGCTATACATGTAGGGTCCCATAAAATTTTCCTTTTAGTTTGTGTTAATGTCATTCCACATAAAGTTCTAACTCTGTGTTATCTAAAGCCCAAGACCAAATAAGGCGCTAGAGGTCCAACTGAGCCTAGGCGAAAGGCGAGGGGCGATTAAGTGAAGTGAGACGCACCATGAGAAAATTAAAATTTTTGTTAAGGAATTCATTATTTAAAGGTGAGAATGTTGATTAAGGCACGCTTGAGCACACAACAGGCGCAAGTCTTGCACTTGAATGAGCCTAGAGCCTAGAGCCTAGAGCCTAACAAAGCATTTATCTCTCCTGGTGTTATCACTAAGTTCTCTTTGGAGATATTTATAAACATCATGCACCATGGAATCTCATTTTGAAGTCCTTTTGTTCTTTAGTATTAAAATAAGTGCAAAAAGATATGCGCTTTAGCCCTGATCAATGGTGCAAACCTACTTTTATTGAAAACCTACTTTTATTGAAAAAACCCTAGTGTCACCACACGTAGTACGAAGTTTAGTTTCTTTCTTCTCGGATACATTTATGACTTGTAAGAAAATTTGTTTTATTTTTTGGGTCAACCAAACTATATCTCTCGGGACTCTATCATTCATTTTCTCTAATGTATAAAAACAATGGGTTAGTGGTGCTCACTCCCACACTCTTCAACTATTTGTGTATGTAGGAATATAGCCTCCACTTTTAATTTCCTTGGCATGAATGCAAATTGATTATCATATGCCGTGACTCCTTCATTAGCCCATGTTCAATACCCTTTCCCTTATATTAATGATAGGACTCGTTAAATATATTTTATTTATAGTTCCCACAATAATATGTATCACCTTTACTTGAAATCGGTACTATTATACTTTTCTCCACTTATTATGCATTATGCCTAGAGTAGACAAAGCCAGATTGTGAGCAGATAGAAAATTGAATACGTAAGTAGTTGTTCCTCACGTTCACCAAGCTTTTATATGTACAACTAAGAAGCACAGATGGGCACCAATATGTGCCCAACAGACCCCGACACGTCTCTGACACACCAAAAAATGACATTTATTGGTTTTTCAAATATTCAAACACGCCTCTGACGCGTCTCCATACGCATGTCACTTTCTTGGTTTTTTTCAACTACATACTTAACGTTTAAAAAAGAAGGTGAGTTTATAGTGTAAATATGAGGAGCTCCTTAATAACTCAATTAAATTGTGTTTGTTACATAATTACTAATTTTGTGTTTTGTTCTTTTAAATTCCAATAATCAAATATTTAAGCCTGAAAATTCGAAGATTCTAACTCTTGCAACCAAAAACTTTATCACTCGTGATAGGCATGTGACAAATGAACCAAGCTTTATCATATCATCTAACTCCTTATTCAATTGCGCTCAACTAAAGAACAGCCTGATAAGCTAATAGCCTAATACGTACTATGCAAATAATTAGGATACTTTGAGCATGTTAAATATTTTGAGCAAATCTTGAACAAAGCAGTAGTCAACTTATTTAAATCCCACAAGAATCAGAAGCACGATGTATCGGCCTCACCTGGACAGGTACATAACTACTTGGTGCTGACACAGGAACAGGAGCAGGCATTGGCACTGGAGGAACAGGATAACCTGCATATGGATCATATGGTGGGGGAGCGGGGGCCATATACCTAAGACAGATAACCAACATTTGTTAACAAGAGAAGTGCTTTCAAAAAAATTATTATGGCTGAAACACTAGCCAACCAGAACAACAACTATACTTCGTTCCGGAATGTCCCTTCCTTTGTTGACCACACTCATAAATAATCAAATTAAAGAAAAGATTGATTAAAAGCAAAAGATAAAAACATACGTATGCCAAACAGGTGCTGGGGGAGGATGAAAAGGAGATGGACTTGCATAACCAGTGTGTGTATAGTCACCCCCAGTCCGCATGCGTTTACTTTGATCAAAAGCATTTGAGTCTGTTGCTATTCCTACAATAAAATATGATAAATATAAGAAGCCAGCAAAAAGAATAAACAAAAAGATTAAATGAATTAAAGATGGAAACAACCATAAATACAACTCACGGAGCATGGTGTTAGTAAAATGCTTTGAAACCGGAACAAGTGAAGTGGGGACCATTGCCATCAAAATCAAACTTCATAGGATTTATATTTGCAGTAGTGCTTAAAGAAGTATATAATTTTTAAGAGTGCCTATAGAAGTATATAATTTTCACTTTGACAAGGAGGTATATCAATATATGAAGTTTAGCAACTACTGTTGAACACAAGTGAGTCATGGCAAATGGCCTCTGAACGCTGCTGAAGTCCTTAAGAATGATTACATGCCCCGGAAAACCTACTAAGCCAATTCTGGGGAAAATAGTAGTGAAATTTTTTTACTAACGGAATTATTTTGACCTTCTACCCCAACACACGCAGGAAGAGAGAGAGAGAGAGGTGTAACTGTTTCTTATAATGTTAACTGTATGAAATAGTAAATTACATAATCATCAGCGTGTTTAAAACAATAGCAAGATCCAGATCCATCACACCTCAGAATCAGGATATGAAGCTATTCTCTCTAATTATTTAATGGATCCTCAATTTTTTATTTTTTATTTTTGAAGTAAGAAATATATAAAGAGAAAGGCGTTCAAACGGGGAACTCAACCTGTATTTTAATAGATCCTCATTGTGTGGATCAATTTGAGAAACTAATACACATCTTCTCCTACCACCAAAACCCATATCCACAACAAACATGAAGATCCTCTAAAAAACCAAACCGTTAGCAAGATACGCCTCTAATTTGACCCCAAAAGAAGATGGCCATTAAACCCTCCCTCCAAGAAGAACGTTCCAAAATATTGATCCAATATTTGTAACTATATCCTATATTTAATAATTCAAAACGAAAACAGTAAACCTTATCTTTTACTTGGAGTTAAAAATGCACATTAGCTTGGAAGTCTTTCTCATGCATGATTGCTTCAAATGCTTATGCCAATTTTCTTTATGTTCGACTGTTCTACAATAGCTTAGTGCTAATTGTTTGTAACTTTTATTTAGGGATCTTACGAAACCTTTCAAAACACTTCAGATCACACATGCAATGGATGTCTATCAAGGTCTTCTTGGTGTCACGGACTTGGCCTTTTCCAAGCTACCGTGTGGCCTTGCACACTTTGAAGTGTGTGTGTGTAGGAAGAGAACACTTGAGCAAGAGAGCTATAAAGAGCTTGTTACTAAAATTGCTTGGTGAGGAGCAAATGGACTCCCACCTCTTTATATAGGCCAAGGTCCTTACAATCAATGTTGTAGATATTGTACACATGTCACCAATCCAAAGGTGGCGAAAGTTCTAAAACATGCCTCTAGAATCCTCCATAGAAATACCTACACAATTTCATACAAATCTATACAAGTCTAGACAACTTTACACAGCCCTACAGAATTATGGAGAAGCCTAGAATCTTCCAGGTCCATGTAGTCCTGAAGTAGGATCCTGCGATGCGCACGCATGGCGCCTGCGTGGCATAACCTTCCAAAGCGGGGCGCAACATTCTCCCCCACCTAAGCTCGCGACGCCCTCGTCGCGACTTGCTTGAACCACTGGTTATGCTTCGCAAACAGCCAAAGCGAGACCTTGTGCTCTAGCTTGCTTCACTGTCCGGCAAGTTCTTCCACTTGACTAAGTATTCCGTGTACTTCGGCATCCCCTCCTGCTTATTTGTCGGTCAGCAAGGATGCACTCTACGTCCTTGTCAAAGGAAGTGATCACGACAGTGGAATCCCTACGTGATGTGCCTCGAGTCGAGTCATCCGCGTCTTCATAGTAAGGTTTGAGCATGCTACATGGAAGACTGGATGAATCTTCAACATTAGTGGTAACTCTAACACGTAGGAGACCTCGCGCACTAACCCCTACTCCTCTTTGTGTTCGCTCACTTCTACATCTTCTTAGCCGCCTTGTCAAGGTAGGCCCTTGCCAAGTTGGACTACTCGTGCCAACCCTTAGCAAACTTGTAGGCCGTCAAGCTCTTACCATCACAGCTTGATGCAATAGCATTGGGCGCCAAAGGGACTAAGGTTGGTGGCCTCGCTTCGCTGTAGGTTGTAGGAAAACTGTGTTATCCCAAGGATTTGGTCCAATCTTACTAATTAACACTCACGTAGTGTGCATTGATATGCTTCGTCTGCCCATCATACTGGGAAGGGGGGTGGATACTAGTAGAGAAGTTGAGATTTGTCCCTATCTTTTTAAAATGTCCCGTCTTGTGAAGCGTGGATCTCTGTCGCTCACTATGTCTTGAGGGACACTAGGTGCTTAACCACATGGTTAAAGAACAACTTTGTTGCCCGTTCCGCAGTGCAATCTGCTAGTGCAGGTGTGAAGGTGGCATACTTGTTGAATCGACCCACCACCACAATGATGCTCCCACAACTGTCTGACTTGGAAAGGATGTGATAAAGTTCATTGAGACCCTCTCCCGTGGTCTCCTTGGAATGGGCAATGGCTCAAGTAAGCCTAACATGTGTTGTTGCTCAACCTTGTCTTGTTGGCACAACCTTGTCTTGTTGGCACACAAGACAAGTCCATACATAAGCCTCGACATTGTTGCTCATTGGCGTCAGTAGTAGGAATCCTCTAGCAGTGTCTGTGTATGTCGCATCGCTGGGTGACCAGCCCACATCGCGGCATGACACCCCTTAATGAGTTCCTTTAGTAGATTTTCCCAGTTGGGCACAAAGATTCGGTCGCCTGTGGTGAGGAGTAAGTCATTTCTAAGCCAAAAGTGTAACCGTAAGCCCTTCAGAAAGAAAGACATAACAAAAAAAAGAAAGGCTTGGTTGTGCGTAAGGTTCCTAGTAACCGACACTCCCTTTGTAAAGTAAGCCTTTTGATAACTAATTAGAGTTGACATGAAATGGATCACGGAAGAAGACGTATCCGATGAATGAATGATTCAATCCCTTCCCACTCACACGGTTTCTTCTATTGAAGAGGTTCCCCAAGTCTTCCCATCATTGGCCAATGGGGGTCATGTCTTAAGCCCTTGATTCAATCAACAAGAGGGTGTTGTGGCCGAGTGATGGCTGCGAGCTCCATCTTGTAAGTTATAACTAAGTGCATCCGCCACAACGTTTGCCTTGCCTGGCTTTTACTTGAAGTTATAAGTGAACTCGGCTAGTAGCAACATTGTCAGTCTTGATTACAAAGTGTGTCCCAAGCAAGTAATGCCTCTCCAAGGGTGAAGGCAATGGATGACTACCACCATCTCCTTCTCTTGCAGCGTATAGCCTCTCTGTGTCATTGAGCTTGCGATTTTCATAAGCTATATGGTGCTCCTCCTACATCACTACGCCTCAAATGGCAAAGTCAGAGGCATCCATGTGCACTTCATAAGGCTTGGAGAGGTCGGGTGCGAATAGGACCGGCTCCACCATAACCGCCTTCTTAAGATCATCAAAGGTTACCTGGCATATGCATCCGTCCAAGTCCAAGCACGCCCTTTCTCCAACATGGTCGTCAAAGGGGTTTCCCGCGTCGACTAGGCCTTGATAAAGTGGTGGTAATAGTTGACAAGTCCCGAGAATGAACTAAGAACTCGCAAGAGTCAACCTCGTTATACATGTTGTCTTGGACTCATCTCATGTTGTTGTCTGCACCTAGTAGTACCCTGAGCGCAAGTACAATTTGGTGAAGTATCGTGTCATGCCAAGTTGGTCGAATAAGCCTACTATGAGTGGGATGGGTTCCAGTTTTTTATCACCATCTTGTTGAGCGCCTGGTAATGAATACACATACGCAAAGATTCATCTTCTTTTGTTGGAATGGTACCTGCATGCCATATGGGGCCTTAGAAAGACGGATGTAGCTTGCATCCAAAAGCTCCTTAAGTTGCCTCCGCAACTCCTCAAACTCAGTGACCCCATGCGGTAGGGCATCATGGATGGGAGTTTGGAACCTAGTTCTAGCTCAATCTTATGATCCACCTCCCTCCTAGGTAGCAGTTTCCAAGGGTATCACATTGGCATACACTTGAAGCGTTGTATGAATCTCCGAAGGCACGTCTCCATATGAAGAGGGGACTAATTCATCATCTGGGGGTCTCAAATAGCGTAACAAGGTAAGTAGTATCCCCCTTTTTTAATTGCGAAGCGGACAAGGACTGGGCTTTGAACTTGGCATTGTGCTCAACCGGGCACCATGTATGCAGTGTTGCCTTCCATGATGCACACGGTGTTGGCGAAAGGAATAGGGAAAGCCTTCACCTTATCCAAGAACTCCATCCCAAGGACTAGGGCAAAGTCGCTAATGGGTACTACCGAAAGATCAATTTTAGCCACCCCCTTCGCCAATACATGCTTGTACTCCTCGGGTCATGCCATGTATTCCCTTAGTCGTCAAGTTAACAGCTTTCATGGACCCACCTTCCTTAGTGTACTTTAAGGCCTAGCCCCCGCCTCTTCAATGCTCACAAAGTTGTGAGAAGTGCACGTGTCCACCAATGCACGAGTAGGCATCCCTTATAAGCTTGCTTACAAGAAAATAAGTCCTTTGGCCGCCGTTTTAGATCTAGCAACATATTTTGGAATAAAAAAATAAAGCATTAAGTTAAAAGGAAAACATATATAGCAATTGAATTCCTTTTTCTTAGGGAAAACCACAATGGTGTTAGACTATTTTTTTTAAAGAGCTTGGTTCTTGTTATTACGTTTTGAAGAAGCTATTGGGTATCAGCTTCTCCAAAACTCTTCTACTACTATTTTCAATGTAGGAGCATAACCAGAAACAATGCCAAACAGACCTACGTATGGCAATTATGTAACCACAATTAAAGAATGAAAAATTAAGCATAAAAGAGGAGTTAAGCCCAAATATAATTGGCGACCCCTAAATGCTTTATTTAATTTTCACGCTTTATTTCTTTCATTTCCTATTATTGTTAAATAATTTGGAAAATTCCGAATCAATTAGATTGCCTTACTTGGCCCAGTATTAGTTTAATATGCCTAGTGAGGTGTAGTCCCGCATCCAATTACACTTTCACATATGGGGAGATTTGTACAAAGATGACTTTGGGTACGTTTGGAAACTAGTATTTTCGTTTTCGTTTTTTATCTCTTGAGAACAAAAAAAATTCTTGTTCTTGTCCTAAATCCGGAAACAAAAACACGTTTGGTTGAAAATTGTCTAAAAACTTTTCAGGAACAAAAAAAAAAAATTTTGAGGTTAGGGTTTGAGGGTTGAAGATGGAGGTTAGGGTTTGGAGGTTGAAGATGGTGGTTAGGCAATCTGCAACAATTAATTATTTTTTTAGCTGAGAACAAACAGTGCCGAAAACAAAAAAAAATACCATTTTGATGTTCTCAAATTTTGAACTAAGGATGAGAAAACGTTTTTTTACTCTTCACGAAAACAAAAACCATCAAAGGTTCCCAAACGCGTTTTTGTTCCCGTGAACAGTGGAAAAACAAGAACAAAAACGGAAACACCCCTATCCAAACGCACCCTTTATCACTCAAAACTACATGTCTTCAACTAAAACCTATAAACAAGCTTCTCATCAAACAATCTCCTCTTCTCAATTCTAATTCATGACAAAGTAAAAGCATAAAAAGTCAAAGAGAATATTTGAGGGGGGTTGAACTTGTCATGTCTGAAGACATTTAATCCTTTAAGTTTAATATGTTTATGTAGTTATGATATTGCAATGTAAAAACTATAAATAAGTAATTACTTGTTAGAAATGGATCCTTATGCTACCTATGCATGGAAAAGAAATGGAAAAAGCTTCTAAGAGAGAACGAGAAACTCTAACCAAGCGTTCTTTCATTTCTTCAATTGTCAATGTCTTTAAAAATTCAGTAAAAAA
Source organism: Cornus suecica (assembly GCA_963922005.1). Classification (NCBI taxonomy): domain Eukaryota; kingdom Viridiplantae; phylum Streptophyta; class Magnoliopsida; order Cornales; family Cornaceae; genus Cornus; species Cornus suecica. The sequence goes on along the minus strand of OY998238.1, from coordinate 46,725,595 downwards.
ATATCTTTACTGGATCCTGCAATTCAATAATGTGTATCATCGCACTTTAGACTCCATATGTGAGAGGAAAAAGAACCACGACTTCAATAACTGATTCCGTACGTAATGCCGAGACAAATCCTATTCCATTACACCACAACCGTGACTGTAAATCAAGATTGGATATAGATGGTGCATATTCACTCATATAACCGTTTTCATTCCCACCCCACCCAGATATAACGTGGGACACCTCTAAAATCTACCCTAAAGAGCCGTTTCCATCACACATTGCCGGGAACAAAAACTAACAGCAATATAAAATTCCACATTCCTTTCTCTTCAACACCAGTCAGCATTAGGAAAGCATAAAATGTACTTTCTTTGTCTACTTTGAAGTAAAGAAATCATGAAAGGAAAGAGAAGACTAACCCCTTTTAACAAAAAGATTCTTCTTTGCCATCTCAGTGTGCAACACCGACTTCGTATCTGCATCAAACATCATCTCCTGAAACCCAAAAACAATCCCAAGACCAAGAAAGTCAATTACCAATTACTTCAAAACACACACAAAAGCACAAAAATTTAACAAGGAACTCCTAAACAAATTAATCAAAAATTCACCTGAAGAGCATCTCTGGCGGCAAGAGCGTACTGAGGGGTCGAGAATAGGGCAAAACCCATCGGGTGTTCGCCTTTGAAATTAACCTGCGAAGCCTCGTAACCTGGAAACCATCTCAACAGGTTCTGTAGTTCCCTCTCTTTCACATCCTCAGGGAGACCAGAAATGAAGATCGTCCTCACCTACACATATACATACATACATATACATATATATAATAATAAGTATCAAACGCATATAAAGATCTATTAGAAAAAAGCAAAGCAGGAGAAATTAACAAGAAAGAGAGAGAGAGTGTGTGAAAATTCTAGAGAACAATATTACCTCGTCGTTGGAGAGGCGAGAGTTATCGATGGCCATTGAAGGAGGGAGATGATGGGCGGGAGGAGGTGGAACTGCGGCGGCAGCGGGCGGCGGAGGGGCGGGTGCGGGCGGCCATTGATGATGGAATGGGTGGATTCCGGGTCCAGCCATGTCTCGATTGTCGCTATCAAAACCCTAGAGAGAGAAAATAGGGGTACAGGCAACGATGAACGATCTGAGTAGAGATTTTGTTGATAATTTCTGTAAAACCCCAACCTACTTTTAACCCCAAATTTTTCCTCATTTGTAATAATTACGCCCCTTGCAATATTTACAATTTTTTTAAGGCTCTTTTGGATAATGAAAAACAATAAAATAAAATAAAAGATAATTGGGATTTTCACCAACATTTTTACTTGTTACTTTCACTTCCGTTAGAAATAAGTAAAAGGATGATTTTGTTTTCTCATTATAAAATAGAAACCAAAATCATGTTTGGTAAAAACAAATTACCCTCGAAAAATTAAAACTAAGACACGAAAAAGATGTGTGATAAAATTTGTGCTTTTCTTAAAAACTAAGTTTAAAAGATTTTTTACTTAAGGGGAAAAATACTTTGTAAAAAAACATATATTATATATTTTTATATATAAAATGTTTGTAAGAAAATATGTTTTAGAATATACATATAAAAACAAAATATAGGATTTTTTAAAGGATATATTTTTAAATTTTTTTTATTAAAATAGGCTTTAAATATAGGATATATATTTGAAATATAGTTATTAATTCTTACAAAATTAAAAAAAAATATAGGTTTTGTAAAAAAAAAAAATTCTTTTAAAAAATAAAATTGAATTCAATTTTTAATTTGTTTTTAGATGAAATTGTGTTACAGTAAAATAAAGTATACAGTGTCAAAAAATTGAGAAATTACATTTATATAGTTTCTCATTTATTCATTAAACCTATATATACGGTCTAACTACTATACCTACTAACTACTAGCAGTTAGTAGCAAAGAAATTCACAAGCCGATTGCAATCACAATGTAACATATACACATGCAATATATATTCAGAAATAGAATAAGGGTACATTGGTCAAATAGACTATATTGCAACTGTTATTTTATGGACTAATTAATATATATACATACGTGTATAAATATGCATAGATTGGTGATCATCTTGAATGCAAGTAAACATGCAATCTGCTTGTGAGTTTTTCAGCAACAAGATGGACATGTAAGCAAATTGATAGTCCAACATTAACTTGGCTCAAACAGCATCTATTTAAGGGTTCCTCGCACGATTGAGAGAAGAAGTTTGCCCTTTATGCAGTTTAGAGATCTTACGGATCCAATTTCCCTTCCTTGCACTGTTGAAGTAATGGCAGTTGATAATCCCATTAGTTAATTCTAATATTAATCATCCATGTATGCCTAAATTAATTTATTGTTTATGTATATGAGGAAGGTTGCACCTTAAAGTTATAAAGATGTATTGCACGTGGCGGTATCTATTCAGTTTATATGAATAGTCACGTATATGTAGAGTTTTGTTGATTAATGGAATCAACACGTCTCTTCACCTTTAATTTGAAATGATCTTAAACCCTCACTATACAAGTGAATGATACCCTAGAGTTCATCAACATATAAGAGGGTTGAAAATCGTTTCACTGGAATTCTCGTCTTATGGAGTTTTCATATCCGGGTATCTCTCTTATTCAAATTTATACATTTAGAACCATTTGTTCTATTTATTTTAAATTGCTTACATGAATTCTAGCTAGAGATTAGTTTGCACTTTGGCTCAATTTAAATTAGTTTTTTCCGATTGTGGTTGTCAAATGATATGCATATACTATATATATATGTGAAAGTGAAAATATATGTGTTGGTTGGTATACCATATGTTTTTGTAACCAAATAAGCCTAACGACTTATGGTTTAAGAGAGAATCTTTGTATTACGGAATGAGTTTCACTAGTAAGTTGGTATTGGCCAAAATGGTGATAATAAATATAACACAGACCCACATATATATATATATATATATATATAGGATTTTATTAGTTTTGTGTGAACTCTTTGTAACACTTGTCAGAAAACATTTGGGTTATGAGTAATAAGTATAATTGTATGCAACTAGTTATTAACATGTTATAATTTCTGTTAATATGTTGGCAGGCTATGTTTAATAAGATGTGTACATGGCGATAGGGTTGTAAACGAACAGAGCGTTCGATGAGTCACTCGAGGCTCGGCTCGCTAAGAGTTCAGTCCGTGTTCGTTTGTTTAATAAACGAAACAAGTTCAAATAAAAAATTTAGGTTCGTTTATTAAACGAGTCAATCTCAAATATACCTATGTTCGGCTCGTTTGTTTATGAACAATCTCGTTTAAATACTCGCTTATTATTGTATAAATATATATAATGATATATATTTCTAATTTTATATTAATATATATATATATATGAGCAACCCATGTTAAAGGCCCAATCCATTAACAAACCACCTCCATTTAAAAGTAAAACCAAGCCCATTAACAAATCCACCTCCGTTTAAAAGTAAAACCAAGCTCATTCTCCAAGGCCCATCTACCTTTTGCTGAGATTTAAGGGATTGAAAAGTCTAGCTATATGTATACACATAGGGCTGCAAACGAACAGAGCGCTCGACAAGCTATTTGAGGCTCGACTCGCTAAGAGTTCGGTTCGTGTTCGTTTGACAGCTAAACGAGCCGAGCTCGAGCTTGATTTATAGGCTCATTTATTAAACGAGCCGAGCTCAAACATCCATGAGCTCAGCTCGTTTGTTCGCGAACATACTCGCGAACACGTTCCTGAACATGTTCATGAGTATACTCGCGAACATACTCGTAATTATGTTCACGAACAGGCTTTTAATATTAATTTATTAGATAAAAAATGTTAAAAAAATAAAGAGAATATTGCCTTATACCCTAATTGGAGGAACTTCCTCCTACCTCATGATGTGGTTTAATGAAATGTGTACACATGTTCCTATATTTAAATTTGAATGAGATAGCTTTTTAAAGGTAAATTGGATTATTATTGTATATTTACTTTGCCTATTAAAATTTTATATTAAATTTTAAATTCAATATAAAATTTAATTCGATCAATTTATTTTAAAATTGATCAAATTTTAAAATAAATAAATAAAATTTAAAAATATTGCTAGTTTAATGTTTGAAAAGTTATGTCATTAATATTTTTTATTTTTTTATTTTATTTTTATTCTTTAGAGTTTTATGTTTGAATCAAAGTGAGTGCAAATAATTAAAAGGAAAAGAAATTATGGAGGACAATTTTGTCAGTTAAGGTATGTTATACATATTTGTATTGAATTTAAATAAGGGAAGTGAATATAGTATAATTAATCAATTAACTTTTAAAAAAAAAGATGATTGATATTTAAATATAGAACACATGTTTAACCTTTATTGAGCCACCCCATGGAGTAGGAGGAAGTTCCTCCAATTAAGGTAGGAGGCAAGTATTGTCCAAAAAATATTAACCTTCACATTATTCCAAAAATTCATAAATTACTTTTCATTCTTTTGAGTATTGATTTTTGGAATTATGCTCCTTTTACCCTCCTAAAATTTTGGCTTTTTTTTTTTTTGCCCCATCAGTCCATCACCAAGTTAAGCTCAAATCCATACATCTAAAGGTCCTCTTATGGCTATAATATCTTACTTTACAGTAAATAATTATGAAATTAAATCATTCTATTGAGGATTTTATCAATTCAACTCAATTGAATTTTATTAAACTATTTTGAATTATAGATTTACTCAATTTCACTACTTTGAATTGGAAATTTTGTCAATTGAACTTAATTTAACTCAATTTTACTATTTTGAATTGAGAATTTTATCAATTTCACTCAATTTAATTCAATTAAACTACTTTAAATTTGAGATTTACTCAATTGAACTCAATTTCACTACTTTGAATTGGAAATTTTGTCAATTGAACTTAATTTCACTCAATTTTACTATTTTGAATTTAGAATTTTATCAATTTCACTCAATTTAATTCAATTAAACTACTTTAAATTTGAGATTTATTCAATTGAACTCAATTTCACTACTTTGAATTGGAAATTTTATCAATTCCACTCAATTAAACTACTTATTTTATAATTAATAATTAATACACAAAAAAATAATTAAATAATTAAACAAAAAAATAATTAATAATTTATTTTATAATTTTATTAAATATTGATCTATCAACTCATAATTATATCTATTTATATATATATATATATATATATATATATATATATATCAATTGAGGGGGAAAGGAGCATAATTTCAAAAACCAATACTCAAAAAAAGGAAAAACCTATAAAGTAGTTTAGGCTTTGATTATTGAAGAAAAATAATTCTAAATTAATAATAAAATGTTAAATGAATCATACGTTGAATTCTTAAAAAATGTACTAAATTGTACCCATTGACTATTATATACATATAAATTAAATTGTTAATTATATACATACTTTATGTATAAATAAATATATACCCATTGACTATTATATACATATAAATTAAATTGTTAATTATATACATACTTTATGTATAAATAAATATATATATATTTATTTATACATAAAGTATGTATATAATTAACAATTTAATTTATATGTATATAATAGTCAATGGGTACAATTTAGTACATTTTTTAAGAATTCAACGTATGATTCATTTAACATTTTATTATTAATTTAGAATTATTTTTCTTCAATAATCAAAGCCTAAACTACTTTATAGGTTTTTTCCTTTTTTTGAGTATTGGTTTTTGAAATTATGCTCCTTTCCCCCTCAATTGAACTTAATTTCATTCAATTTCACTACTTTGAATTGAGAATTTTATAAATTGCACTCAATTGAACTCAATTAAACTACTTTGAATTGGGAATTTATTGAATTCACTTATTGAAGTCAATTTTTCTACTTTGAATTGATAATTTACTCAATTTCACTTAATTGAAGTCAATTTTAATACTTTGAATTGAGATTTTTGTCAATTGAATTTAATTTCACTACTTTGAATTGGGGATTTACTCAATTTCTCTCAATAAAAGTCAATTTCAATACTTTGAATTGATGATTTACTCAATTGAACTTAATTAATCAATTATACTACATTAATTGAATTGAGAATTTTATTAATTTCACTCAATTGAACTCATTTGATGTATTTTATTTTTAAAATCAAAATATGATTTTAGTTCAATTAATTATTAAAGTGTGAATCCTTTATATTATATTTTAAAAAAATTAAATACAATTTTTAAACAAAAAAATAATTAACAATTTATTTTATAATTTTATTAAATATTGAGTTATCAACTTATAATTATATCTATATATATATATATGTATTTATTTATACACAAAAACCAAACCACCATTATTTTAATACACTATATATCATATAAATATCAAAGGTGAAATGTCTTTGATGCCCCCGTACCGAAACACCCACTTTCAAATCAGATTCATTTAATACACTATATCTTCGTCAGATCACATTCATTCACATCCACATGAATGAGATTTAGGGTTCGACTTCACCTCTTTCAAATCTATGTTGGTTTTACTTCAAGATCTGAGTGAGATTTAGGGTTTCTACTCCAATTCAACACTCGATTTCCTCTCATACCCATATTATCATCCTTTTGACCGATCAATTTATTCGTTTCTCTCCCTCGTCTCTCATACACATGACGTTGGGGTTTATTTTGTGCGATCTACTAGTTTTAGGATTTTATTTTTTAAAGTAATCCTTGATTTCGTTAACAACTAGGTGGCCGATTCAAGGTTCTATTGTTTTTGTTCGGATCTGATTTGCATGCACTTGGTCTTTTATAAGTAGGATCTGATGTTTTTGAGTTTATTCTTTCATTTAGTTAAATTTTTTCCATGTAATATTGTTCTAAACTGAAATTGTATGTTTATTTTTGTGAAAGGAGATTTGAAGATCAATCGAGTGTGGATTTCGCAGACATTGGTATGTTACTCATACTTTATCTTAGGGTTTTCATTTAGTTTGATTGCATGTGTATTATCGGTATTGATTAGGGTTTAATGTATGATTGCATATTTATTTGTTTATAAAATTTTAGGCATTTCCAAAAATTTTGTGTCTGTGTATGATTAGGGTACTTTTTATAAAAGTACCGTTATATATATAAATTTAAGAGTAAATGTTGTTTACTCGTTTATAAATTTATACATATATATATTGATGTATATATTTCACAAACTTATAAGGGATAGTTGTTTTGATTTCTGATTTCTCTTTATTGGATTTTGCTATTTTGGAGTTCTTTTGGAATAAAAGCTAAAAGCTAGTGTATTATATAGATACTCACCTATATATATCATATATCATAGAGCATTTCATTGGAGAGAAAGTGTAATCTTTGCCATAGAGATAGGTGGGAGGACGTGTTTGCAACCATTTCTTTATTGAGCTATGTGTAATATATAGATACACACCTATATATATTTATTTGAAATAATTACATAATTGAATTTCTTTCTAAAGTTTTTTTTTGCCGATTTTGATGTTTCTGCAAGAGAATGCTTTGGTGATCTGCCTCCTATTTAGGAACCTTTTGGAAAGATTATCATAGAGAAGGTGTTAGTTATGGTTAAGATAATATGCTAGAAAGAGGCACAACATATCTTTTTCTTCTAGCAATTATTTCTCGTCCGACCTTCCTACAGGTACCTCTCTCTATATATACATATATATTCTGATTTTATCTAATTTTTCAATACCTCTAGGGTAGGGATGGGCTCATATATAATCTATATATTTGTCAACCTTTTGGAAACAAATAGGTGAACCTCAGTTAACACTTGTTGAAAAGATGTTGATTTAGAATCTATAATTTTTGGCTTAATGGTGAAAATTTAATTTTAAAGCAAATGTAGATTTTTTTGTTGGTTTTTGTATGAAATAAGCTTGTTTTTTTTTCTTATTTTGTTAAACAGAATTAAACTTTACTCAAGCTTGGTTGAATCCACCACCATCGGCATCTTCTGGATTTCCTTCGTATGAAGCTCCACCACTGCCACCACCTGCACAGTTGAGTCAAGGAAATTGCCCACCAATTCCGGTTCAATGCTGCAATTACCCTCCTAATATTCCTTATGGTTATCAGGCTTACAGACAGAACACTGTGTCATCTATGCAACTCGCCGACCTTTGTTCTAATGTTTTTGTTGTTTTGTTCTAGGTGTGCAGTTTTAAAATGTTTAGGGGAGTTTCTAATACAAAGTTTTGTAATAGTTATTCGACTTGTGTTTTATATGTTTTATGAGTTCTGCTTTGTGCTTTTATCTATTGTTCTATTCTAGTTGCCGCCATTGATAGATCATCTATCTTTGTTCTTCAGTATTTTTGCCTGAGAATTGTTCATCTTTTTTGCTGTGTGTTGATGCTTGAAAACGAGTCGAGCTTGATAACAAGCTCGAGCTTGATTTCAATTTCGAGCTCGCGAACCGAGCTCGAGTTTGCTATTTTAGTTTCGAGCCGAGCTTGATAACAAGCTCGAGCTCGATGTCAAGTTCGAGCTTGGCTCGTCGAGCTCGCGAACTGAGCTCGAGTTTGCTATTTCACTTTCGAGCCGAGCTCGAACAACAACATGTGAGCTCGGCTCGGCTCGTTTGCAGCCCTATACACACATATAGATATATTTAATTATTTATATCATTATCTCAACATCATAAACAACAACGACACCTCTGTTGGGTACATCACAAAAAACCTCTCTCTCTCTCTCTCACTAGATTTATATATACACATATATTATGTATCTATAGCTCTCATAGCCATTACGAATCTTTCGCTAAGGGGTCAACAATGACTTATGTCCAATTCAGTTCCGTGAAGACGGCCACCGAGGATACAGCGACAGCGAACCCCGACGAGAAATGGCTTAGGGACTGCAATCTTTCTCTTACCAGATCTTGTGTATAACAGGAGGGGATGAATACAGCTTAGGATTAGGAGGGAAAAAAAAAAGAGAAACGAGCCTCGAGCCGAGCTCGAGCAGCCCATGAAATTAGCCAAGCCGAGTTCAAACAAGGTAGAGGAAGCTCGCCAGCTCGCCTCAAGCTCAAACCGAGCTCAAACGGGTTTCAAATATGGTCGAGCCAAGCCCGAACAAGCCAATACTCGGCTTGGCTCAGCTCGTTTATAACCCTACATGGCGATAGTAATTTAAACTACAATATCGCATCGATTTTATTATTTGAGTTAAAATAATGTCACTTGTGACTGACAAGTTTTATTTGTCAACCAAAATTGAATTTGTGTTCATATCTTCTATATGTTATTTTTAAGGAAAATTACAGTTTCATCCCCTCGAAATATGTTAAATTGCACCCGCATCATTCTGGCAAACTTCTGACATGATCAACGCTTACATCAGTAATTTTGTAGGGGTGAAATGACTATTGGTCCCCGACCCGCGCCCTTCTGGCAAACTTCCAACATGATCAACACTTACATTAGTAATTTTGCACGGGTGAAATGACTATTGGTCGGCAACAGGTCGAGCTTAAAATAGTTATTAAGAACGGACCCTTATAGTGACCTAATCGTATTGTAATATAGTATGACTTGAGAAAGGGTATGTTGAATCCCACAGAGACTTGGATTTATTCACTTTAGTATTCTAATAATGTTGAATTATGATTTTAAGAAAAAGTTGGTTTGCTTATTCGAGATCTATTTACTAATTTAACTAATTAATGACAGGAAAGTAAAGTTTTGTTGTGATTCAAGATAGAGAAAGTCTATGATTTTTCATAATTCCGCCACTAACCTCATAATGTAGTTATTCATACATTCAAATATAAAAGGGCGATACATCACAGGTGAATCATATTAAAATTGCAAATAGTCGGTTTTAATCCCCAAAGAGATATAATCAATCGGATTCGCTACAACCCATCTTCGGACTAAGTGTGATTAGTGCATGTAAACTACTTTACTCTAATTTACTCCTACAGTGCATAAAATTAAACTAAAGCATGTCTATATCACCTCTCCTTATCATGGCATGTGTAAACCTAGATTTCATGTGTTAAGTTCCATTGTGTAGAAAATAATGATTTAAGCATATGAGTTCTAGACCATATTGAATAAACATGATTGATTGAGATAAAATATTCATTCATTCTAAGACAATAGTATAATAAACATAGAATCTCTTATAAGAATAAATTCGGTCACTTATCTACACAATCATCACATGTGTGTTCTTCAGTTTCTCTTTTTTACAATTGATATAAATAAATAAATATACATTACTTGACTAGAGTTTTTTTTAGAAAATCTTAGATACCGGTTTAGTTTCTCATGGCAGAGGAAGACTGCATTGTTGATGTAGAATCGCCCTCCATGATCTTCTTATTCAGATCTCTAGGTCTTGAATGACTCCCTTCCTCGAATGATGAAAATCTCTAGCAATTTATGTTATGAGAGCTTTGGAAATTATGTATCGGGAGTTTCTTCAATTCTGGCCCAAACCTTGGTATTTATAGAAAAAGTTGAGAAGAATCCCACTTGTGTTACAATTGTCCCGCTTCAACTAGGAATCCTCTTTTATGTGTTCTTCTTCAAATCTGAGCAAATTCATCTAAATCTGATGTAAATATGCCATATACATGTGCTTGGATATGTTGGAGTGTGTTTGGGAGAAGAGAGTTTGAGTTGCGTCATGTGATACCCCCTAATTTTCATGCATAGGTTGGCCAAACCTATACTGAAAACTAAGGCACATCAACACTCAATAATAAACAAGCACGGAAGAAAAAGACATATTAAAGAAATAATAAAGTCTCAAAAGTTTAATTTTCATGAATAGCTAAATTAAAAGGTCCAAATCCCCCAAATAGTACAACTCAGGAATCCATATCTAGGAACCCCTAACCAGAAATGAAAACAAGAGTCTGAAAATAAAATCAAGTTGAGTCCTTACACTGAGCTGATGTCAAAATAGAGGAACTCGCGAATGAAAGAGATGAGCCATCAACCATGTGACTGAAACTGCCGAGAACCTGAAATGATAACAATGGTGGGTCAGGCCCACGAGCAAGTAGACTCTACATGATCCCAAATAGAGTACCAATAATCCTATCCTCTAACCCAACCAAAAATAAGTAAAAACTATAATTCCTATATCCTTAAGTACAACTCCTAAATAAATATTCTCATGAAAAATAGGCAAAACAAATAAAGTGCAACCATAAAATCATAAGTCAATAAGTAAAACAAATAAAGTTCAACCATAATTAAATTACAAAAATAATAGACAACACAAATAAAGTAAAACAATAACAAAATCACAAATTCATAGCCAACTTAACCATATTTCACCATAACCACGTACCCGACGACTTATTAATGTCATGACTAGCCGATCATTATACAGATGAGACTGGCTTATTATTTAGCTCATCGTGGTTTCCTCCATTCCTCAATAAAATAATAATAATACCAATTACAATAAAATAAATAACACAATTTATGTCGCGGGTGAGAGTATTGAATAAATCTTTCACATAATACACTATAGATTCCTATTTAAAGATCCCATTATTTTATTTTTTTTGAAGATTGAATAAATTGCACCTATTTAAAAAAATATGCACGCACCTTATGACACCCATTAGATGAAATATATATATATATATATAGGATTTAACATTTCTATATTAATATATATATATATATTTACACACCACGACATATATGGCCAAATTACACCATATTTAAATGTCACTGCCCCTAATGACACCCATCACCACCCAAGTGGCCTGTATGGAAATGTTGGTTCGGTTGGTCTCATCAATAAATAAAAGAAACACACCAAAACAACTCTGAAATTTTGAAACAAATGAATAAAGAGAAAATTCTGAAAAGCTATTTAAAATCTTAAAGTAGTTTTCAATCAAAACAATGAATCAAGCACAAGGACGAGTGGGTATGTACATATATCTACATGTAGATGTCAGATTGTACATATATTTTGAAATAATTCAAGTGAGACCAAACCTTTCGGTCCTACACCTAGATTTCTCTCTTATTTAAGTATTAATATTGTTTCTTGATACTTTAGGTAATAGCTTCCAAGTCCACATCTCAGTTTACCCACATATAGCTATATATATATATATACATATGTACAACAATCCAATCCAATGGAAACAAAAAACTGATTCACAACAATACATCCCCTAAACTAGCAATACGTGTCCAATTACATGTCTACAGGAAAACACAAATCAAACATGACAAACAATATATAGAGGATGTGATCACATGTATACTGACTGTCACCCCTATTTAAATTTATATGTAGCATACCTACTAACACAACATGTATATATATATATATAGCTATATGATCAAATTTGAATATAAATATATATATACACACGAATTTTAAAAAATATAAATATATACAATATATAGAGGATGTGATTACGGGTCCAAAAGGAAAGAAAAGAACATCCTACTTGCCTGATCTTATAGTAAAAATACACATGAACTGTAAACGAATCATTATTTCCTCCCTCTCTCTTGTACGCGGCTCTATACCCTATTTCTCTATGATCGTCTGATATAAATGTAGTATTAGGGTTTCTTTTATTATATCATTATACATATATTAATATATAAATATAATCCCTCCAATGGGCCCAAAGTAAATAAAAGCCCAATACTAAAATAGTAATCCATAGGGCTTATAAGCCCAACCAAATAATTTATTAATTATTTAATTAATACACTTAATTAAAAAATTTTAAAAATATTACTTAATTAATTTAACATATCCAATTTAATAACCATATCTTAATTAAAAACATAATGGGGTAATACATTCCCCCCCCCCCCCCCCCCCCCCCCCCCAATATCTTAATTAAAAACATAATGGGGTATTACATTCCCCCCCCCCCCCCCCCCCAATAAAGGAATTTCGTCCCCGAAATTCACCACATACTTGAACTAAATAGCTTTGGATACTTTGCACAAATTTCATCCTTCTTTTCCCATGTGGACTCCGCCTCATTGTGATGGCTCCACTGAATACGTATAATGAAAATTATATTTGTACAAAGTGCATGGTCCTTACGATCGAGAATGCGATAAGGCTGCTCCACATAAGTCGCATCCAGCTCCAACTCGATCTCTCCCACATCAATATGCTGATACACGTCCTCATCTTGTAAAAATTTCTATAACATAGAGACATGGAAGACATTATGAACCCTGTGCATAATATCTGGCAGTGCTAAACGGTATGCCATTGGTCCAATCCTATCAGTAATCATAAAAGGACCCACAAACGAGCTGACAATTTTCTTTTCTTCCCGAATCGCATTACTCCCTTCATGGAAGACACCTTGAGTAAAACCTAATCCCCCACTCTAAAATCTAAGGCTCAAGTCCGCCGATCAGCATAAATTTTATGCATATTCTGGGCAGTCCTCATACGATCTCGAATGAGAGCAATCTTCTCTGAGGTGTCTTTAGTGAACTCAGGACCCAGTAATTAGCTCTCACCAACCTCAAGCCAACATACCAAAGATCTACATGGTCAAGCGTACAATGCCTCAAATGGTGCCATACAAATAGTCTTTTCATAACTATTGTTATATGCAAACTCTGGAAGTGGTAAATAAAACTCCCAATTGCCCTTGAAGAATATCCTCCAAAATCTGGTTAACTTTCTGAATATGACCAATTGTCTGTGGGTGATAAGTTGTACTAAGATATAACTCTGTACCCAAAGCCTGCTGAAAGCTCGCCCAAAATCCATATACAAAGTTCGGATCTCTATCCGATACAATATATAATGGAATTCCATGAAGCGTCACTATCTCTGTAATATAAAGCTTCGCATACTGCTCTGATGTGTAATCTGAGTGAACATGCATAAAACTGGGCAGACTTTGTAAGCCTATCAACTATAATCCAAATGGAGTTATGGTTCCAATGGGAGGTGAGTAATCCCTCGATAAAATCCATAGAAATACTCTACCATTTCCATTTCGGCACCGAAAATGGCTGCGATGCTCCCGGTGGTTTCTAGTGATCAATCTTAACCATCTGGCAAGTGCTACACTTGGGCCCTGTTTGTTTACTGGTTATGGTCCCATTTTTCTGGTCTGGTCATGATTTTTTGAGACCAGACCATGTTTGTTTTGCATTGGTCTAAAAAAATATAACCAGACCAAATTGAACCAAAATGACCTTTTTTAGGACCACAATTTTTGGTGGAGAAATTTGGTCTGGTTACAAAATCAATCCAAAATCTAACCAAAATATCCTCCAATAATTGAACCACATTTAACCAATATATAAACAAAAACACAAAAATAAAATAAATAAAATAATGAATAACAAATAAAATGAATTAAATAATACATAAAAATAAAAATAAATATAATAATAAATAAATGAATAAATAATAAATGAATAAAATATATTTATAAATTAATAAAAATAAATGAATAAATAAAAATAAAAATAAAAATATATATATTTATGAATAAAATAATAAATAAATAATAAATTAATAAAATATATTTAAATATTAATAAAAATAAATGAATAAATAAAAGTAAAAATAAAATAAAATATATTTATGAATAAAATAATAATTTAAATGATAAATTAAATAAAATATATTTAAAAATTAATATAAATAAATGAATAATAAAATATATTTATAATAAATATATATAATAATAAATAATAACATAAATAATACAATAATAAAATAAATTGATAAATTAATTAAACAAATAAATAAATAATAATAAATAATAATAAATGATAAATTAATAATATAAATAATAAAATAAATAAATAATATTTATAAATAAAATAAAAATAATGAATAATAAACAAAATGAATTAAATAATATATAAATAATAAGAAAATTGAATTAAATAATACAAAATAATAATAATAAATAAATGAATAAATAATAAATGAAAAAAATATATTTATAAATTAATTAAAATAAATGATAATATAAATAGTAAATTAAATGAATTATATTTATAAAAAAAATAATAATAAATAAAATGAATTAAATAATATATAATAATAATTAATAAATTAAATGAATTAAATAATAAACAAAATAAATGAAATAAAATGAATTAAATAATACATAAAAATAATAATAAATAAATAATTATAATAATAAATAATAATATAAATAATAAATTAATAAAATATATTTAGAGATAAATAAAAATAAATGAATAAATAGTAATAAATAATAAAAAATGAATTAAATAATATATAAAAATAATAATAAATAAATAAATAATAAACAAAATGATTTAAATAATACATAAAAAAAATAAAAATAAAAAAATAATAAGGAAAATGAATTAAATAATACATAAATATAATAATAAATAAATGAATAAATAATAATATAAATAATTAATGAATAAAATATATTTATAAATTAATTAAAATAAACGAATAAATAATAAATTAAATGAATTATATTTATAAAAAATGAATAATAAGCAAAATGAATTAAATAATACATAATAATAATTAATAAATTAAATAAATATATAGTAGACAAACTAAATGAAATAAAATGAATTAAATAATACGTAAAAATAATAATAAATAAATAAATATAATAATAAATACTAATATAAATAATAAATTAATAAAATATATTTATAAACAAATAAAAATAAATGAATAATTAAGAAACAAAATCAATTAAATAATGTATACAATAAAAATAAATAAATATTTATTATAATAAATAATAAATAAATAGTAAATAGTAAATGATAAATAATATTAAATAATAATTTTTTTGAAAAGCCAAAAATATCAGAGTGCATTATTTGCATGGTATCGACAGTTGAAGTTGTTATGTAATATTAGTGTGTGAGTTGTGAAATATGTGTGATAGTAATTTTTGTATAATAAAAAATGTGGCTTGTATAAAACCTATTTGTTGTTATATGATAATTGGAGTGTAATAATCATATTCTACAAATTTTTTACAAAACCAATATAACATTATTATGTAAGAAATACATAATAAAAATTAATTAAAAAGACTTTAACAAATGTTTACAAATTAGATGTGTGGGTTTTAAGGTTATTTCATCATATAAAGTATATTTAATATTTTCACAGTTCACTAGAAATTTAATACCAGACTAGTTTGTCAAACATGGTATGGTTCAAAGAAGTTTGGAACCAGACAGTTTGCCAAACATGGTTTGGTTCCAGTTTCCTCAGACCAAGATCATCAGACCAGACCGCTTACCAAACAGAATTTCAGAACATCACCTGGACTAGACCAGATCAGACCAGAGGTAATCGGACCAGACCGGTTACCAAACGGGGCCTTGGAGACAAAATGGCTATGTCTTTCTTCCTACAGCCTACCAAAACTGATGTTTCATGTCCTGGTACATCTTTTCTCTTCCAGGATGAACTGCAAATGGAGAGTTATGAGACTTTCTTATCACATCTCTCCTCAAGTCATCGCTAGGAGAAATAACTAATCGACTCTTGTATTTTTCTTTCCCCCATTTGAACCAACTGAGTAAAATGGAATCTATTCTGATGCCAACTCTGCAACTCTATCCATACATTATTGGTTTGCCTGTTGGGCCTCAACTACCCTCCGAATGGTAGTAGGTGTCACCAAAACACATGCCGCAAAAGCGTCATCTAACTCATCAACTGACCTCAGCACATTCCACTCAGTCTAGAACAAGGCTGAAAGACTAGCATAGGGTCGATGATAGAGGGCGTTTGCCACTGCATTAGCCTTCCCTGGATGATACTGTATGGAGAAGTGATAATCCTTCACAAATTCTAGGCATCTGCGTTGCCTTATATTCAACTCCCTCGACGTAAAGAGATATTGCAAACTCTTGTGATCACTGAATAATCTGAAAGTATCATCCAAAAGGTAATGTCTCTAAATCCTCAATGCAAAAACTACAGTTGCCAACTCCAAATCATGGGTAGGGTAATTAAGCTCACGTGGCTTGAGCTTATGTGAACCATAGGATATAGGTCTCTCTTCCTGTATC
Source organism: Cornus suecica (assembly GCA_963922005.1). Taxonomy (NCBI): domain Eukaryota; kingdom Viridiplantae; phylum Streptophyta; class Magnoliopsida; order Cornales; family Cornaceae; genus Cornus; species Cornus suecica. Next base: position 46,708,522 of record OY998238.1, on the reverse strand, counting down.
AACACACAACCCAAACCCTGCAACGATGCATCAATGAAAACAAGATACTCAACCCCACTATGTGAAGTGGTTAGAACATGTGCTGATGTCAACTTAATCTTCAGTTCATCAAAAGCTGCCTGATAGTGATCATCCCAAACAAATGGCACACCCTTTCTAGTCAAGTGGGTGAGCGGGTTGGTGATCTTGGAGAAACCCTAAATGAATCTACAATAATAACCTACCAATCCCAGAAAACTACAGACCTCTGAAGGTGAGGTAGGTTGTCCCCACTCCAGAACCGCTGAAACCTTCACTGGGTCCACTGTTATCCCATTCTCTAACATTATATGACCCAAAAAATTCACCTATCTCTATCAGAAATCACACTTCTCAAACTTTGCATCGAACTGAAGGTCTCTAAGGGTATGTAACACTATTTGTAGATGTCTGACATGTTCCTCCTCAGACTGAGAGTAGACCAATATCTCATCAATGAACACAGTGATAAATTGATCTAAAAATGCCCGAAATACTCTATTCATCAGGTCCATAAAAATAACCGGACCGTTAGTCAACCCAAAAGAAATAACACGAAACTCATACGACCCATATCTGGTGAGAATTGTTATCGTAGGCACATCATGCTCCCTAACATGAAAATGATGATAACCAAATCTCAGATCTATCTTCGAGAATTAGGTGGTTCCCCTCAACTGATCAAATAGATCATCAATCCTAGGCAATTGATACTTATTACGGATCATGACCTTATTTAGCTCCATATATTCGATACAAAGATGAAGAGACCCATCATTTTTCTTCACGAACAACACTAGTGCTCCCAAGGGTGAAGTACTCCTACGAATAAAACCCTGACTAAGAAGCTGCTGAATCTGATCCTTCAACTCCTACATCTCCATTGGTGCCATTCTATATGGTGCCTTAGCAATAGGCCTAGTGCCTGGACCTAAGTCAATAACAAAGTCAATCTCACGACTCGGTGACAACCCTGGAATCTCCTAAAAGACATCCTGAAAATCACGTACTACAGGAATACTATCCATATATATAGTAGTCTTCTCTTAGGTCTCTGTGTCAATATAAAACAAATGCGTACTAGACCCTCCATCTGGTCGAGGCATAATGATCAGATACATTTCCTGACCCGGTATTGCAAAGACTATCGTCTTACCATGATAGTCCAACTGAGCATGGTAGTGAGATAACTAGTCCATCCCGAGTATCACATCATAAATATGCATATCAAACACTAATAAATCACCTAAAAATCTAAACCTACCAATCTCAATAGGAACGTGAGCATAACCCTCTTGTAAAAAAACAACATAAACACCTAATGGTGTGGAGATGCTAAAGGGTCGAATATTAGGTTAAGTTAATAATCCGGATAAAGCAACAAACGACATCGACACAAAATAATGTTATGCACCAGTATAAAAAAGAACTCGACCAAGTCTACCATGAAAATGAAACATACCCGGAATAGCTTGATGTGCCAGAGCATCATAAGGCATAACATTGTACACCCTGCCATAATGCAACTGCTGCTCACACTGCGAATGGGAAATACTTCTCATCAAAACGATTTTGGAATTGAGTAGAAGTCAATGTGGCCTTTTCCCCTATAGCGGTAACTGACTCCCACCACTGCAAAACATCACTAACCAACTTGAAAATGGCAAACATCTGCTTCTGGACCTCTATACACTTAACCATATGAAGATGACGCTCAATATCCTTCCGCCATTGGTGAGCTACTTTCACATCAGTAGACCTCGAAAACTCTAGTGGATGTCCCTTAGTGAAAGTATTTCGAATCTTCTCCCATGTGACAGGTTGTATTGCCTGCTCAATAACAGGAGCTTGGTGACGAGGCGTTAGATGAAGTTTCTGATTCTAAAGTACGGTCACCACCCCTGTAGCAAAAGCCTAAGCAATGATGGTTGCGAGGTTAGGAGGAAGTTCGACATTACCATCCTGAGCATTGTCCTGGCCCTGATTCATATTCCTTCTCCTACAAGGCGGCATACTAAAACAACGATAACACGACTCTTTAATACCACAAAACTAAACTTAACAAAGTACACCGAATCCTACATTTAGGCTCTATAAATCAAAATACGCAACGTGATAAACCTAGTCGAAACATCCCTAGGACACTTGAACTTGGAGTGCTCTGATACTAACTGTTATACCCCCTAATTTTCATATATAGATTGGCCAGACCTATATCGAAAACTAAGGCGCATCAACACTCAACAATAAACAAGAACAAAAGAAAAAGACATATTAAAGAAATAATATAGTCTCAAAAAGTTTAATTTTCATGAATAACTAAATTAAGAAGTCCAAATCCCCCAAAAAGTACAACTCGGGAATCCATATCTATAGACCCATAACCATAAATGAAAACAAGAGTCTGAAAATAAAACTAAGTTGAGTCCCTACACGAAACTGATGCCAAAATAGAGGAGCTCGCGAAGGAATGAGATGAGCCCTCAACCCTGTGACTGAAACTGCTGAGGACCTGAAATGATAACAATGGTGGGTCAAGCCCACGAGCAAGTAGACTCTACATGATCCCAAACAGAGTACCAATAATCCTATCCTCTAACCCCAACAAAAAATAAGTAAAAACTATAATTCCTATATCCTTAAGTACAACTTCTAAATAAATATTCTCCAGAAAAAAAGGCAAAACAAATAAAGTGCAACCATAAAATCACAAGTCAATAAGCAAAACAAATAAAGTTCAACCATAATTAAATTACAAAAATAATAGACAACACAAATAAAGTGAAACAATAACTAAATCACAAATCCATAGGCAACTTAACTATGCCTCACCATAACCACGTACCCGACAACTTATTAATGTCATGACTAGCCGACCATTATACAAATGAGACTGGCTTATTATTTAGCTCATCGTGGTTTCCTCCATTCCTCAATAAAATAATAATAATATCAATTACAATAAAATAAATAACACCATTTATGTCGCGGGTGAGAGTATTGAATAATTTTTTCACATAATACACTAGATTCCTATTTAAAGATCCCATTATTATTTTTTGGGTTAATTATAGCTAGACCCCCTCGAGATATGTCAAATAACAGGTAGATCCCCTGTCGTTTGGTAAATTACAGGTAGACCCCCTCAAGTTTGCAAGTTGTAACAAATACCCCCTATCGATGTGGTCAAACTTGGTCAATGCTGATGTCAACACTTTTTTAGATGTAAAATGTCTTAAATACCCTTGAGTAGATGCAAGGGACATGTGAAAAGACAAAAATACCCTAATTTAAAATTTATAATATGACCAAAATTACCTTTGTAAATAAGTAATTGACAAAATAATAAATTTTAGATCTTTTAAATGAAATATAGGCATGGGTAAAGATGTAATTTGATATTATCAGTCACCGGAAATATACGCCGATCGGCTTGAGGGGGTCTACCTGTTATTTGACATATCTGAAGGGGGTTTAGCTGTAATTAATCCTTTTTTTTAAGATTGAACAAATTGCCCCTATCTAAACACAATGCACACACCTTATGATACCCATTTACATGTGTAAGAACACTTTTGATTATTGTGTATTTATGGCATGTTCTAGACAATAACCATGTTGAGTGTTAGATAGGTTGTTTTGGTTTCAACGATATTTACATGCTTCGACAAAGACAATAATAAAGCATTGAAGTAGTAAAGAATACAAGTGAAGTGCAAAAGTGAGCGTATTGAGTCAAAATATTTCCCGGTGGGCAAAAACGACATTTTCTGAAGCTGTCACCTAAAGAAAAAAGTCTCGTGGAATCAAGACGGTCATTTTGGTACAGTTGCGAAGAAAAGTGATTTTCATGAAGAATCTACGCTCAAGTCTATGCCTATAGAAACAAAAAGTGACCAGAAAACTCAAATCTACGCTTAAGCCTACGCTCAGGCCCTACGCTTAAGGCGTAAGTACCCTACGCCTAAGGCGTAGCTGCAGCAGGGAAATTTTGTTTCCTGTTGCAATGTCGATTCTGCCCCAATTTTAATTCTATGATGCGTCTACGACTCCCACACCTTGAAGTACATGCAATACACATTATATTCATTAGAATATAGGGTTTAACTCAGTTGGGTGTGAAATTACGAGAAAGGGCAAACTTAGGGTTTGTTTCATCATTGTCTATAAATACCAAGGTTTACAAGAGAGGAGACAAAGGTTTTTGAGGGAGATCTCTGTAGTATTTTATCGTTCATATTCTTCTACAAAGATAGAGATAGTGAGAGAAAATATCATTGAGTGATTTTTCTAGTTCTCTCTTGTTTTGGAGTTGATTTTATCGTGCTTCTACATTGATGATCTTATGCACGATTGAATGACCTAGATTCTGAAAAATCTACACACCGCTGATTACAACTTGGTTGTTTTGATCTATTTTGAGAAGCGGAGCCGTCTAAGTGCAGAGATCGAAACATGAGGCTTCGTGGTGATTTGATCCGTTGAGAAGCGGAGCCGTCTGAGTATGGAGATTGGAGTAAGAGCTTCGTAGAGCATGAGTGGATCTAGACTTTCAGACATTGAATGAAGAATAACAAATTATAGCAGTTGTAAGTTCTATTTTCATAGAGTCTGTACAAATTCTCTGATTCATAGTACATCATACCTGATCGTATTCGTGGTTTTTACTTGAGGTTTTTCCAAGATTTTTCACGTAAAAATATCTGTGTCTTCTCATGATTTATTTTCTGCACTTATATTCATAACTACTTGATTATTCTTATTTGAGAATTTAGGGTTTTGTGACTAATTAAAATTAAATTTCCGTTAGATAATTTTAATTGATCATTAACTCATTGAAAAACCAATTCACCCCCCTCTAGGCTATTTTCATTGTTTGTCTTGGTAATTTCAATTGGTATAAGAGCTTGATTGCCCCATTTTAGGTTAACGAACTAGAGTTAGATTCTAAACTTAGACGATGGAGACACCTCGTGAAGGAGGTTCTGTATCTAGGTCACCCTGGTTTGATGGCTCAAATTACACGTATTGTAAAACGAGGATGAGAGAATTTTTGAAGTCGTTAGATGAGTGAGCTTGGTTGGCCGTTGATGTAGGATATTCACCTCCTATTGTGGTAGATGCAACTACAAATCAATCAAAACCAAAACCATCGAGTGAGTGGACTGCTGTTAAGACAAATAGTAAGAATTAGAACTCCAATGCATTGATTGTTTTATACAATACTATGAGTGCGAGTGAATTTTAGAGAATTGCTACATACTACAAGAAATCTAGCTTTTAGGGACAGTCAAAGCTATTGCAAAAAGTCCCTAAACTGTCACTATTACTGGAAAAAACCGTCACTACAACCAGCGTCGCAAAAGCTCTTTTGCGACGATTATTGTAGACTGTCGCAAATAATTGGGGTATTGGCGACATTATAAGTGTCGCAAAAAAACTCAGGTATTAACGACAGTATTAATGTCGCAAAACAAATCAGGGTATTAGCGACAATATTAGTGTCAAAAAAACCCCCGGGATATTAGCGACAGTATTAGTGTCGCAAATAAAATCGTGGTATTAGCGACAGTATTAGTGTCGCAAAAAAATCAGGGTATTGGGGACAGTATTAGTGTCACAAAAAAAAGTCATGGTATTAGTGATAGTATTAGTGTCACAAAAAAAATCGGGATATTAGCGACAGTAATAGTGTCGCAAAAAAACTAGGGTATTAGCGACAATATTAGTGTTGCAAAAAAAATTGGTTATTAGCGACGGTAATATTGTCGCTAATACGCATACTGTCGTTAATACTATATTTTTAACCGTCGCTAATGGTCTTCTGATTCACAAAATCTGTAGTATTAGTGACACTTTTGGCATGATTTTTTCATAGTTGTACCGTCACTAATAATTTTTCTTTTCTCAATTAATGATTTTAATTTTCTAATTTGGCTGCTTATTTTCAGTTTTCAAATTATTTACTACAAAATTTAAAACTTAATAACATTATTAGTCAAACACACAAAATCCAAAAACTGTAACAGGCATATTTATATATTTTGGCGAACCAGCAGTACATGGACTTATATAACCAAAACTACATACACAAAATATTCACAACTTGTTCATCTTGTCCATCCAAGACTTGTAAACAAAAAACACCTAAAAAGTAACTAAAATTGAGGCCTATTAAAGCTTTAGTAAAGCTTCAATTTTAGTAACTAAATAGATCAACATCATTATACCAAACAAGTTGATGCGTACAAGTCACCATTTGAAGTTTTGTTTCAAAAAATGAAGGATGTGATGTTAAAGACCACCTAAATTACCCCAAAAATATAAGCCATGTCAACTAACATATGCGTATACTAATCAGGCATCTCCAGATGGTGTTGTTGTTGATTGTTGTTGCTGAGAAGGCTGGGACCATGCTGGCGGCTGCTGGAACTGCAACCACGATGGCAGGCTCGGATACCTTTGTTGTGAATCTGATGGATATTGTTGATAGAGCTGAATAAACCAAGCTAGAGGTTCATTCTGGCTCGCAAGCAATGTCTCTTTCATGCTTTTCATTTCCTCTCGCACCTGTTGTAGTTCCTCCGCTGTGTTTTTTGCATTTTCCTCGGCTTTTTCTACCCTATGATGATACAATTCTTCATAACAAGTTGATGCTCGTCGACAGCTTGGAACAATATAACTATTTTCGAGCCCACGGGGATATCCTTTTCGAACACCCATATGTCCAAGCAATATCTGAATATCATCTCCATTAGTATTATGACAATTAGAACTTTCAGAACTTTCAGATACCTGTGTTGCTAACTCTATCATTTCATCCTACCAAGAAAAAATAGATTCTTATGTTAATTATTTTATCTATTCAGCACATCTCAGATTAACAAAGTTAAGAAACAAAAAAAAAAAAAAACAAGTTGAATACTTTGATATACCATCAGCTAGCAAGAACAAGAATCAAACAATTAAGCATGATCAATGAACTATTGCTATAAAAAAAAATAGGTTGAATGAACTGAAATAACTCTCTAAACCCTCTTTATGAGCAAAGAAAAGAAAAAAGTTGAAAACTAAGCATGATCGATGAACTATTGCTAGCCTATGCTAAATATGCTTTACATGACCTTTCTCCAAAGTTGAAAACTGAATCTGGTAAAACTTCAGTAGTCATTCAATTTTCATTTTTCTTTCTTTTTTCTTTTTTTTCCCTTTCCTTTTTCATTTTTTCTTTTTCTGTTGTTTGTTTTAGGTAAAAAAAACTTGATATTCACCTTGCCAACTTTTCTCTAGTATTTTTAGGAAACATTAAGATTGAATGGGATAAGAAAATGTGTGTCAAGTATAAATAGGGAGAGTTTTTAATGTTTATTGTAATCCGACACAACAAAAATATGAAATAGAAACACGTGCATGTGCCCAAACACAGTTTATTGTGAGACTTTTTAAGATCAGACTGAAACACCAGCACCATCAGAACTCTACCAACTATTTAAGTAAGTGAAACTGAATGATTCTGTTTAAATCTTCTTGTCATTTTTTAAGGTTATGAGCTAACACTTAAGTTCTCCAGATTCAAAACAAACTTGAATTACCTCCAATTGAGAATGTTTCTTGGTAAGATTTCATATATATATATATAGATATCCAGTTTAGTTGGTAATCAGCTTGGAAGGTGGGAATTCTTTAAGTATTTCTCATTTTCTAGAGGTACTAGAGTTGATTAATTGGATGGAGAAAGTTAGACATTCATGTAACGAGAGATTGAAAACTATGTTCATTTCAGCTGCTAGTCTGGCTAGAAGTTTTACTGCGATTATTCCACGACCCCTAAATTCTGGCGGTCCTATAGCTGCCATACCTTCGGACAACTAAGGGTGTGTTCTCAAAACCTGAACAAAATCTAGCAAAGGTTAAATTCTTGCAACCAAGGCTACTATTTATTCTCCAAAAGTATTTTCACTCACTTTGGTTGCAAATATTTAGTAACTAAGCTTAAAGCCTGTAATCCAAAGTTAAAGCCGAAGGCGTGGATTTCCATATTCAACGAAGGGTAGCTGTCTCTACTTTCATTATTTAAAGTCCTATTTTTAAAGATCAAGGACTTTTTTAATTTTGTCTTGGGGAAATTACAAAAGAATATCAGTGCAGCAGTTCTTGGCAATGCTAACGAAAATCCGGTAGAGTTCTTTTGTAAATGAAACCCCCGGTGGATATGAACCACTCCCAAACAACCTGATAGACATGTAAAATAACAATTCAACATCTAACTGCGAAAAATAACTAACTAGGGACCGGGGTCAACAACTACACCCCTCCAAGCCCCACCACATAGCCAAAATCCTAAAACAACAACACAGTGCCAACACGGCAAGATATGCAAGACTTGCACACTAGGCGCCAAAAGAGAGTTTACACAACCAAAATCATTTCAATTAGGAAAGGCATGCAGTAGGTGTCAATCATCCAAAAAATAATGAAGTGGGAATTCATCAACTCAAATGTCTAACATATAGTAAATGAGACAGTTTATGCATGTTATACAACTGAAATAGTAAATGTCAAATTATAATAGGAAAAGTCTTACATAGTTTCTTTTAGCCTTTTCATGTACCCATCCAATATCTTTCCTAAAGTGTGTCTCTTTATACATGGATATTGCAGGACCAGGCTGTTCAATTTCCATTTCAGCATCCTCATCAACCTGATTTTGCTTTTTTTTTTTAGTTGCAATAATTAAAGTCAAGATTCATATTGCATACAGTTATCCAAAAATAAAACATAAATCAAATAAAATTTGTTTGAAGATTTCACTTACCAAAATATCATAACGTTTGATATATGACCTCGATCCAGAAACATGTGGAATATCATTTTTAGAGCAGTTTAATTTATTCATTTCACTTAGTTTCTGCACATTTTAAAACATTACTACTGAATATATAATTTTTGAGGTACCAAAGCAACAAAAACTAGTAGTAGTTTGTTACATTTATTAACTTTTATAATAAAAAATCAAAAGCTAAAATGTAAAACGAATGTGAATGTAGCACGACCTGGAATTCTGGTGACATCCATTTATCACATAACTTTTGCCATATATCCATATCAATACCCTCAATAGGATGACGCCGTGCATTATCAAAAGGAAGATGCGTATCAAAATGTTTCTTCAAAACACCTCTATATTTTCGCAAACACTCAGCAAGTCCCTTGTTTATTCGTTGCAAATCTTCGTTTGAGGCATATGCATTCACTCCAAATTCCTCCTTGAATAAAAAAAATAAAAAATAAAATGCAAGTTATAATGGTTTTTGACATTGTGAGAAATCAATGTTCGCTTCATGCATTGACAAATCAATCTTCTTTTGGTGCTGGTTTGGAAGACTATGAAAGGTTGGGGCTGAGTTTTTTTTTCTGCTCTACTGTGAGGAATCAATGTCAGCTTCATGCATTGTTCTCATTCTATTTGGATTAGTCCTGATTTTTAGATGTTGGACTGGTAGATGTGTTGCTGCTGGTGTGGGATGGACTGTGGATATGTTGCTGCACACAAGGGATGGACTGGTGGATGTCTTGCTGCTGATTTTTAAATGGTGGACTGGTTGATGTTTGTTAATAAGATGTTTTGGAGCATGTTATGGAGCATTGATGCTCTATTGTTGCAGCTGCGGTTAGTTTGGCTACTGAAGCTGGTTGTTATGGAGCATGTTATGGAGCACTACTTTGGAGCATGCCTTGTAAGTAGCAACCTCTCAAGCCACTAGTGCAACCAAAATTAACAAAAGAGGAAAGATTTTTGGGTTTTTATTTTATTAATGTAATTAATTACAATTCGGAAAAAAGATGCTCGTGTGTTATAATCTTTACTTCAAATCCTTCCACGGTCCTAACTATTTCATGCATGACAAGAAAGAATTTCTCAAAATTTCAAAATATAACACATATTTGGTTAAGGATATATATGCAGATATGGAACATAGAGGATAAACAATGATGAAGATAACATCAGCTTCCTGAGAAATACTTGTAATCTTCTTTAGTTTAATTACTTCCGTTGTAGGTCTAAAAACTAATCTTTAATTAAATAGACAACAAAAGAACAAGTCACCTGTAAATGAGAGTAAATGACCTCTCGCTCATGAATGGGAACTTGTGTCCATGTTTTATACTCAAGCAATGCATTTGTTTTGCGCGTACTGATGCCAATCTCAACTGTCCATATATTATCATTCTTGCCAACAGGTTTATAATAACCTGGCTCAAATTCTACTTTGATTGGGACTCCCTCTGCAAGATTTTTTCTAGCTTTTTTCTTAGCTTCATTCTTTGCTTTACCACGCCTTTTCTTTATCGGAATTAAGGCTGAAAAATAAATCTTTCATTAGCCAAATAACATGAATATTACAAAAGAATTCATTGTCAACCATAAAACTATTACCCTCTCCACTCGGCTGTGGGTTGATCTGTGAAACACTACTACCACTTTCAACATTTGGTTCATGTTGAGGAGAAATTGTAGATGGTATCTCTGTTCGAGGCAAGTGAGACCTCAATATTCTACGTGTTTCATTTGGGTGAGAGGTCTCCATAAAGAGTGATACAATCAAATATCTGGGAAGAAAAAGTTAGTGGAGCAAAACACTTGGCAAAAGTCAAACATAGTTCAATGTATATAAATTGGAAAACCATTGGTTTTTTCTCCAAGTTACCTGTCACTTGAGTAAAATGGTAGGATTAATATAAAACCATTACAATTACCAATACTCAATTAAGAAGAGGGCATAATATAAATAAACACAGATACATTGAAATGTGAACAAAAGACAAAAAGTTAAGTTATATAAGCGATAATACATAGTGATCATATATCATCCAAATCAGTATCATCATCATCTTCTGTCAACAAGTCTGATTCTTCATCAGAACTACATTAAATTTGATCATCTTCACTGTCCTCATCAATCCACAAATCTTGAACAGGTTGTGTTGTAGCAGTAGCTTTTCGAACCATTTCAGCATCAATATTTTCACCCTCCAAGTCATCCCTATTTAAAGGGCATGGATCCCTCTCCAAATATATCTCAACAACCCGTTCCATATTGCTGGATTCATTCTCTTGATAGGCTGCACTATTGAGTTTTTCATGCTCTTTTCCAACTTCATCCTCTACTTCAAGCACATCAAAAGAGTTTCTATTTGTTATATCTTGAACTACCTCCCATGTCCCACGTAATTTGTTATCTTTCACATAAAAACATTGTTTTGCTTCATTAGCTAATACAAATGGCTCATTTTTGTATGCTCTACTAGCTACATTAACGCTTGTGAAATACACATCTCTATGTATACCAATTCGAACATCAAACCAATCACATTTGAAAAGAAAAACTTTTCTTCCTAGAAAATATTGTAACTTAATGATATCTGTTAAGACACCATAATAATCTTGATCTTCTCCTTTAACTAAGACACCACTGTTTTTATGTTCGTCAATTTCGCTCCCTTTCCTTAGTATGAAACCTAATCCTATTTATAATACAAGCAGAATATCGATTCACTCGGAAATCAGGTCCACATGCTAATGAATAAAGGTCATCGCTAGTCTTTTCCTTCTGATGATGACGCATTTACTTTATCTATTTGATAAATATTTATATATGAAATAAACGCATAAGATACATCACATAATTAAAATTCAAAAATTTTAGTTTAATTAAGCTTAATATATACTTACTTCCGTTGCAAACCATCTCGGGAATTCTTTTGGATGTCTTAGAGCAGTAGTACATGGGTTTTCTATCTCAAGAATTACCTTGTGTTTACTAATAAATTATATGGTTAGATCCATATTGAAGAAATTGTTTTAACAAGGAACATTGTAAAAAATTAAAATAAGTAACAATTAGTTACTTACTCTTCCCATTCTCCGACTTGTTCACATTTCCGTAGCACATACGACTGAGCCATCTCCATGTCCGCATGCTGCAGTATTTCCATACTTTGTGCTCCTATAGGTCGAATTGATTGCTGTAAATCTGAAAAAGTAGTCCAATTATGGATGCAATCTCTCTCACTATTTCTTTATTCTCAATTAAACCGTGTCTCAACCCCTCGAAGAAACTTTGAACAAAATGTTACACACTTATTATCAACATAAGCTTCAGCAATGGACTTTTCAGGACGTGCTTTGTTACGCACATACAATTTGAGAGTGTGCAAAAATCTACATTAGAAAATTAAAATATCAATGAACTAATTTTTACTAACATAAAAGTTGGAAGGTAAAATATATTGCATACATAATACCTTTCAATAAGATACGTCCATTGATATTGTACGGGGCCTGCAATGATCGCTTCACGTGGCAAATGCAGAGCCAAATGCACCATTATATCAAAAAATGATGGGGGAAATATCATCTCCAACTTGCACAGTATTACTGCAATCTCTTTTTCCATTGCCTCTAAGAGATCCAATTTCATTGTTTGACAACACAACTCCTTAAAAAATAAGCCAAGCTCTGTTAGTGCGGTACAAATATCCGGATTTAAGAACCCTCGTACAGCTATAGGGAGCAGACGCTGTAAGAGAACATGTGAGTCGTGACTTTTCAATCCAGATATTTTACTGGCATTGATATTCACACACCGACTTATGTTCAATGCATAACCATTCGGGAACTTGACAGATTTTAACCATTCACACAATTGTCTTTTATCATTCTTTGATAATGTGTAATGAGCATGTGGCATCTCAATTTTTCCCCCGTCACGCCTAAGGTGCAATTCTTTTCTAATTCCCATTTCTTCTAAATCCAGCCTTGTTTTGAAAGTGTCATTTGTTTTCCCTTTGAAGGCAAACAACGTTCCCAATACATTATCACATATATTTTTCTCAATATACCTAACGTCCAAATTGTGCCGCAACAAAAGCGTCTTCCAGTAAGGCAACTCAAGGAAAATGCTCTTTTTTGTCCAATTAAGTTCACATGGTTCACGAACTTGCTTCCTGTTGTTTGCCCCCTTTTCGAAATTCACTTTAAGTATAAGCTCAAGTTGCTCTAGAATATCAGTTCATGTCAATTGCTTTGGTGGTAATTTGTCTTTCCTTCTCCTGTTAAATTGTTTGTACCGCTTTCTATAAGCGTGATCAACTGGCAGAAATACACGACTTCCTAGATAACATATCTTTCGTCCGTGTGTCAAAAAACAGGAATATGTTTCTTTGTTACAACTTGGACATGCTAGATGACCCTTTGTCATCCATCCCAAAGCCATCACATATGCGGGAAAGTTGGTAATTGTCCATATCAGTGATGCATGCATTTTGAAGTTACATTTAGTAAGTGCATCGTAAGTCATTGCACCACATGTCCACAACTCTTTCAACTCGTCAACCAGTGGTTGTAAATACACATCAATGTCATTACCTGGTGATTTTGGACCTGGAATAAGTAACGACATAAAAATATAAGGTTCTTTCATGCACATCCAAGGTGGCAAATTATAAGGCACAATCATCACAGGCCACATACTATAAGCACTACTCATGTCACCAAATGGATTGAATCCATCCGTTGCTAATCCAAGGCGAATATTACGAACATCTGCAGCCAACCAACTGTGTTTGTTGTCAAAATCCTCCCAAACTTTCGAATCAGCCGGATGCCTTAGCTCATTTATCTCCTTCTCACGTTTTTCCTTATGCCAAGGCATGGCCACAGCCGTATCCTTTGACATAAACTATCGTTGAAGCCTTAATTTTAAAGGGAAATACCTTATAACTTTTTGAGGTATTTTCTTACCCTTTCCTTTGCGAGGTTTATACCTCGACTCACCACATCGTGGACAATTTTCTTTTCCTTCATTAATTATCCAAAATAGAGCACAATCATTTTTACATGCATGAATAGACTCGTACCCGAGACCCAGTGATCGCAACAAGCTTTTAAACTCGTATTGGGACTTTGGTAGCTCATTATTGTCAAGAAGCATATCCTTATATGCCTCAAGCATCATATCAAAAGATTTATTGGTCATTCGACTCATGACTTTCACATGAAACAACTTCAATATCGCTGACAACTTTGAGTATTTTTCATAACCTGGCCATAATTCACATTTTGCATCATTTAACAATCTATCAAAACCGAACCCTCCCGCATCAACTTCTAGCAGATCTTTTTTGTTCTCAATGTTAGTGGAGTTTCCCATTTCGAAAGGATCTAATAACTCAAACACATTATATACCATTGTATCATTAGCAGAGACATTTTCTTCACTAGCATTAACGGTATTGCAGCATTGATGAACTTTGCCATGGTATATCTAATTGGTATACTCTTTGTCCATCCTATGTCTCAATAGATGTTTCTCAACCTCCTTAAGCAATAAATAAATTGTGTTTTTACAACGACGACATGGACAACGAGTCCTACCAGCCGAGTCTGTATGATGACTAGCCACTTGGATAAATTGTTGAATGCCATGAAAATACACATCACTACCCCTAGTGTGATGATGAATCCAAGCCTTATCCATGGAACTAGACTGGAAAAAATATATAATTATTAATACAAAAGGTATTTGACACTTTCACTAGGATACGAAAGCATAATACTTCCTGTTAACTTCATCAATTTTGGGCGGGTGGTCCTATCCCATCAAGAACGCAAAATCTACATTACATTCAATATCTAACTGATATGAATTTTATTTTAGTAAATTTCGGCAACATATCCCCATGGTTCTCCAAATACACGAAATAAATTTAGTAACACACACTGATCTAACTAACAGTGCATGAAACTAAATCTAGATATGTATTTAGAGAACGTTGGAAGAATCTATCGAAATATACCAACAAATGAAACTCATACAATTTTTAGCTAATGATTGTAATGAAGATATTGATGCGTTCTCAAACTATCCAATATTGGGATAATTCAAGTATCGTTGTCTTAACATGATCCTAACATTGCATTTTAGGATAAAATAAGGCTAGTAGGAATGAACCCTCAAGGGAACAAGCACCAATACTTATAATAATCTCATCTTATCCTATATGTGCAATGATTTGTACATGTCTTAAACAACGATCCTCGAATGGGTCTAAGAGGTTCTATGCACGCTTAATTTCTCCTAAAAAAATGTCATCCAAATCAGAGTAGAATGATATTTAATAGAAAAATAATACCTAAATGATAATACTCTTATTTTTATATTTAGCCGTATGTAGAGGTGTATTTTTCAAGTCGTTTTTAGTACTTTAATTTGAAAGAGACTGACTGATACTCAAGGATTACCTAATACGACTCAGATGTTGTTCTATAGGGGCATACCCTTCTCAACCATTTTCTTTTTATTTTTTTATTTTTCTAGGAAACAAATATCCATCCTTATCACCTCCAAGAAATTACTTCCTCTCAACATATTATACAAATTTTGGTATTAAAATAGATGCAAGCAACAACTAAAATATTAGAACAGATTATTTTACACCTAATATATTGGTGCAGATTATTTTTACAAAAATATCCTCAGGCATGCTATCAAAGAACAATTCTTAGTATCATTATATATATATATACTGATACTAAACATAAAAATATATATAAAAAAAGGAACGATTGTATGTAACAGAAGTTTGCATCCAATATATAAGGCATTATCTATCTCAATTTTGATAGTATTTTCATGCTGAATCAAAATCTCACTCTCTCACTCATTGGTCCACATGCATAGTTGCTAACTGAATCAGTTCCCATAATACAGGAATACAAAATATATATTTTCACTCTTGCGTGTATATATACTAGCATATGACCACTCATCACATCAAATTAACACAGTGGCATACACACATTGAGATAAAGAATAACACCTTGTTTGGGTACACTTTCTCCTTGTACCAGGATAGCCTTTTTGGCAGATCAATAAGAACCAATTATATCTTGTCCTGCAATCCCTGTTCACAAAACAATGCAAGAAAGTTGGAGTATATCGACACTTGCTAGATGCAGCAGTAAGGACATATACACCAATTATATAAGTAAAGTCGCCAAAATAGTGTCGTATACTTCGGAATCAACTAATAAGTTTTCTTTAACTTAACGAACAAAAAAAACTACAAAACCATGTAATGACACACATAACAGCAAAAAAGAAAGCATAATAGTGCCTTAGACCCATCACAATGCCCAGACCAAGCATCCCAAAACCCCACAGTAGTCAGCAGCAATATTGTTAACCACCACAATCTCCATACCTTAACAACATTGATAGTGATTTGCTTACTATCATACATTGCCACAGGCTGCAACAACAACACCTTAGACCCATCACGATGCCCAGACCAAGCATCCCAAAACCCCACGGCAGTCAGCAACAACAAAGTTAACCACCACAAGCTCAATAGCACAGTAGCATTACAAGTAATTAGCTTACTGTCATACACTGCCATAGGCTGCAACAACAGTATACATAATGGCCTGCAATCCCACATTACCACAATCTGCATAACATCCTTGCAATCCCATGGCAACACCAACAATATACTCTTGTAATTATAACTGTACCAAGAAAGCTTGCTCGGCAAACCTATGACAACACCAACAATATACTCTTGTAATTACAACTGTACCCAGAAAGTTTGCTAGGCAGACCCATGACAACACCAAAATATACTCTTCTCGACAAGAGTACAGTTGAAATGAAATGCCAAGAGGATAAAAGGGAGAAAAAACAAAAAGGAAAAAAGAGGAATTACAGATTAGAAGAACACGAGAACATTGATACAATCCTGCAATGTACCAAACTTTAATATTAATTGACATATCCTCTTCCTCAACCTCTCCACTTAGATCATATATTTTCAAAATTAGTCTTTTCATTCCGCCTCATCATCGTTCTTTTGATATTCATAAAAAGTTCTCGAAAATAGTAACCAATTCGACAAATCTCCTCAAAACTGATTTTTTTTTTTTTAAAAAGGAGACCTAACATGGTTTCTGGTGAGCCAGAGTGGATGGGGGAACAACAAAATAAAAACAGAGAAAAAGATACCCCAAAAAAGTATTGTTAATGTAGCAGATGGTATACTAGTATCCTCCCAAAACACATGAATTTTTTTTAAAAAAATCCAATCACAACTAATTATTATCACATCACCTGTAAAATAAAATTTTAAGGAAAAATCCCCAAAGGATTCACAACTGCAGTTTAACATAAATATTGCCAACCATACAAATCCGAATAAAAGAGCCACAATGTTTTGTGTTCCCAAATCAACTGACATTTTATAACTAAAATTGAAAAACGTTTTTAGAAAATTGGACCAAGAAAACTCACACAACAATAAGGATTTCAAGGTGAATCCTTTTTGTTTGTTCGCATTTTGGAACATTACAGTGACCAACACTGAAAATTGAGTCCACAAAATTTCTCAAGTTTAAGAACTAATATGATGACGATAATTCTTAGAGGTCAATTACATTGAAGACTTTGAAGTCTTACAGATAAAAATCTCAACTTGTCTTGCTCAGAGAACTCGTAGAGACAAACAACACAATCAAAAGGCTCTTTCAGACCAATCACTTCCTTGTAGAGGAACACAGGGAGGACATCAATGTAAGCTTGGTCTAGACCACAGTCATGGAGGTGAAATAATTGTTGCAATTGTCTCTAAAAAGCATCAGAAACAGAGACATATCAGAGTATCTATTGGACTGACAAATCTCACAAGGAAGACCTTTGCTTTATGATAAATCTCACAAGCAAGTGAACTAGACGCAAATGGGCATATCCTAAAAACCCATAAATTCACTTAAATAAAAGGAAATCAATGAAATTAGGTATATATATATATATATAATTGTCAAAACCCAATTTTGTGAGTTAACAAAAATCTGACAAGAATTAGGGCTTGAAATTTGGCTTCATGAATCAAAAATTAAATAGATTCTTTCATGGTCTATCTTATCTTCGATTCTTTGATGGAGAAAGAGAGCTTTCGATAATGATTCCTTTTGGCAGGTCGTTCGATGGAGTGACAGAGCGAGATAGGAAACGATTATTCGAAATTGAGATGTGGAGAGGCGAGAGATTCATATAGAAAGGTGTCATCTTGTCAATTCAAGGGCTCGATCGAGAGTCATGAGGGAAAATTTGGTGAATTCTCAGGTCGATCGTCATGAGAGAAGTTTAGGGCGCATGATTCGTTATATGGTCTGAAGGTAGGATAAGGAGTCTCAAGCAGAGTGTTGTCTGAAGGTGTAGGATATGGAGAGGAGAGAGTCAAACAAAGTGACGTGTAACTCTACCTATCACTTATTTTTTTTCTTTGATTTTTTTTGGCTCACTAAGTTGGCGGTAAAGACTCCCGCAATTTGTTTTAAGCATTAGGGACGGTTCCAATTTTTCGTGGCTAAAATATGGATTTTAGCGACCGTTCTGTCCCTTTAGTGATGGTTTAAAAATCTGTGACAAAAAAATATAAGTATTAACGACAGTTTGACATTTTTGTGACTAAAAAATATAACCTTTAGTGACGGTTTTGTACATTTAGCAACATTTTGAAAGTCCGTGACTAAAAATAATATTTAATGAAAATATGAAAGCCTATATCACTTTATGTATTATAACTTAATAATATTTCGTAATGAGACCCTTTGAATTTATTTATTTATTTATTTATTTATTTATTAATTAATTATTTTATTCACTTATTTATTTATTCATTTATTCATTTTTTTTATTTTACTTTTTTTTTGGGATTTTTTTATTATTTATTTTAATTAATTGTTATTGATAATTAAGGTAAGTGAGAGGAAACAAAATGAGAAAGTACTTTTTTTTTTTACTTTCTCTTTTCTTTGTTAATTGAGTAAACATTTCAAAGTATATGAGCTCTCATAATTCAATTAAGTAAACCTTAATTCAATTCAGTGAATTTGAGTTCAATTAAGTAAACCCCCAATTTCAATTAACTAAAATTAAGTAAACCACCAGTTTAGTTTTACCTGATTTTGTTTTTATTATTTTAATGAAAAAATCAAAAATTTAAAAATAAGATAATAATTATAATATTATTAAAACAAATTTTTAAAATGCATAATAAATAATAATATATTGAAATAATTCAATAGTCCTATAATGAAGAGTTGATTAATCAAAAAAATTATGTTTTAATAATATATAGATATAATTAAATACTCCTATAGTTTACAAATTTTTGAATTAGATATATATTTCAAAATTTATATATTTTCTCAAGTTTTATATATTTTTTGAAAATTTAATATAAATTTTAGAAATTATATATATATATATATATATATATGTTTTTTAAAATTTATTATTTTTCGAATATATATACATTTTTTATTATTATTATATATATATATATATATATATATTAAATTTTATATATTTGTTCAAATTTTAAATAATTGTTTCGAATTATATATATATATATATATATATATATATATATATTTATTTATTTATATATATATATATTTATTTATTTATAGAGGGAGGAAAGTGTAAGTATCCAAACAAAAGGGACGAAGGTATAATATATCCAAAAAAGAGGGGTGAAACTATAATTTATCTGAGTAAATTTGAAGTCATTTTGACATGAAAATTGGCTGGAAGGGGTATTTGATTAAAATATGAAATATCATTCAATTGAGTGACATTAACTTCGATTTAATGAATTTGAGTTCAATTTAATAATTTCACACTTCAATTTCATGAAATTGACTTCATTTGAGTAAATCCCCAATTCAATTTTATAAAATTAAATTCAATTGAGTTGAGTTCAATTTAGTAATTCCACACTTCAATTTCATGAAATTGACTTTATTTAAGTAAATCCCCAATTCAAGTTTATAAAATTAAATTCAATTTAGTAAATTCATACTACAATTTTATGAAATTGACTTCAATTAAGTAAAACCTCAACTAAATTTCATGAACTTGAGTTCATTTATGTAAATCTTTAATTCAATTGAGTGAAATCGACTTCAATTTAGTAATTTCACAATTCAGTTTAATAAAATCTAAATCAATTGATTCAATTGAGTGAAATTGACTTCAATTTAGTAAATGCCTAATACAATATAATGGAATTGAGTTTAATTGAGTAAATCCACACTACAATTTCATGAAATTGACTTCAATTGAGTATAACCTCAATTAAATTTCATGAACTTGAGTTCATTTGTGCAAATTCATAATTCAATCTCATGAAAGCATATAATTAGTACTTTATACACAACATATACAACATTTTTAGTCACACACATACTGATCATATAATTTTCTTTATATGCCTAGGTTCATGTTTCGTATATGGAGCAACTACTTCTAAAATATTTGTATAAATTGTTGATTAAAATTTTATTTTTTGTTGTTCTAGTAATTTCCATTTCTCATAATCAATCAAAAAAATAAAACTGTCTGTGCCTAAAGAATATGACTAAGATTAGAAAATAATATGATTAAGATTAGAGTCTTTTGGCGCTAATAATTTCAGTGGCTTTTTGTAACACCCCGTGTTATTTTTTTTTTTCCTGAAATTATTTATAATTTTAATTTCAGTAATGACGTCACTTGTTCATGACGTTCATATTATTCTTGGTATTTCGCGTGTAAATTTTTCGCGTTTACTTTTAAAGTCGACTGAATGGCTTTACGGTTTCTCTTTCACGACTACGCGAATTCTTGTTGTCAATTACACGGTCTCGTTTCGACGTTAGTTTATTCGACGTTTAATGATTAGTGTTTCGATTGAATGACGACGTGTTTTAATTGGATCGGGCGTTTAGTGTTCCGACGTTTGGGTTTCTACCCCGATGTATTTAATTGGGCGTCCCGTTATTAATTCGGGCTTACGAGATTATGTTTGGGCATTCTCGATAATTATTGGGATTTACCGTATCTATATATATTTAATTGTAATTATATATATATAGTTTTGGGGTTGTTTCACAATTGTGGATAAACTGTGGGTCACTTGAGCGATTTTGCATATATATAGATACATGTATACATGCAACATATCACTCTCTTCTCCTCCACACGAAATCTGCTACAGCTTCCTTCTTCTCTACACGATACACATGCCTGCATCACTCTTCTCTCATCCTCACACGGCGAGACCATGCCCTCCACCTCCATCTTCAGTCGCCAGTCATGGCGAGAGAGAGAGAGAGAGGAACGGTGAGAGAGAAACGGCCAGGACTGGTTGCCGCAGCAGCAGCTGCGGCTAGAGCAGGGCTGGGACAGGCGGCGCCGACCAGGAGCAGCGGTGGCTGTGGTCGGCGGCGGCATGGTGGTGACGCGCAGGTGGTGGCGCCGGTGGTGGCGCAAGGAGACGGCCAGAACAGTGGCGCGTAGGCAGGGGCGAATTCGGCCAGGCTTCGGCCATTTTTTCGGCGACCTTCCGGTGATCGGTTTGAGCCGATTTTTGGTGAGTAGCTCCGTATATACATGGTATTCGTTATATATTAATTTCGTGAATTTAGGATGAATGGTTTGTCCGAAAATCGCATTTATAGGTTATAGATTTCTTTTGGGTTATTTTAGATTTAATCCAATTAATTAACCTATTGCTAATAGGCTTCCTATAAATCGTATAGGTTGTCGAGACAGACATTTCGATATAAGTGAAATATTTTTCAGACGACTTTGGTAGGCGGACGTCATATTCGGGCGCCGGTACTGTTCACGGTGGGCTCGAAACGGCTGTTTTGTAAGTGTAATCTCAGGTGGGAAATTATATTTCTTACTCCGCATTATTGAAGTAGTTTAGGGGTGTAAACCCTTATTTAATTTAATATAGATATATTAAATTGCCAATTTAAATATCTATATTTGGGTAGAATCGGCGTAGGATTTAGAAATTAATTTTAAGAAAATTAATTAAATTATTCCATACGAGATTAAATATATTCCTAATTGAATTGAATAGGAATACACGACTTAGAAATTCCCTGGAGAATTAAATGGGCTAGAGAAATTTGTAAACGTTGGATGTGAGAGACTTAGACGCCATGCTAGGTTCCTCTTATTATACATGAATTAATTGTATAATTTATTTTAAATGAATGATAAGGGAAATTAAAATATTTTCTAAAGAATTAAAGAAAATATATTTTTGGAGAACATGAATGGTATATGAAATTATTTTCATATGATTTAATTGCTTTATTGCATTTTAAAGCATGAAAAGAGATTTGAGACTTATATTGATATTTACCATGTTGGTATTTTCATAAATATAGTGTATTACATATTTATGTTGAGGCCCAGGGTGCTTGTTGAGAATGTCGTGTAGTGTCAAATCACGATGTTGATATGTATGAGTTGTGTACTCAAGTATGGGTGTTTTTGTGTCGGATCATCACAACAACTGGCCAGGAGGTATCACGCCTACGAAACTAAAAAGCTGGCAAATGTGAGTTAGGAGTCCAGGTAGAGGCTCATGTTCTTGACTCAAGGGTAGTCATGGCGTACGGAGTTGCAAGTTGGGCTTTCGTACAACCGTCTTCCCTGTTGAAGTGATAGAGAGAAAAATCACTTGGGAAGGGTCGGTGTGGTAACTTTACACTATGATGAGTGGACATAGTTTATATCCGTTACTCTTGGGAAGGGTGTGTTGTGTGTGAGTATCACGGGGAGTGTCGAGTCACATTACACTGTATACCCTTTATGTGATCTCGTTTAACATGTATATGTGCTATATTACATGTGATATTGAAGCATGTTATTTATGAATATATTGTAAATTAAATTCATATTTTATAAATGCTCAGTTGAAAATGAATAATGTGAAACAAGACTTTAAATGTGGTAATTATTAATGAGTATAAATGAAACGAATATATTTATACTTGTTGTTGTATACCTTAGTACCCTTGGAGGAGGTTAAGTGTATGGACGTAGTGATCTATATGGCCAGTTGAGGCTAGTAGTGGTTTGTGGAGTTGGTTTTGATTTGTGGCCTTAGAGAGGACTGTTAATTGTGATTGTGGTTAGTAGTCTTGTGACTGTGGTTAGTAGTTTGGTGATTGTGATTAGCTGTGTGACCTTGTTAGAGATTTGAGGTCTGAGATTGATGTTAGTATCAGTTATGAATTGGGGCCTTAGAGAAGGCAGGTGATGAGATTGTGAGTTGTAGTATGGACTTTAGGTGTCTTTCACCTTTTGAGGAAATGAGTTATCAACTGTAGTTGAGGTTTTGATTGGTGAGAAGAGGTTATGGCTGAGATGAGTTCTATTAAGTACTCGAGGTACTGTAGTGTTGGTTCTTATGCTTAGTTCATTCCCCTGAGCATTCTTTGTACTGGGTTTTGTACACTAGTACGTGGTCGTTGACTTGTATGTCATTCCGGGATTCGTTGGTTACGGCGTGGTGCTGAACCTCTTCCATGTGGTGTCATTGTGGAGTTGGAAACGGATGGTTGTCTTCCTGAGTCCAACGTGTCGTTCTTCCTATCTGTCCTTTTAGGCATTATAAGAATCTATAGAGTTGTGTTCGCCCTTATTCGACTGTCTTTCGGAAACGGTGTTTTCTAAACTCTTTGTATTTAAAAGGAAAAACCCGTTTTCGCCTACCCCCGGAGAAATGAAAAGTTTTAACACTTTATAAAATGATCTTATGATCTTCTTTAGAAAGATTTTTAACTCTAAAAGCAAGTGATGGCAATTGACGGAGACCGGGGGCAAGACGATCATTTTACTATGTGGTTTCTTAAAAGGAAAACTATTTTATTACTTTTCTTGGGATTTTGAGATTTCGAGACTTCTTTCTCAATATATCATCCTGTAGAGTTTTGAAAGGTGTTCCATTGTTTCACCTTTGCTTCCTATCATTTCTAAGTCTCGGGTATGAGGCTTAGTGTTGTTTAGTGCACACATATAGTGTTGCCTTTCACTTTCTTTATTGTTGATGTCACCACTTAGGTGATTTGAGTTGTCACACGTGTTAGGGGCATGGATACCGAGTGAATTGGTTTCTTTTTTCCGGGTGTTCTCACTAAACACTTGTGGTGTTTTAACCTTGACATTGTTGTCTCGGTTATCTGATGGGTTAGCATTGGAAAGTCTTTTCCTTCGCTTTGCTTGGTGACCCTGAGGTGGTCGTTCTTGTGAGTTGAGTTCGTGTACTCTTAGTGATTCGATTGGGTGGTTTTCCTCGCCTACAATGAGAGTGTTAGTGGTGAGATTGACCCTATTGATGATAGTATTATGAGGTCGATATGATTTATGGTATGGTGATATGATTGAGGTGATCTAGCCTTTGAGAGGTAGATTTTTCTTAGGAATGGGATGAGGTTTGTTATATATATATATATATATTGTACATATATATATATATATAGACGATGATTGTGTTAATACGCAAAGACGTGGGTACTTTTCCACCTGTGTTCTCGGGGAGTGAGTTATTAGTATTCCTTGGTACTAGTGGTGGATTATGATCCTTGTGGATATTAGAGGTGAGTGTGTTTTCCCTCTGTTGGATTTTCTGAATTGTGTTGTGAGTAATTGAGGAATTGTTAGATTGGATCCTCGTATCGTGTACCTAGTGTACGTTGGTGAGAGTAGTGTAGACTACTGGTGTGGGTACGTACGAGTCTTAGTTGTATCTTATAGGCTCATGTTATGTATTTATACTTATATATATATATACGTGTGTATATATATATATATATATATATATATATATATATATCCCCGTTATATACTTACGTACGGTAGTGTATGAGCGTGTGCCTTGGGTTTTGCGTGGATGGGATTAGTTGGGCTATTTATATCTTATTAGACGGTTTAGCTTTACCTAAACTATCAGAGGATGTGGTAGTTAGGATATCTTTTCCCACTAAGCTTATTTGCTCACGGAGGGAATTTCATTTTCCCCCCTGGTATTCCACGCCAGGTTGCAGGAAATATACGGCTATGAGCAGGATGCAGTGCAATGACAGTTTTCTCTTGTTTCTGTGTTACAGGTTTGGAGTCGCGCTGGTGATGCGGTTACGGTTGCAGTACGACTGGTTTGGGGACGATAGGTATTTACTGTTAGCTTCTCTCCCCATTGTTATGAGATTGTTATGTATTTTCTTTTGGGAGCCAGTCTGTTGGCATATCCCTGTTTATGTATAATTTATTTCCTGTATTTATTCTTTCAGGAGGTTATTGTATTTATTTTGCACAGCTAGGTGCATTTCTTGTATTCCTATTCGAGCATTTGTGGCTCTGTTGAGTTTAGAGGGTTTGGAGGGGTTTTGGATTCTTTCCACTACTTCGGCCCTAGTAGGATTGATGAATGTGGGGGTTGGAAGCCATTGTGATTATTGAATTGCTATTGGCAGGTTCTTGTGTTGTGGTTGTTGTCCGGATGTTCCATTTACAAACGGAACTTTGCCGGATTTTCGTTAGATTCCGCTGCTTAGTTTTATTATCCATTTGGGTATGAAATATATCATATCTATCATTAACCCATATGTTTTCACGGTTAATGATGTCTTAGTTGGTCATTCATGTTAAGGATCACATCCTGGATTTCTTGGATGTCCCTGTTCGGGAGTCTTAGGAATTTAGGAGCGTGTCTGTTGGTATCTGAGGATACTATTGAGTTCTAGTATTCTATTTGGCATGAAGTATATTTTTCATTGTTACTCCATGTATCTTCTTGTCATTCTTGACTCTAGTAGTCGCTTGACTTACGTCACCCTTTGGAGATTCGCTGATTCTCTAGATTAGAGTTTCGGGAATTCTAGGGGCGTGATAATAGGGTATCAGAGTGTGTCATTCTTACCTTTTTTTGGGTGTTTGATGACTGAATGTCATTTGTTCCAGTTTCTTTTTACTTCCGCATTCACTCCCCTAGCTCTTAGGCTCGGGTTTCGGAGTCCTAGGAATTCGGCGCGTGACACTTTTGGCACGATTAAAAAATAATATGACTAAGATTAGAGTCTTTTGGCACGGTTTGAAAAAACTGTCGCTAAAAATATGATCTTTTAAGGACAGTTCAAAATGTCACTAAATGACATACTGATTTTTTATTTTATTTTTTTTAAGCGCAACTAGTTGGCGGTAAAGACTCCCGCATTTTTTTTACCATTTAGGACAGTTCCAATTTTTCGTGGCTAAAAATATGAATTTTACTGACGGTTCTGTGCCTTTAGTAACGGTTTAAAAATTCGTGACTAAAAAGTATGAGTATTAACGACAGTTCGACATTTCCGTAACTAACAAATATGACTTTTAGCTACGGTTTTGTAACTTTATCGACGGTTTTAAAGTCCGTGACTAAAAATATGAGTATTGACGACAGTTTGACATTTCCGTCACTAAAAAATATGACCTTTAGTGACGGTTTTGTACCTTTAGCGATGGTTTGAAAGTTTGTGACTATAAATATGAGTATTAGTGACAGTTTAAAATTTTCGTGATTAAAAAAAATGACCTTTAGTGACGGTTTGAAAAACTGTGACTAAAAGTATGCGTATTAGCGACAGTTTAAAATTTTCGTGATTAAAAAAAATGACCTTTAGTAACGGTTTTTCAGCTTTAGCGACGATTTGAAAAACCGACTAAAAGTATGCGTATTATTGATAGTTTGAAATTTATGTGATTAAAAATATGACCTTTAGCGACGATTTTGTACCTTTAGCGACGGTTTTAAATTCCGTGGCTAAAAATATGCGTATTAGCGACAATTTAAAATTTCCGTGACTAAAAATGGACTTTTAGCGATAGTTCTTGAGGGTGTCTCTAAATGACCGTCGCTAAAAGTTCGATTTCTTGTAGTGTATATGAAATTGCTAAAGAAGCATGGGATATTCTCCAAGTGACTTATGAAGGAACTTCAAAGGTCATACAATCAAAACTTCAAAATTTGAATTACCAATTTGAACAGCTGAAGATGGAGGAGGATGCAGTATATGCCGACTTTGAGGCTAGACTTACTGATATTGTCACAGGTTGTCACAATCTAGGTGAATCCATTCCTAATACAACCATAGTGAAAAACATTCTTAGATTTTTACTTGAATGTTTTGATCAAAGGTTATTGTCATCTCAAAGGTCACGAGTCTTAAAGAAATTAAGGTTGAAAAATTGGCTAGGAACTTAAAATCCTATGAAATGGAGATGTTTAGAAATTACCCTAAGAAGGCTAGTGGCACAAAAGAGAAGAGTATAGCTTTCAAAACCACTAGGGAGGATCGTGTTGAATCTGATGGAGAAAGTGAGTTGAGTCTGAATGACATTGCTATGTTTGCTAAGAGGTTGAACAAATTTGTTAAGACCAAACAGAATGGCCAGGGATAAAAATTTGGAGATAGGTTGGGTGAGTCTAGAAATAGAAATAAGACTCAAACTCGAAAAGACAAGTCTGATCTTAAAAAACAAAAACCTCAATGTTTTGATTGTCAAGGATATGGTCACATAGCTGCTGAGTATGCAAACACTTTGAAAAAATCCAAAGGTTTAGCTGTCAGTTAGGATGATGAATCTGATAATGGATCAATTAGTGATGTGACAGACTCAGAGGTTAGTGATGATTCTGAGAATTTCACCGTGTTTGCTGCACAAAGCAAGGAGGTCAGAGAAGTTGCTACAAGTTGGGCGATGTCTGAAGATGAAGATTCTGAGTGTGATAAAGATTGTGATGACACGTTTGAAGAGTCTTATGACAAATTATTTGATAAGACCACACAACTTCAATAAAATCACATGAAGTTGTTGACTATAAGTCTTGACATGGACAATGAATTTAATTCTTTAAAAGACGAATTAGCCAATAGTTCTCAAACTCTAAATCTTCTACAGACTCAAAAGGCAAAATTGTTTGAGGAATTAAATAAGTCTAAACAAGAAATGACTCAAGCTTTGAAGATAGTAGATGATCTCAAGAAGGAGTTAGTTGAGAAATCTATTAAGATTGGAAATTTGGAAAATGAATTGAAGGATGCTAACTCAATTATTCATAAAATGGTATAGTGGAACTCTTAAGCTTAATTATATGTTGAGTATGGGAAAATCTGTAGGAAATACAAAGGGACTTGGTTTTGATGGAGTATCACATAATTCGAATATTGTGTCGAAAACCACATTTGTAAAAGCTTCCCAAGTAGCATCTAGTTCTTCTCAAGGGAATTATAATGCTAAATCTCTTGTGAGAGGAGATCTTCAAAGAAAGTCAGGTTTTACCTCTAAATATTCTAAGAGGTCAATTGATGAAGTTCATAGGTTTGTTCCTATATGTCACTACTATGGTGTCAAAGGTCACATTCGACCAAGGTGTTCAAAGCTAAGAAGGAAGACTTTGCAATCAATGAAGGAACAAAGAACTCGATAAGGAGATTACGTTCAAGATCAAATCCGAGTGTTGAATGAAGAGATGAAGAATTTGTCAAAGTTGGCAAATAGAGATCCAAAGATGAAGAAGGCATGGATCAGAAAAGGTGAGCTACATTATTTTGTAGTTTATACTGCACTTATAACACGTAATTCTAGCTCTTGGTATCTGGATAATGGATGTTCGAGGCATATGACTGGAGATAAGTCATTGTTTGGATTTCTCGAGGAGTGTCATGGAGGGATAATCACTTTTGGTGATGGAGAGAAGTCTAAAATTCTAGGGAAAGGTACCATTGTGGGTTCTGGTCTACCTTAGCTAGAAGATGTGATGTATGTTAAGGGTTTAAAAGAAACTTTATTGAGTATAAGCTAGATATGTGATAACAGTCATAATGTCAATTTTTCTCCCGTTAAGTGTTCAATCATAGACTCTTCTGGGAATTGCGTGATGGAAGGTATGCATTCGTTTGATAATTGTTATTGCATCATTCTTAATTCTCAGTTATCTTGCAATATAGTTAAACTTGATGAAATTGAAATTTGGCATCAGCGAATGGGACATGTTAATTTTCGAGATTTAACAAAAATCACTAAGAGTGAAATTGTTAGAGGTGGACCATGTCAGAAGGGTAAACAAGTTCGATGTCAGAACATGAAGATAAATACCATTCGTACTTCCAGACCTTTAGATTTGTTGCATATTGACTTAATGGATCCCACTCGGACCATAAGAAAATGTGGTAAGAATTATATTTTTGTAATGATGGATGATTACTCTAGATTTACATGAGTTGGATTTTTGAATGAAAAGTCTGAAGTTGCTGAAAATTTTAGAAAAATTTGTTTGAAAATTCAGACTGAAAAGGATTATCCCATTACTAGAGTGAGGAGTGATCATGGAAAGGAGTTTGAAAATTCAGAGATTGATACTTTTGTGATGAAAGAGGAATAAAACATGAATTTTCAGCGCCACATACTCCATAGCAAAATGGAGTGGTTGAGAGGAAGAATAGAGTTCTTCAAGAGATGGCTAATGTTATGCTACATAGTAGGAAAGTTCCTAGGTATTTTTGGGCCGAGGTGGTTAACACAACTTGTTACCCCTTAAATAGAGTCTATCTTAGGCTTGACACCTAAACGATTTCCTATGAACCATGGAATGGCAAGAAACCGAATGTGAAGTATTTCAAGGTTTTTGGAGAAAAATGCTATATTCTTAGAGATCGTGAGTCCATTGGGAAATTCGAGTCTAAGAGTGATGAAGGAATATTTCTTGGGTATCCATTGACGAGTCGGGCATATAGGGTTTTTAATCTTAGAACTCAAACGATGATGGAATCTGCTAATGTAGTGGTTGATGATTCATGTGTTGATGAGCTGTTAACGTCTATTGAGGATGAAGATAGTGAGTCATTCTTTTTATTAGGAAATGGTTCGTTAGATGTTGATAAAGAGGACAATGTTGTACATGATGATAATCCTAGTCCTAATGAATCACATATCAAACTTGTGATGTTCAGGCTACTCTTTCTAAAAAACCATCTGCAAGGGTAAAACTGTATCATCCTTTGGATAATGTCATAGGATCTGTTAATCAAATGATGGTGACCCGAAGAAAGGTTAGGAATGAAGTCTCGTATGCATGCTATACATCCTCTTTGAAACCTAAAAATGTCAAAGAAGTTCTTCAAGATAGATAGTGGATAAATGCTATGCAAGAAGAACTTCAATAGTTTGTTAAGAATGATGTGTGGTATCTTCTGCCTAGACCAAAAGAGATAAATGTGATTCGTACCAAGTGGATATTCAAGAATAAAAATGATGAAAATGGTACAGTTGTTAGGAATAAGGCTAGGCTTATTGCTCAAGGTTATACTTAGTTGGAGGGTATAGATTTTGATGAGACTTTTGCTCCAGTGGCTAGGTTTGAATCAATTCGAATTTTATTTGCTATGGCATGTCATCTTGGATTCAAGTTGTATCAGATAGATGTGAAGAATGCATTTTTTAATGGTATTCTTCATGATGAGGTATATGTGGAGAAACCCAAAGAATTTGAAGATCCTTATTGTCATGGTCATGTTTACAAGCTTAAAAAGGCTCTGTATAGGCTAAAGTAAACTCCTAGAGCTTGGCATGAAAGATTGATCGACTACTGGTTGAGAACATATTTTATTTGAGGGGGAGTGGACAAAACACTGTTTATTCAGAAAATTGAGAGTGATACAGTTGTTGCTCAAATATATGTTGATGATATTGTGTTTGGTTCCACTTCTGATAAACTTGCTCATTATTTTGGAGATCAAATGATACATGAATTTGAGATGAGCATGATTAGTAAATTGAACTTCTTTCTTGGGCTTTAGATTAGACAGTTGAGTGATGGGATTTTCATTTCCCAAACTCGTTATGCTTTGGAATTGGTGAATAAGTTTGGTTTGGAAAAGGCTAAGGATGCTCGCATTCCCATAAGTACTTGTGTTAAGCTTAGCGTAGATACTAAAGGCAAAGATGTGTTAAGCTCGATCCTACACAGTATATGATTATGATTGGGAGTTTATTATACTTGACTTCCAGTCGACCTGACATAACTTTTAATGTTGGTTTGTGTGCACGTTACCAGGCAAGTTCGAAGGAGTCTCATATTACTGTGGTAAAAAAGATTATTAAGCATGTTAAATGGACAATGAATTATGGACTGTGGTATCCATCAGGGACTAACACTGAAATTGCATCTTTTTCTAATGTTGATTGGGCTGATAATGTTGATGATAGAAAGAGTACTAGTAGATGGTGTTTTTATATTGGTAATTGCTTAGTTGTTTGGCATAGCAAGAAACAAAATTATGTTTCCTTGTCCACTGCTGAGGCTGATTATATAGTAGTTGGGAGTTGTTGTACTCAAGTTTTGTAGATGTGGCAGATATTGCAGGATTATGGTTTTACACAAGGCGTGATGATTGTGTTTTGTGATAATACGAGTGCGATAAATATTTCTAAAAATACTGTTCAACACTCTAGGATGAAGTATATAGATATTTGACATCATTTCATTCGGGATCTTGTTGAAGATGGTATAGTGTCTCTAAAGTTTATATCCACAAAATTCTCAGTTTACAGATATCTTTACAAAACTATTGGATTTTCAAAAGCATGTTAGTCTTAGGAATTCTATTGGTATGCTTTCTTTAGAATAAGTATCTTCTTATTTATCATTCTAAGAGCACATTGCATTATTTTCTTAGAATCGATAGATAATCATGCATTTGTATTATATTCATGCAGACATTATATATATGTATATATAAAAATAATAATAATTGTTTTTTGAAATGATGAGCTTGGCTAGAATATCAAAGTTGTCATATTTTTATCTATTCTCACATTTACTTGTCTAATTATGCATATGGAAAGTAGAGCTATCAGCCTGACCTAAGATTTTTGATGTTCACTTGGCTTGAATATTTTCTGTTGAAAAACTATAATTTTAGGTGCTTGTTTTACTTCGGAGATGATCATAATGTCTGCTGAGACTGTTAGTTTGTTTCATTTAACCCGAAAGGATATGTAGGTTTATGAGCTATATTAGATTGATCTTTATTTTTTAATACCTTTTGCGTGCTTATGAATGTTGTGGTGATGTTGAAGGAGGAAATAATGAGATAATTAAAATATAGAAATGCAAAAAGTAGTTTTTTGATCTGAGTAACAGGGCCTCTTGCCTCAGTAAGCATTGAGAGTTCGCGTAAAAAGGGGAGAAGACTAATTAGCATAAAATCCTAAGGAAAAAGCTCGGGCCCAGTTGGTCGGGACTAAAAATCCTCGCTGGAAAGTCTGGAGCTTCGAAAGACAAGAAGGGATAAGGAAAAAAAAGTTAAAAAGAATAAATTGTGTGTCAAAGAGAAAGTAGAACGGTGTATTCTTTTATCAAGAAATAAGGTTCAAGTTAATGATCTTACTTCTAGTTTGGATCTTGGATTGAATTATCATCACGGCTAGTGATGAGATTATCAAATTAGTGTGTATTGTTTTCATATTACCTTAGTGCTTGTACATGGGAATTTTTTTATATATATTTGTAAAACTTGACTTGCGCATTCTTGAGTCTACAATGTATGTGTGCTGATTTTCTTCACTATTGTGTGTATAATGGCTGAGTTAGATATGATAATATGATGTGTTAATGATTAACTTGTTGTCTCTACTGCCTTACTCATATATTTCAAAATACAAAAATATTTTTGTTTTATTTTTGTTTTATTTTATTCATGACATTTTGCATTCATGTATTTAGTTTTAGGGTCATGCATTGTAGAGATATTTGTTACTCGAGAATCTTGATATAATCTTATAGAGTATTTTATCATCATATTTAGTGATTGGTCTTAGATTCTCTAGTGTTTCCTTTGTTATCTTTTTCCTATGTTTTGATTGATATAATTTTGCTTGTCATTTCAGTGACAAAAAGGGGGAGACGTATTTAGTAAGGGAGAGAGATTGTTTGGGGAAGAGATTGTTTGGTTTAGAGACGGAGAATTTTTAGTAAGGGGGAGTATATTCTCAAGGGGAGAATGAGAGTGTCTATGATGATCATTATGCTTGCATCGTTGTTATGTTATTCTTATAATCATTATTTTGGATTATATTTGTTTTCCACACTTGCGTTTAATGGTTTGTTCAGTGTTGTGGTTACAGGATTGGTAGACCGTTATGAAAACAAGGTGACAGTTTATATCTATGTTTGTCGGTGTGTGTTCATAGGTATAAATGTTATGTTGTTATTTGTGAGGCTATATTGTAAAATATGTATTTGTCTCAGAAATGCCAAGAGGGATATTGTAAGAACACTTTTGAGTATTGTGTATTTATGGCATGTTTTAGACAATAACTATGTTAAGTGTTAGATAGGTCGTTTTGGTTTCAACGACATCTACAATCTTCGACAAAGGCAATAATCAAGCATTGAAGTAGTAACTGAAGTGTAAAGATGAGCGTATTGAGTCAAAATATTTCTCGGAGGGCAAAAATGGCATTTTCTGAAGCTGTCACCTAAAATAAAAAGTCTCGTGGAATCAAGATGGTCATTTTGGTACAGTTGCGGAGAAAAGTGGTTTTCATAAAAAAATCTACGCTCAAGCCTACGCCTATAGAAGCAAAAAGTGGCCAGAAAGCTCAAATCTACGCACAGGCCCTACGCCTAAGGCGTAGCTGTGGCAGGAAAATTTTGTTTCCTGTTGCAATGTCGATTATGTGCCAATTTTAACTCTATGATGTGTCTATAACTCCCACACCTTGAAGTACGTGCAATATACATTATATTCATCATAATATAGGGTTTAACTCAGTTGGGTGTGAAATTACGAGAAATGGCGAATTTAAGGTTTGTTTCATCATTGTCTATAAATACCAAGGTTTACAAGAGAGGAAGCAAGGGGTTTTGAGGGAGATCTCTACAGTATTCTTCTACAGAGATAGAGATAGTGAAAGAAAATATCATTGAGTGATTCTTCTAGTTCTCTCTTATTTTGGAGTTGATTCTATCGTGCTTCTATATCGACGATCTTATGTACGATTGAATGACCTAGATTTTGAAAAATCTACACACCGTTGATTGCAACTTGGTTGTTTTGATTCGTTTTGAGAAGAGAAGCCTTTTGAATGCGGAGATCGAAACAAGAGGCTTCGTGGTGATATGATCCGTTGAGAAACGGAGCTGTCTGAGTACGGAGATCGGAACGAGAGCTTCGTGGAGCGCGAGTGGCTCTAGACTTTCAAACATCGAGTGAAGAACAACAAATTACAACGGTTATAAGTTATGTTTTTATAGAGTCTGTACAAATTCTCTAATTCATAGTACAACGATACTTGAGTGTATCCGTGGTATTTACTTGGAGTTTTTCCAAGGTTTTTTATGTAAAAATCTCTGTGTCTTCTCATGATTTATTTTCTGCACTTATATTCATAACTGTTTGATTATTCTGATTTGAGAATTTAAGGTTTTGTGACTAATTAAAATTGAATTTCCGCTAGATAATTTTAATTGATCATTAAATCATTGAAAAACCTATTCTCCCCCCTCTAGGCTATTTTCATTGTTCGTCTAGGTAATTTCAAGATGAAATATATATACATTTATATGTATATATAGGATTTAACATTTCTATATTAATATATATATATATATATTTACACACCACGACATATATGGCCAAATTACACCATATTTAAATTCCAATGCCCCTAATGACACCCATCACCACCCAAGTGGCTTGTATGGAAATGTTGGTTCGGTTGGTCTCATCAATAAATAAAAGAAGCACACCAAAACAACTCTGAAATTTTGAAACAAATGAATAAAGAGAAAATTCTGAAAAGCTATTTAAAATCTTAAAGTAGTTTTCAATCAAAACAATGAATCAAGCACAAGGACGAGTGGGTATATACATATATCTACATGTAGATGTCAGATTGTACATATATTTTGAAATAATTCAAGTGAGACCAAACCTCTCGGCCCCATACCTAGATTCCTCTCTTATTTAAGTATTAATATTGTTTCTTGATACTTTAGGTAATAGCTTCAAAGTCCACATCTCATTTTACCCACATATAGCTATATATATATATATATACATATGTACAACAATCCAATCCAATGAAAACAAGAAACTGATTCACAACAATACATCCCATAAGCTAACAATACGTGTCCAATTACATGTGTACAGGAAAACATGACAAACATGAATAACAAACATGACAAACAGTAATAATTAATTATTATTGGATTAAGTGGAAGAATGTAAGAAAATTAATAGTCCAAGCAGTAGTTATTTTAATATTTAGGGTTATTCCTACTTACATCCTCTTAGGTTTGCTATAATTCCACTTTCACCCCATCGAAGTTGAATATTTCCACTTTCATCCCCTTGGATTTGTGAAATCACATTCTTGTCCCTGAATACTATATTATTTTAAAAAAGAAACTCGTTTTGTGAGGACAAATTAGACATGTTACATAGTCATAAGTAGGGTGAGGGGGTCTAAGTGGGACAAATTTCAAATTCAAGGGATTGAAAGTGAGAATATTTAATTTTGAAGGGATCAAAGTGAGACAAAATTCAAATTGAAGGGGTTGTACCCTAAAGTTATAGAGGTGTATTGCACTTACAGGTATCTATTTAGTTTATATGAATAGTCCACATATGTATTGTGTTGGTTGATAGATCCAACACCTCTCTTCACTTTATATATCTGGTTATGTCTCATATTCAGATTCATGCATTTAAAATCATGAGTCACATTTGTTTAAAACAGCTTACAAGACATTGATACATTAATTAGTCAGTAGCTTCCACAACAATAGATATAGTGTCTATAATGATCTAATAACACTCTAGAATGATAAGGGTGCACAAAGAACTGAAGAACCAGATCGACTCGGTTACAATGTGGTTCGGTTTCGGTTTCAGTTCTGAAAAATTAAATAACCGACTATTTAGGTTCGATTCTGGGTCCTTGTAAATTTGTACTAGGCTGTAACTGACTTATTTCAGTAGTTCATTTTCAGCTGTGTTAACATTATATTTATTTGAAAGATTAAATAATAACTTTATTTATGATTAAAAAATATTACTCTTCAATAAAAGGAGCGAGCTAAGTGAAACTCGTAATAATTTTAGGTTTTTACTAAAAGAACGGGATGAGTAAATCCTACAGAAAAAATAAAATAAATAAAAACAAGCATGTGAATCAAATATTTATTATGATAACTACAACTTCAATTATCTGGTGCATCTTTGTCCTCTACTGCCTCTACTTCATAATTTAGAAAGTTTAAGTGAGGGTGGTTAGACATTCTCCAAGCTTTGCAAGCCTCGAATCCCTAGAAATATTCTTGTACTTTGAGAATTTGGAGTTCTGTAAACTTCTTGAAGTCTTTCAACAACTAACTATGCAAGGGCAAGGGCAAGTTCATTAGATCTCTTGACTGCAAGGGCTTTTTTCTTTCTTAAATGCCGTTTTGGACGGTTACAAAACCATCATGTGCTTTTTTGAGCTCTTCATCTCTCTTAATAAGATTTACATTTACTGTTGTAAGATCTTCTCATATTTTTCTTTAAGAGAGGTGATTTCTGAATTAAGTTTATAATTTTCTTGCGTGTGTTTCTACGGTAACGGCTCGAGAAACCAAGTCAACTATGAGTGGAGCCTCCTGCAAACTTTAGATGTAAATAAAAATAAAATGCGTACATAAGAATACAAAATATTATATTTGACCCTTACAATGGCCAGTAGATGAAAATATCTATTCGAGAGTTCATCAGATAGAGAATTGAGTTTCGTAAGACCTTTCTCTGGGATTCATTTGTGTATACAGTCATAACTAATTTAAATTTACATAAACTGTTCTTCTCATAAGTCTACTTAAGAGTTTGAATATAAAGAATACCAGTCCCGCCAAAATCCTTTGTTACGCCCCTAAAATCCTAAGACTCCCAAACCGGGACATTCGAAGACTCCGAGGTATGATCCAAAACATAGAGCGACCAATAAAGAACATCGATAACAATAAAATATATGGAATAATGAATAAAGTGATTCATTCCACGCATATTGAGTGATAGAAACACAATAACGGAATCCAACAAAAATCCGTCAGAATTCTGTTTGTAAATGGAACATCCGGGAAACACAAACACAACACAAGAGGATAACTTGCCAATAACAGTGCAATAATGACAATGGGACGCAACCCAACATTCCAGAAATTTACTAGAGCCGAGGTAGTGGAAAGAAAACCACCACTACTCCTCCAGAACCCTCCAAAACCCAAGAAGCAATAACAACGATAGTCTCCCGGTGACAAGAGGAGTAGAAACAAGAGTATAAGTGAATAACAGATAAAATGAACAAATACTAAGTATAACGTCCCAAACCATCCGTACCATCATCGCCACTGTACATGTCGTCAACATCCGCCTGCAATCCTACAATCTATGTGGGGGTAAGCATCTACCGCTCAATAAAAATAACACCTCTAATAAACACACCCCTAGCCGTCTAGAAAATGCTAACCAACTCGTGTGCATACATTTACCCTATATCGGTTTATTGTCTCACATATCACTCACACCAATCCGAGACCCCAAATAACCCCAATCATATATCAGGAAAACACAATAAGGAACAAAGCATGGAATATAATGTCAATGACAAATCTATATCACGTACCACAGTACAATACACAGTCGAGTATATACATATATATATAAATGTAAGGTATAAGCTGGTGTCCGAGTAACGAATTCCTGAATGAAAGTCGTGGTTGGGTTTGAAAGTATATACATAGATATATGTATACCCTATAGATAACTAATCATATCCCAGTATACGTGTACATATACATATATAAGTACACAACCTGAGTCTCACAAGATATAACTAAGACTCGTACTCTAAGTACCAACACTGGTAATCTACACCATCCTCGCAAACGCACGCTAAGTACACAACACCCAATCCAAGCTAAACTAATCACCAAGTGCTCACATCGCTAACCAGAGGATCCAAAAAGGGAGAATCACAATCACCTCTAATATCCAAAGGAAAAAAAATCCACAACTAGTACCAAGGAAGACTCATAACCCACTCTCCGAGAACATAGGAGGAAAAATACTCACATCCTTGCGTACTAACATAACCATCATCAATATATATATATATATATATATTATACATCTATATATATGCGTACCATCATTCCATTCCTAGAGAAGATCTACATCTCAAGGACTAAATCACCTCAATCATAACACTATAATTTCACAATACTATCTCAAATATGATCAATAAATCACCAACGCTCTCACTATGGATGAGGAAAGCTAACCAAATCAAAACACGAAGAACACATGGGCACTACTCTCATGAACGACCATATAAGGGTTAAGAAACAAAACAAGGGAAAAGAGGTCCCAATGCTAAACAAACGGATAACCGAGACAAAATGTCAGGGTTAAGGACACCCACAAGTGATTAGGGAAACACCCGGACAAAAGAAACCAAAAGCGGATATTCGAAAGTAAAAGTCATAAAAAAGATGAATCCCTGGGATTCAATAGTTTTTAAGAAAAATGTTTTAATACTCGAACCAATCCGTTCAGTTTCCATACCCCTAACATGTGTAAGAACCTAAATCAATGCCCATAACATGTGTAAGAACCAATTCGTTCGAGAAATGTTGAAAAATAGATTTTCGGTAAGAATCCACACAAAAAATAACCGTCTTGCCCCTGGTCTCCGTCATTAGCCATCACCAACTTTTAGAAGTTAAAAACTTTTATAAAGAGGGTCCCAATATCACTTTTAAAGTGCAAAAACTTATCGGGGCTACGGGGGTGAGCGAAAACAGGTTATTCTTTTAAATATGAAAGAGTTTGTTTATAAATCTTGAAAAATGCCATTTTTGAATAACATACTGATAAAAATGACTACAACTCTAAGGAAGAACACAATCACTAAGGACGCTAAGGGTCCTAAATGGTCGTTGCCATGAAACCAACTAAGTTCAATTGCTACCTAATCTAACTCAACCAAAATCTCAAAAGTATGGTTGATAATCCATTCCTCAAAAGGTGAAAGACATCTAATAGCCGATACTACACAATCAACTAGGCTTACAATTTCATCACCCACCTTTTCTAAGACCTCAACTCATAGTTAACGCTAAAATCTATCACTAACATCAACTATCCAAAAAGGTCACTAACCCAACATACTTAACCCTCGAAGGGCATAAAAGTACATAACCACAAGTATAAGAATTTACATTTCATTATATTTTAAAAATAAGACATGTAAATCATATTTTCACGTTATCCACTTTTAGTTGAGCATTATATTAAAATGTGAATTTATTTATCAACATTCATAATAAACATGCTCCAAAATCACATGTAATGATATCATGATCTACATGTAGAATGGAATCACATAATGGTAACATGAATGCAATGTGACTCAATACCACCTCATGGTACACACACTAGCACTAAAGTCAACGGATATAAGTTTCGTCTAAATCATTCACTTGAAGAGGATGTACACTCTCAACAATGAAGACCGAATGCACGAGATGACCCGCGACTTGAGATCCGAAGATCGAAATCGCAATAGGACCCACAACTTGAGATTCGAAGATCGAATGCACGAGACAAACCACGACTTTGAGATCCGAATATCGAATGCATGAGACGACCTGCGACTTTGAGGGTGGCTCAATCCAACCCTATATCACAATTTTCGGACTTACTAGTTCCGTAGGTTGTGAAAACACCTCCTGTCCAGTTGTTGTAATGATCCAACACAAGTCTACTCGCACATGGTTACACAACCGGGCATAAACCGACACCAATTGAATTATAATACAAAAGGTGTACTCAATATGTAACTATGTCTCCAATGAACCATGGATCAACATAAATATGTACTGCATCATATTTATTAAGAACATTCTCAAGAACACCAATATGAATGCCAAATCAAATCCATCTACATGCTTTTAATTTCAATGAAGCAATAATTCACAATGATTTGATATCTTACATCATTCATGTACAATTAAATCATTATTTGTTTCAAATCCATGATTTATCTTTTCATCTCCTTTAAACATGCTTTAAATCACAATAAAGCAATAATTCTCACAAAAATTATTCTCGAGTGAAATTTCCAATTTTTTAAGGTATCAACCTTTACAATACACCAGAAAGATGGGGAACTAGAATAACGTTCTAAGTTCAAGAATTTCACGCTTCGTAATTCATATCAATTACATGTTTAATTTCATTAATCAAGGAATATGGAAACGTACAAAACCGCGTTTACGCGTATACACCAAACTACGTCTAGCGCTACTAACTCCAATCCCACCATTGGAACTAGCCTAATCTTTTATTAAGGCCACAACACAAACTCCTATATATATATACGAATATATATCCTCATATATATACGAGTATATATCCTCATATATATATTATATATATAGTTACAAGCATGATTTTTAATTCTAAACAAAACTTCTAAATCATATCATATAGTAGTCTTTAGCATGTTTAAAATCATAAACTCAACAAATGCATAAAGTCAAGGGCTTAGGAAATACCTATGACTAGGCACATTTTTACGTAATCAAAAGTGAGCGGGTTAGAGGGACTCCCACCTCAAAACGCGTGCTCAAATCAGCCCAAAGTAGGGCCGCCGTGAACAGTGTCGGTGCCCGAAAGTGGGGTTCACCGACAACAGTTGTCTAAGTTAAATTCCGATTGGACCGAAACGACCGCCTTAACGACCTATTAAACATAGTCGAAACTCATTAACAAAAGCTTAACAAAACCGAACAAATTTAAGAAAAATTGAAACGAAAATCATACCGGAAAATCACGAATTTCCGTTAAACCGTTCAACGAAATCATGCCAAATTTCAATATGTCGTACACGGCATAAAGACCCAACTACCCTCCAAAAATTATACCAAACGGATGCCTGCTCGGAGACCAAATCGGTCCCCAACAGCCCAGCCGAACCGGTCTGCCCTCTCTTTCTACTACCTTGCTCTCCTGTTTTGATAATGAATGAAGGAGAAGAATTAGTTGAAGAACAAACTAAGAATCTCACCCTTTCCTCTCTATCTCTCTATCGGGCAGACCATCTACAAGGCGTGAGGAATGAAATGGGCTCTGATATTTTATTTCCTTTACTAACTTTTCCTAACTCAATTAGTCTAGGCCACAAGTATATATATATAGAGAGAATATATTAGATATGTGGTTGTGCGGGCATGAGTGAGTAAAGATGGGCCGTTGAGCAAATTTAATCCAATCATCAATTTCATTTTTTTAATTATCACACAATGTCACATGCATGAGTTGTGACAAAAATCCCAACCAGGTCCATGCCTAATACATGGCCACATGATTCCATTTGCATTTTATTTTTCTTTTTGCATTTTTTTTTATTTTATTTCATTTTTCACATTAATTTATTAAAGTATATATATGTATATAATATATATATGATATATATATATATATAAGTATAACCTGGATGAGGGGCATATATATATATTATAAAACCAACTCTCCAATTTTTCAAAATCACAAAATGACCCCACCTTCTACCATTTCGCCGAAACGACCCCAAATCGCGATGCCGCAAACATGAAACTTCACGGGACGCCAAATAAATAAAATAACCTGAAAGAAATGGTTCGGGGTATGAAACCCAACCACCGGAACACAGAGCAAGTCCTGAACCTACCGAAACCCCAAGAACAACTGAATATTAATATTTATCAAATAAGTCATAAAACACTGTCACGGAAATACAAATACGAAGAAAGCTAACAAAGAGCAGGTAAACACGCCTAAACATGCAAGCCATACAAAGCACGTAATAACTTGATGTCCGCTCAGGGTGGCTAAAAATATGTGTTAAGAACACACCCTTAAGCGACCTAGGTTTTACCTATTGCAAGCGCATGAGTCAATTGTAGTATAGAAATGACTTGTGAAAGGTTATCGATCCCATATAGACTAAGTTGTATTATTAATTCTCGTAAAATAATACTCTTAAATTGCTATAAAAAAATATAATTTGTTGGTTTTGATTTTTGAACTAGTTAACTAATAAAACAGTAAAGATAAATTAAGACAAGAACAATAGAAATAAAATCTAGAGTTTCTATACTCCACAACTAACCGCATAACATAACTCTCTACTTGCTCAATTGCAAGAGGGCGATCCATAATTGTGAATCAAGTCGTGCCGCAAATAGTCGAATACAACCCCCAAAAGTCGAATCAGGTCGTGGACAAAGTGTAACTAGTGCATGCTATTTAATTTACTCTAATATACTCATATTACTTGAAATTAAACTAAAGTATGTCTATATTACCTGGCCGAGGCATAACTTGTGTAAACCTAGGATTTCGAGTGTTAAGTACCATTGTGTAGAAAATCATGAATTGAGCATCCGAGTTCTACCCCATAGTGAATTATGTGCATGGAACTCCCGAAATTATATGAAGAGAAGTCCCCAAAATCTTTAGCAGACCTTAGTATTTATAGACAAAGGTGAGGGAAACCCTAACTTGCATTAGACTCTTATTGAGAATAGGATTTCCCTTTGGTATGATTTCCTTCTAAACTGAGCCAAACCCTTCAATCTGATGTATGATAACTCATATACACGTGTTTAGAGGTGGTGGGGTCGAACTCAAAATCATGCGGGTTAAAGCGGATCAATCCGAGTCAAAATAGGATTTTGGCCCGAATCTGAAATTTCCAACTTTTTCTGTAGGACACTGATGCGACGTAAGGTGTGTAAAAATATGTGATTAAAAATAACACCTTAATGACTCTAGGTTTTATCCTACGCAAGCGCACATATCAATTGTAGAATAACAAATGGCTTGAGTAAGGGATATCAATCCCACAAAGACTAAGATTGTTCACTTTAGCAATTCAAAAACACTTAATTATATTTTATAAGAATGGTTTATTTGGGTGGTCAAAGAACAAATTATCTAGAAAGCAAAGTAAATTGGTTGTGATTCAGATGAGAGATAAAATTAGGGTTTTAATCATTCCACCACTAACATCATAACATAGTTATGTCAATGTAATAATGATAAGAAGGCGATCCATAGACTATGAATTAGGTCGTACCATAAATAGCTAAATACGATCCCAAAAAGGAGTACCATCAACCAGATTGCGACAATCCGTCTCATGACTGACCTAACTAGTATATGCCAATTATATTACTCTAATATAATCCTAATGCATGAAAATAAACTAAAGTATGTCTATATTAAATCGACAAGGCACGACCTGTGTCAACCTAGGGTTTCAAGTTTCATTACCACCATTGTGTAGAAAATCATAATTAAGCATCCGAGTTCCTGCTCATATTGAATAATCATTGTTGTGAAAAATAATACATTCATTCTATCTAAGACAAGAATTTAGAACAAACATATAATTTTATATTGTAAATCAGAACGGTCTCTTAACTACTACAATCATCATAGTATGGTCAACAGTTTCCCCTCTTTACAATTGAAAACAATGAAAGAACTACATTACTTGGCTAGGGTTTTCTAGTTAGTTTTCTAGAAAACCCTAGATACCGAATTAGTTGCTCATGGTAGAAGGAGACTGCATCGTTGAT
Source organism: Cornus suecica (assembly GCA_963922005.1). Taxonomy (NCBI): domain Eukaryota; kingdom Viridiplantae; phylum Streptophyta; class Magnoliopsida; order Cornales; family Cornaceae; genus Cornus; species Cornus suecica. The sequence continues at coordinate 46,664,893 of OY998238.1, read as the reverse complement.
GTAGAATCGCCCTCCATGATCGTCTTCTCCGGATCTCTATGTCTTGAATTGATCGTCCTTGGAATGATAGATGAATCTCCAAAAAATATTATGAAAACTTATGTATAGAGAAGTCCCTTAGATCTGTAGCAAAGCATGGTATTTATAGGCAAAGGTGAGGGAAACCCTAACTTGGATAATAAGATTACCCTTTTTCGTAATTTCACACCCAACCAAGCAAAACCCTAATATCTGATGTATAATATGTGTATATTACATGTATAGATGTGTTGGGGTCAAACTTAAAGTCATCCGGGTCAAAATGGATCAATCTGGGTCAAAATAGGATTTTGGCCAGAATTTAAAATTTCCAGTTTTTTCTGCAGGACACCTCTAACTCTTTTGATCATATCTGGAGCTACAAACATTGAATGTAGGTGTATAATATATCACTGGAAATATGACTCCAAGCTCTTGATGATATGATCAAGAATCACCCCATTTGGACCTTTTGTGACCGAGATATGAGCTCCCGAAGTTGGCTGAAATTTTGTGATAAAAACACTGTTCACTACACTTGAAGCGTATGGAGCTATGCTTGAAGCGTAGGTTCAAGCATAAAATTGTGTTTTCTGGCTACTTTTTGAAACTGAAAGCATAGGCTTTGGCATAGATTCTTCATGAAAACTACTTTTCTCCGCAATTGTGCAAAAATGACTGTCTTAACTCCACGAGACTTTTTGCTTGAAGCGATGGCTTCGGAAAATGCTGTTTTTGCCCTCCGAGAGCCATTTTTGTCTTGAAAACACCTTTTTGACTCTCCTCTTGGATAGAAACGAACATGAAATTGGTTAATTCACCAAAGTTATCTATATTTATTCATTAAGCTCCTGAAACATGCTTAAACACACAAACGACATAAAAATACCAAATAATGGAATGAAAATACATAACAACAGTAAGATAGGGGCTTAAAAGGGATACTTTTGAGCACCTATCACACCCTCAAACTTATATATTGCTAGTCCCTTAGCAATGAACTCAGGAAAAATTTCTTGTGATTATTTTTAATCTATCTTCTCTAACTAATCGAACCTAATCCCTTGCTTTCATGAGGGTCGACGATTACACTTAGCACGTGTAATAAGCCTTTTAAATCCCTAGGTTACCCCTAGTGGACGAGTGAAGTCTCGTGAAGGTTTCCAGTGATGGTACTTACAAACATCTTAGTTGTCTGTAATCACGCAGTCATGAGTTCACACACAAGTTCAATTAAGTCATGATATAATGGAAAAGACAACATATATGTAAATACTCCCAGTCACTATCAACCAATAATTATATCGAGTTTTGTGTCATGAATGGTTCGCACTAAAGTAAACGATTTCGCTACTTTCTACTCTCAATCCGAAAAACCTTCCGTGCTTTTGTGAACATTCGACCATGGTATTCCAATATCTCTTTTCCTACTTCATTGATCAAATTTTTCCATTTTGTTTTGTAAAAACTCATCTTTCCATCTTTTCATTTTTATCCCTTTTTGTCTTTCTAAGTCTCTGGACTTTCCAGCGAGGATTTTTAGTCCCGACCAACTGGGTCCGAGCTTCTTCCGTGGGATTTATGCTCATTAGTTTTCTCCCATTTAAACGCGAACAATGATATTGGCGATACCAATGGCCGGTTACTCAAATCGAATAACTACTTTTTGCATTTTATTTTTCAAAATAAATTTTCAACTTTTCCTCCATTTCAACCATAACATCTTCCATTCTCCCCTTTTATTGTGGCAAAATTATTTTTTCAACTACATAGTCAAAGATCAACCTATTTCCCATAATGAATGTGTGTTTGTGCTTATAGGTCAATGTCATCCTTTTCAGTTTCAATTTTATTAATTCACTCACCCATGTAAAACCACATCACTTCACTAACTCGATCTAATCATTACTCTCATGAACGGGAATATCATAACACATAATACTCACACATCATAAACATGAACTCAATCAAATTGTAATGCAAATCAATCATGCGTGAAAATAAAAAACTGCTCCAAAATTTTAAAATTTCAAATTTTTTTCAAAAATTTTCCATTCCTTGTAATTCTATACCCTCACCCCCAAACTTAAATCAGACCATGGCCTCATGGTCAAAAATAATATAGGAGAACCGATATAGTTACCATTGACGCTCAATTCTGGATTCAACGTCGAAACACTTGATCTCCTTCCCCAAACTTAATTTGGATCATCTGTAAATATACGCAACAAAGCACAAATACCCACAATCATAACAAGGGAAAAATAAATTTCAAAAATATCTAGAAATTCACACAATTTTTTCAAGGAATTAAAAATTATGTTATTTTTGTATGATTTAGCCTTAAGGGCCTACAATCCTATAAAAATAAAAATAAAAATAAAAACAAAGACAAAGACGTGGCCTTAAGGGTCTACCGTTTCTAAGAATTGAAATTGCAATGACTTGTCCTTGAAGGACTACAGTCTCTAAGAATTAAAATTATATAAATTAAATGATATCTTATTATAAAAACCTAGGCTAGAAACTAACTTTCACAACCTATGACCAATGTTTAACGTCATTGGCACGACAACTCCTCAAAAATTTATCCAACACCCTTCTTCTCTGCAACACTTCTCCTACTCATAGGATAAAATATAAGAAGTAACTCCCTCAGTGCTCTCACCTGTGAACAATTAGTATTACGCATGACATCAAATATAGAACAATAATCACCATATATAGTACCTCCTATATCACGGTCAATGTGTCCAACAGATCTCCTTCAATACCTTATGTAATGTTCCCTTCACTAATTCACCATTTTCCATTAAACTGACAAATGTCATAAATTTCGGTCCCAGATCAATCTCCTTATAATATCTCAATCTCTGCCCATGTATCCCAAACCTTTTATCAAATCCTACTTCTCCGCGGGGATTAACCAATCTAACTCTGTGTGGTCTGTCCCATCTTTGTCAGAATTTACCTAGAAACACTTTCAGCTTTGGATTACATTGTCGTTTCTGGCCAAGCTCAAGAAACTTAAGACGAGCATGCTTAGCATAATGTACTCTTATTCGAGCTATGTATCTTTGAGCATCCTTATACGCACAACTCTGTATCCCCTCACACTTATCTCGTAATCGTGGATCTTCTAAGGCATATAGCTTTTCTACCATGTGTATACCTAATACTGGTTTATCTAGAAAGGTGTCCTTAAGAGGGGGAGGGGGGTCATCCTTAGTAGGTTATTTAAAAGTTTGTGACAATTGATAATCTCTAACAGCCTCCACATCTTGCTTATTCGTCACTAAGCTCTTCTCTTAACCTTCAGTGCAGTCATACAACCCAATCTTATACAGTGAGTTGTCGGGCACCAATGCCGCTGGTGACACAAATGGAGATTCAGGCGAATCTCTTGCTTCCTCCCACGTGTCAAACTTTGCATTCGACATTTCAATCACAGCATCCAAGTCATTCCTTGCTTGACTCCTCTGAGGTACCACTTCCTCAACCATCTTATCAATATTAAAACACTCGGTTGGTTCCGGTAATTGATGGTTGATATCAAATACATTCATCCTCATCTCTAGATTCCCAAAAGATATATTCATAACCCCTGTTCATCAATCAACGCATGCATTTGCCATAGCCAAAAACAATAATCATAAGATAACAGGGATATGTCTCCTTTATCTATGGTCAGGTTCAATGTCTAACACCACAAAGTCCATAGGATAGTAGAACTTACCCACTTGAACAATGACATCCTCCAGAATTCTTATCGGTTGTTTAGTTGATCTGTCTGCTAATTGAAGCACCACCGATGTAGGATTGAGCTCCCCTAACTCTAGCTGTCGATAAACTGAGTAAGGTAATAAATTAACACTCGTACCGAGGTCAAGAAAAGCTCTACCAATCTTTTGGTCACCAATGACAAAACAATAATAATGGGAGCACTGGGATCTTTCCTCTTAGGTGGAGTATCACTCGATAAGATCGAATTTACTTGTTCAATCAACAAAATCTTCTTCGGGACCTTAGTTCTGCTTTTACACTTTTGGGTATAGAGGTCCTTCAAAAAGTTAGCATAGGGTGATATTTGGTCTATAATGTCTAAGAGAGGCAAATTAAAATGGTCAATATTTGGCACCTATCACACCCCCTAAACTTATATATTGCTAATCCCTTAAAAATGAACTCACGAAAACCTATCTTGTGATGATTTTTATTCTAACTAACCTATACTACTCCCTTGATTTCATGAGGGTCGACGATTACACTTAGTACGTATAACAAGCCTTTTAAACCCCTCGAAAACATCAAGTGGATGAGTGAAGTCTCGTGAGGGTTGAATATACTACCCACAACTTCTCCATTCTTTGTAATAACGCATTCATGCATTCACATACTCATCAATCAAGTCATGATACAATATATAAAATAATATAGACGCAAATATTCCCACTCATTACCGAAAAATAACTATCTTGAGTTTCGTATCACGATGGTTTCCCATTAAAGTAAAAGATTTCGTTACTTTCTACTCCCAATCCAGACAACCCTCCGTGTTTCAGGAACATTCTACTATAGTATTTCAATCTTTCTTTTTCTACTTCATTGATCAAACTTTGCCATTTTCTTTTAAAAACTTATTTCTTCCATCATTCCACTTTTCATTCTTTTTTGTCTTTCTAAGCTCCGGACTTTCTAACGAGAATTTTTAATTCCAACCAATTGGGCCCTAGCTTCTTTATTGGGATTTATGCTCATTAGTTCTCTCCCCTTTTTACGCGAACACTCTGTTACTTTGTGGTAGGAGGCCCGATAACTTAGATTGAAGAACTACTTTTTGAATTTTATTTTTCAAAATAAAATTTCAACTTTTTCTCAATTCCACTCATATCAACTCCCCGTTTTATTGTGGCAAAATTAAGTTTTCAGCTACATAGTCAAAGATCAACTGTTTTGCCCATAGTGAATGTGTGCTTGTGCTTATAGGTCAAAGTTATTCTTTTCGGTTTCAATTTTACTAATATATTCACCCATGTAAAACCACATCACTTCACTTAGATCGATCTAATCATTATTCTCATGAATGGGAATATTACATCACATACTACTCATGCATCATATACACAAACTCAATTAACTTGTAATGCAAAACATTCATACGTGAAAACAAAGAAATTTCTTCAAAATTTTTCATTTTTTTTAAAACAAATTTCAATTTTAATTTTTTTCCCAATCATTTCCTATACTAACTATAAAACCAACTATTCCTACCTCCCAAACTTAATTTAACAATGTCATCATGGTTCACCATCATACTCATGAGAAAGAATATAGTTACCCTTGAAGCGCAGCTCCGGAATTTCCTCTCTTCATGTCTGTTCTTCCCCCTAAAGTAAAAGATTTCTTTACATTCTACTCCCAATCCAGACAACCCTCCGTGTTTTAGGAACATTCTACAATAGTATTTCAATCTTTCTTTTTCTACTTCATTGATCAAACTTTGCTATTTTCCTTTAAAAACTTATTTCTTCCATCATTCCACTTTTCATCCTTTTTTGTCTTTCTAAGCACCGGACTTTCTAACGAGAATTTTTAATATCAACCAATTGGGCCCTAGCTTCTTTATTGGGATTTATGCTCATTAGTTTACTCCCTTTTTTACGCGAACACTCTGTTACTTTGTGGTAGGAGGCCCGGTTACTTAGATCGAAGAACTACTTTTTGCATTTTATTTTTCAAAATAAAATTTAAACTTTTTCTCAATTCCACTCATATCAACTCCCCCTTTTCTTGTGGCAAAATTAAATTTTCAACTACATAGTCAAAGATCAACTGTTTTGCCCATAGTGAATGTGTGCTTGTGCTTATAGGTCAAAGTTATTCTTTTCGGTTTCAATTTTACTAATCTATTCACCCATGTAAAACCCTTCATCTCTTTCACAATTCCACCACATGGCGCAACGCATGTGGGAAGTAAATTAGTCTACGGTGTCCATTGTTAACATTCAGTAACAAACAAGACATCAAGCACATAATAATCGTCACATACCTTCTCTCATTTGTCATGCTCAACATTCATCCCAATTTTAGTACTTATGTCCAACGATTCTTCTGTCACCGAATAAGGTAATGGGTCCTTCATCACATTATCAATCCCATCAATTATAAAATACTCATCCCCTCCTTGTTTATCTTCAAGACGCATCTCTTCGACATATTAGGTGAATATTGATTTAGGTTCATATGGTGTTTCTTTTGGCTCCTGAGTACTGAATGGTTGTTGAATTCTATCGAAACTTGATTGAGGATTTTCATTGTTTGGAAAGTATGAATCGTCTTTATGGTAGGCGATCTCAATACATCGGAGGTTGGCTCTGATTGCTCTCAAAGATGCATTGAATTTATCTGCAGAATACAATGGCTCCGAACGTGAATATGCACTTGATTCTTCAAATTGAATTGATTGGATGGTTGAGGATAATAAGCTTGACTATATGATTGATAACCTAATCTGTGAACGAAATATCGTGGATCCTCATTGAAACTTTGATATAAATTTTCTATACCTGATTGTTGGTATTGGAAATTGGGATGATTTATCCAATCCGAGTTGTATGAATTATAATATGGAGCACTTGCCGAATTGGTATAACCATTATATATCTTTTTTTAGACAATCATAGAATCGTAGTTTTGAGGTCCTAAACGACGTGTTTCGGCCTAAAATCAACTAGGCTCACTGTTGTACAGTAAGTTTTGTTCAATTGTCCTTTTCCGCTAAAAAAACCTCCCATCTTTTGCGAAAATTAGATTTTCTAACAGTTTACACGAAAACTGCAGATTTCTTTTTCTTTTTAATAAAAACCAACTACTTCTAAACTAAGGATAGTAAATAAATCTAAGATTATGCATAAAATTAAGTTATATTGGAACTCATAAGTGGTCTAACGATGCAATCATCACTGCTCCGCCGATTCCTTTCGTGTTTTTCAGTGTACCTCGCGAAAACACACAATCCAAATTTAGATACTATACAAAAGACAATTCAAGTATACTAAATTACTAAAATTCAGAATATCCGTTAGTCCCCGGCAACGGTGCAAAAAGCTTGATGTCCACTCACGATGGCTAAAAATATGTGTTAAGAACACACCCTTAAGCGGCCTAGGTTTTACCTATCGCAAGCGCACGAGTCAATTGTAGTATAGCAACGGCTTGTGAAAGGTTATCGATAACACAAAGACTAAGTCGTATTCTGAATTCTCGTAAAATAATACTCTTAAATTGCTATAAAAAAATATGATTTGTTGGTTTTGATTTCTGAACTAGTTAACTAATAAAACAGTAAAGATAGATTAAGACAAGAATAATAGAAATAAAATATAGGGTTTCCATACTCCACCACTAATCGAATAACAGAATTCTCTACTTACTCAATTAGAAGAGGGCGATCCATAATTGTGAATCAGGTCATACCGCAAATAGTCGAATACAACCCCAAAAAGGATACCGTCAATCGGATTCGCTATAACCCATATTCGGACAATGTGTAACTAGTGCATGCTATTTAATTTACTATAATATACTCAAACTTCATGAAATTAAACTAAAGCATGTCTATATTACCTCGCCGAAGCATGGCCTGTGTGAACCTAGGATTTTAAGTGTTAAGCACCATTGTGTAAAAAATCATGAATTATGCATCCTAGTTCTAGACCATGGCGAATAATCATGATTGAGTAAGATAATATATTCATTAAATATAAGACAATAATTTAGAAGAAATATAAGATCTTGTGTGAAGAATAAAAATGATCACACATCTACTACAATCATTATAGTATGGTCACAGTTTTCCCTCGTTACAATTGAAAACAAATTAAGAATTACATTACTTGGCTAGGGTTTGATAAAAAAACCCTAGATACCAAATTAGTTGCTCATGGTCGAAGGAGACTGCATAATTGATGTAGAAACGCCCTCCATGAAATTCTTCTCCGGATCTCTAGGTCTTGAATGACTCCTCCTTGAATGAATCTCCAGAGGCTGCTCTGAAAATTATATATGCATGGAAACCCCAAAATTATGTGAAGAGAAGTACCCAAAATCTTTAGCAGGCCTTGATATTTATAGACAAAGGTGAAGGAAACCCTAACTTGCATTAGACTCCTATTGAGAATAGGATTCCCCTTTGGTATGATTTCCTTCTAAACTGAGCCAAACCCTTCAATTTGATGTATAATAAATCATATACACATGTTTAGAGATGGTGGGGTCGAACTCAAAATCATGCGGGTCAAAGCGGATCAATCCAGGTCAAAATTGGATTTTGGCCCGAATATGAAATTTCCAGCTTTTTCTGCAGGACACCTCTCACTTTTTTTATCATATATGCATTTAAACACATTACATGGAGTCTTCTAATAGCTTTTTGGAAATCTAACTTCAAGCTCTTGATGTTAGGCTCAAGAATCACCTCAGTTGGACCTGTTTTGATCGAGATATAGCCACCCGAAGTTGACTGAAAATTTGTGTTGAAAACACTATAGCTACGCATGGTGCGTAGGGAGCTACGAGTGGCATGTAGAGGAGATATGAGTGGCACATAGAGGGGGCCACAAGTTACGCGTAGGCCTATTTTTATGGGGCGTAGGTTGATCGTAGAAATAGCACTTTCTAGCCACTATTAGCTACTAGTCGCGTAGGCTGGGTGTAACATTTTTCATGAGAACCATTTTTCTTGGGAATGTTGCTGTTTAAACCCCCTCGACTCTCTTGTTATGATTATTGAAGTTGCGGCTCCGAAAAATGACATTTTCGCCCTTCAGGAAACACTTTTATCTTGAAAACACCTCTTTTGCTCTCCTATTGAATATATACAAACACTTCTCTAGTTAATTTACCAAAGTTAGCTCGTAATCTTCATTATGCTCTTGAAACACGCTTAAACACACAAACAACATAAAAATACCAAATAACGGAATGTAAGGACGTAACATTAGCAAGATAGGGGCCTAAAATGATCAATATTTGGCACCTATCAATAACCCAATTACAAGAGAAACAAAGATGTCGGACAAACAAAGCGTTCCGCCACCCAGTCGAAGAACCAAACGCCAAATGTCCAAACGAAACCACATAAACGTCTCGCCAACTCAGAAACACTAAATGTTACCGTCAAGCCACATAATCGCTTAAGAAAGTCCACGAATTCATCAAGGCAAAATCGCAAAGTGGTCAAGTCAAATCCGAACGTAAAAGCAAAAAATTTACACGTAAATACCCAGAATAACCAGGATATTATGAACAAATGACATCACAACCGAAAATAAATCGGAAATAAGTTTAGGAAAAAGGAAAAACTAACACGGAGTCTACGAAACTAGTGAAATCCAAGCTTGCAGAACAAGGTGAACAAATGTATCTGGGATAGAACTAGTACTCAGTTAACTTTCCCCACATTTTGCTTCTTAGAAACAAACTTTAAAAAGGTGATGTTATTCCGAGCTTGAGTAAGGATCTTTCTGTCAATTATTTTACCTAGGCTCTTGATGATAGGTTACCGCTCTTAGCTTGAGCAAGAATTCCTTTGTCGATGAATCAACTCAAACCTTCCTAAAAAGGGTTGCTGCTCTAGGCTTTGGAAGTAACACTCGTGTTAGTTTCCTTATTCAAACCTACAGGAGATAAGAATAATGGTAAAATAGTATGACTAAAATGAAAATAACTAATAACAAAAGTATATATATATGTATACCTTTCTTGGAGTGATAGGAGTAAATCTCGGTTTAAACTTTTGTAATAGCCAAAATTATATGGCCTAATAAAGGTGGGCCATAAACAAGAACCGATGGGTCTGGCCCATAGTATTTTCTTGAAAATGAGTGACCAACAAGTTAGGGATTAGTCTCATACATAAGAAGATAGAGCCCAAGAAAGAACGGAGTTTATCAAATCTCATGATTTAAAGGATTGATAAATTGGGTAGATGGGCCTGACCCATCTACAAAATTATGTATAAATATGTGGCCAAGTTATGAATTAAGGGATTGGATTCAATCCAAATCGTTGTGTAATTTTTTTGTATTTACACAATTGGTGCCGTCTGTGGGAAGCGCTCTTGAAATTTTTTGAAGCTTCCTACTATTTCTTAAGCTTTGGCCAACGTCATCTATAACGGTTATTACCCGGTCACAATAGTCTGAACTACCTCCGAATGGAGGCTAACCTTCTCAAACCGAAGATCCGATCAAGCGGGCCCTGGAGAATAGGACCGCCGAGTTAGAGAGATAGAACGCCAAGTTGGTGGCAAAACTAGCTCTCCTACAAAACCCTTGAGAAGCCCAAAATGGCGACCAGTCCAACCGGCAGGAGCGATCCGTGGGCCACCAATCGGAAGGGGACAACCACCCCACGAAGTCCAACAACGATTGGGAGGAGCACGCAAAGTCGTCCTTACAGGTTCTTGGGGTGCACAATCCTGAGGAAACCCTAACCATGAAAAAGTTGGAGGAGATTATGATTAGATTCCAAATGGAGGTACTCAAGGATCTAAAGGTTTAGACCCCCAATGATCTGGCCTCTAAGGCATCCATCGACGCAGTGCAGACACCCTTTACACTGCGATCACCAGCGTGCCCTACCCGAAGAGGTTCAGGCTACCGAAGTTTACCATGTTCGACAACATGAAAGATCTGACGGAACACATCTACCATGTCCATACAAAGATGAACTTCTACAACAAAAATGAAGCCTTACTCTGTAAAGTCTTCCCTACCAGCCTGACCGAAGCACCCTTACTATGGTTCAGAAAGTAACCACCCTGATCCATTAAAAGTTGGCTCAGACTCTATGAGTTATTCATCGCCCAGTACTTCGGCAATAAAAGATAGAAGAAGACTATCTCTAGTCTATTTACCATGATCCTGGAAAAAGGTGAATCCCTGAAAAGCTTTGTCTCATAATTCAATGTCGAGATGTTCTCGATCGATAATTGCGATCAACACTTAACCGTCAAGGCCTTCAGGATGGCTTTGATTCCTGGAACCAAGTTCCACCAGTCTTTGGTCAAGAGACCACCAGCAGACATCGGTGAACTCAAATCTAGGGCACAAGAACATCTCCGGATAGAAGAAGAACTGGCCATACGAAAAAGAAGGGCAGCCTTTGCAAGCATAGAGGTAAGGGCATCCGAACCAAAAGTTAAAGATCGGGCGCCAGATCAGAAGTGGCCAAGAACTCCTCCTGTACCCTCCCAAGCCCTATAGAAATGCCAGAGGTTCGAAGACAAGATCACTCCAGTGAAGGTTAGCATGGCCAAACTGTATCAGGAAACTAAGGGTAAAGGGATCTTCCAATCACCACCCCCTATCAGGCAACCGATATAACTAAGGGACATGTTGAGGCACTGTGCCTTCCATGGCGAATATGGGCACCACGCCAATGAGTGTAGAAGCCTCGGGAGGCAAGTAGAGGCCATGATAGCAAAGGGAGAATTGGCCGAATGCGTTTCTAAGAAGGGCACCCGATTAGATCAAACCTCAGATACACTAGCCAAGGGGACAGCGGATCTGCCCATAAGAGTCATTCACATGGTTCATGAAGGGCCTAACTGATTAGAAGTAGAGGAAGCCCATTGATCCTAGATGCGCCAAGCCCAGAGACTGCAAAGGGTTGGGGAGATCCACGAGTTTCGAAGCCCGAAGGAGGATGCCCGGATAACTTTCTCTTCTATAGATTTGTGGAACATTCAATCACCACATGACGATCCCTTGGTGGTTTCCCTCATGGTCTCAAACTGCTTGATCAAGAGAGTAATGATCAACCTGGGGAGCAGCACCAACATAATCACTAAGTGGGCCTTTGAGAAGCTGGAGATTGATCCCTAAGAGATAATCCCTTCCAGAAGCCCGATAGCAGGATTCGATGGCAGAAGAGTGGAACCAATGGGAGAGATCCAACTGCCAGTAACAGCAGCAAGGCACATGTTCAGAGAGACTTTTGTGGTGGTAGATGTCAAACCTTCGTACAATCTCTTTATGGGTAGGGGTTGGTGACGTGTCTAGAAATGTGTTCCACGTTACAATACCCCAAGTATAGGTAGTCAAGTTATAATATAGTCTTCGGTGAGTCCAAGTGTCGAACCTCAGGGAGAGTCGGAAAGATGTATGAAAAATGAATTTTATTTTTGTCCTTGAATTGATTTGATTGATTGATTTTGGTTGTGTTCTTGAATTAAATTAAATACTAAGGCATTGGGAATTCCTTTACAATGTCGAAACCAAGTGTACCACATATCCAAATAAGTAATAAAAAGTTAACTAATACAATCATCATATGTTAATTATATTTGCATGGCAAGAAAGGGGTCGCTTGGTAGGATAATCCATACTAACAACGCAACTCTCCAAATCATGCCTATAAGCAATAAATAATTGACATACTAAATGAATTATATAATTTAACTAATAGAAACATTATATGTTCATTATAAATGCTATGGCAAGAAAGTGGTCGCTAATGAAGCAACTCTACAAATCATGCCTATATTAGCAATAATAATAAACATACTAATGATCTAGTAAATCTCATTTAAATATGTAGTATTATTAATTACATATGAATCATAAGAATTGTGAACTATGATGATGTAATTACATTCAAAGTATTCATTATACCTATGTAAGATCATAAGAAATCAAGAACACCACATAAAGTGGGTTGAGCATTACTTATATCATTGTATGACATAATGAATCTTAGATGTAATTACATAAGTGTATTCATTGATTCAAAGAACTCAATATACATGGCATAAAGAGGCAAAGAATCATTGAATAAAATTATTAGATTCATATATTATCAATAATACTAACCTTGAAGCACTAAATACTTGGATATGCAAACACTTGGTTCTTCATTTTAAATTCATTCCCTAGCCTTAGCTAGAGAATTACTCTTCCATTACAAATGTATAAATCACTATGTTTCTCTTCACTCCTTTTCTTTCCCTTACAAATGAAAGACTACCTCTATTTATAGGGAAAATATGGAATCAAATGACAACTAGAAAAGAGAAATTGGATTTCTTTTTGTTTGAATATTCATTACTTTCCACCCCATTGTCTTCTTTTTACATGTGCCTTTGTTTCTTCCATGTGCCTTTGTTTCTTGACATGGATCAGATTTACTCTTGTAAAATCATAATCCAATGAATGTGGTAAATCTTCAAGAAGATGTAAAATTCGCATCACCCTTTGGTAAACCCGAACCCGCATTGAATTCTGCACAATTCTGCAGTTTTGAACCTGACTTGCAACTGCCATAACGTCTTCATTTCAAATCGAAATAAGGTCATTCTTGTGCTCAAATTGAAGGTCTCTGAATTACCTTTCCAATGGTACCAATGCCATTTCCAGAATCAAAACACAGAATTATTTATAGGCATTTAACTAAAGGGTGGTCAGGATGAATATATTTCATGCATAGTTGATGACCCAATTTGCATGGAATTGATTGAATTCTTCATGAAGACCTAGAAAATAAGATAAACACAAAAATATCATAAAACTTGAATAAAAGATATCACTATAGAACTAAAAGATGTAAATTAAGGGGTTTAAATATATAATATTTGGCACTTATCAACACCCCCAAACTTACATATTACTAGTCCCTAGTAATACCAACATAAATTAAAAAGAGTAAAATTAAAATTGATAAGTCTTTTAAACCCCTAGGCATCCCTAGTAGGACGAGTGAAGTCTCGTGAGGGTTTAACAGAAATGATACCCACAAACAACCTTTTTTTTTTTTTTTTATTATTATTATTTTTTATTCTTCATTCTTGTATGCTCATGAAATCAAATACACATTAATCATGTAATGCTATGATGTCGTAAGAATAGAATGCATACAAATTATCCCCACTCACTCATAAATAACAGTTTTCATGAATTAAATTTAAAAGAATGGTCCCCACAGTGGTGAAATAAACTTGCTAATTTCTACATCCGATCCACATAGTTTCCCGTGTTTTTGTGAACATTCTCTATAGTAGACTAATCTCCCTTGTTCTAATTCATTGATCAAGGTTTGCCATGACACAACTTCAAAATCACTTTTGCATTTTTATCCCTTTTTGTCTTTCTAAGTCTCCGGACTTTCCAGCGAGGATTTTTTTAATCCCAACCAACTGGGCCCGAGCTTCTTCCATGGATTATGCTCATTAGTTTTCTCCCCTTTTTACGCGAACAATGATATTGGTGATACCAAGGGCCGGTTACTCAGATCGAAGAACTACTTTTTGCATTTTTATTTGTTTTTTCCAGATTTTTCCCCTTATCATTGAAACAAAACTATTTTTTCAACTACATAGTCAAAGATCAATTAATCGTCCCATAGAGAATATGTGCAAGTGCTTATAGGTCAAAACTATCTTTCTCGGTTTCAATTTCACTCATCTATTCACCCATGTGGACCACATCTTAAAAATCAATTTAATCAAACTGTTACGTACTCATGAGTGGGGTAATTGTATACAACTATCTTCCTAGTCATAACATGTTCACAAATTAACTTATACTTGACCTCAATCATATATTTCGAATGAAGAACTTAATAAAATTTTCAATTTTTTTATTTTTTATTTTTTAACACATCACAAATTGAAAAAAATTGAAAACAAAATAAAAACTAAATACAATCACCCAAAATAATAATACAAAATAAAAACAAAATATAATCACCTTACCCCCAAACTTGAAATGGACATTGTCCTCAATGTATAAAGAGATTGTAAGGTTGAAATCTTACCTATTCTGTGATGAGAAAAGAGGAAACAAATCTGCAAAACAAAACAATATATATACACACACTCTAAAGAACAACCAATGTTTTTACACATAGGTTGGGTCTTCTAAAGACATGGATTCTTTTAGAGTTGGAATTTCAAAGAATGACTTTAATCGTTGTCCATTAACTTTAAAAACAAAACCATTACTTGGATCCTCCACATCCACGGTGCCATATGGATACACATGTTTGATTAAAAAGGGACCTTTCCATTTTGATTTTAGTTTTCCGGGAAAAAGATGTAAACGAGAATCATATACAAGAACTTTTTGCCCAATTTGAAAATCTTTTCTCAAAATCTTTTTCTCATGAAATGCTTTCGCCCTTTCCTTATATATCTTGGCATTGTCATATGCATCCCTCCTTAATTCCTCCAGTTCGTCGAGTTGCAATTTTCGATTTTCACCTGCCTTAACAAAATCAAAGTTCATTATTTTAGCTGCCCAAAAAGATTTATGTTCTAATTCTACAGGCAAATGACAACTCTTACCATAAACTAGCCGATAGGGAGACATTCCAAGATTGGTTTTAAAAGCAGTACGGTAAGCCCAAAGTGCATCATCTAAACGTAATGACCAATCTTTACGATTTGGATTTACCGTTTTTTCTAAAATTTGTTTTATCTCCCTATTAGCCAATTCGGCTTGCCCATTTGTTTGAGGATGGTAGGCGGTCGAAACTTTGTGTGTAACACCATATTTTTGCATGAGTTTCTCAATTGTACGATTGCAAAAGTGCAACCCTCTATCACTAATGATTGCTTTAGGAATGCCAAACCTTGCAAGGATATTTTCTTTTAAGAATTTCACGACAGTTTTGTGAGTATTATCCTTGCAAGCTTTAGCTTCCACCCATTTTGAAACATAATCAACTGCAAGTAAAATATACAAATTACCAGATGAGGATGGGAATGGTCCCATGAAATCGATGCCCCAACAGTCAAATATCTCAAGGATTAAGATTGGGTTCAATGGCATCATGTTTCGTCTCGTAATTCCCCCTAGCATTTGACATCTTGGGCAGGCTTTGCAAAAGTTGTGGGTGTCTCTGAAAATGGAAGGCCAATAAAGTCCGCATTGAAGAATTTTTGCGGTTGTTTTCTTTGAAGAAAAATGACCTCCACAAGCCTCATTATGACAGAAAGACATCACACTTTCAATTTCTTCATCTGGGATGCATCGTCGAATGATTTGATCGGCGCCATACTTGTAAAGGTATGGTTCATCCCAGTAGAACCTTTTAGCTTCTTGGACAAATCGCCTCCGATCTTGAGCACACCATGCTATTGGCATTTTACCTGAAACAAGATAATTCACAATATCAGCATACCAAGGTACAGATGAAATAGAAAATAAATTCTCATCTGGAAATGAATCTTTAATAGGACAGGGTTCTAAAGATTCATTAAAAGTAAGGCGGGACAAATGGTCTGCCACCACATTTTCTACTCCCTTTTTGTCTTTGATGTGGATGTTGAATTCTTGAAGTAGAAGGATCCATCTCAACAGTCTGGGCTTAGAATCTTTCTTTGTAAGAAGATACTTAAGTGCAGCATGATCGGTGAAAACAACAATTGGGGAACCAACTAGGTATGACCTGAATTTGTCAAGTGCAAATACTATAGCAAGAAGCTCTTTTTCTGTGGTGGTGTAGTTCATTTGAGCATCATTGAGCGTTCTACTTGCATAATATATAACACATGGTTTCTTTTCCTTTCTTTGGCCAAGTACCGCCCCCACAGCATAGTCACTAGCATCACACATTAGCTCAAATGGTAGGCTCCAATCCGGTGATTGCATAATGGGTGTAGTAGTGAGCATTTCTTTGAGTTTGACAAAGGCTTCATCACATTTTTCATTCCACTCAAATGGTGTATCTTTGGCTAGAAGGTTGCATAAGGGTTTTGCAATAAGACTAAAATCCTTAATAAACCTCCTATAGAAACCAGCATGCCCAAGAAATGATCGGATGTCTTTTACCGTTTTTGGAATTGGCAATTTGGTAATGACATCAATTTTGGCTTTGTCTACCTCAATTCCTTCTGATGATATAATATGACCCAACACAATTCCACGTGTCACCATGAAGTGACATTTCTCCCAATTGAGTACTAAATTCTTCTCCACGCACCTGCACAAGACTTTCTCAAGATTTGTAAGACATTTATCAAATGAGGATCCATAAACAGTAAAATCATCCATAAAAATTTCAAGATCACGTTCCACCATGTCACTAAAAATGCTAAGCATACACCTTTGAAAAGTGGCTGGTGCATTGCACAAACCAAAAGGCATTCTTCTATATGCAAATGTTCCAAAAGGACATGTGAAAGTGGTCTTTTCTTGATCCTCTAAATCAATTTCAATTTGATTATACCCCGAGTAGCCATCTAAGAAACAGTAAAAACTATGACCTGCTACCCTTTCAAGCATTTGATCTAGGAATGGCAAGGGAAAATGATCTTTCCGGGTCACAGAATTTAGTTTCCTATAGTCAATGCACATTCGCCATCCTGAAGTGACTCTTTGGGGTATAAGTTCATTATGCTCATTTCTTACTACAGTTAATCCAGATTTCTTGGGTACTACTTGTGTAGGACTTACCCATTTACTATCTGAGATTGGGTAGATGATTTTTGCATAAAGTAATTTTAAAACTTCATTTCTTACAACCTCTTGCAAATGTGCATTTAATCTTCTTTGAGGTTGCCTTGTTGCTTTAGCCTCTTCCTCGAGATAAATTTTGTGTATACAAACCAAAGGGCTTATACCTTGGAGGTCGGCTAAAGTCCACCCAATTGCCTTTTTATATTTTTCAAGAGTTTTAATCAATCTTACCTCTTGCTTACCATCGAGTTTGGATGAAATTACCACGGGGTAAGTATTGTTGCTTCCCAAAAAGGCATACTTCAAGTCACTCGGTAATGGCTTGAGTTCCAAATTTTGCTCTTCTCTTGTGATGACAATATCTTCATGTACCATGTGTATCCCCATTGCAATCTTCTGTTCCTGTGGATCATCAAGTAATGAGTCAATGTTGTGTAAATAAGTATTAGATTCATTTAAACATTTTTTTAATGGATCTAATACAAAAGACTTTTCAAAATATTCTTCCACAATTGTTTCAATGAAGTTAACCCCCTCGACTTCTTCCTCATTATACTCCTTATGTTGATTACTTAAGGAGAAAACATTAAGTTCAAGAGTCATATTCCCAAAAGTTAATTTCACAATTCCATTTTTGCAATTGATGACAGCATTTGAGGTTGCAAGAAATGGTCTTCCCAAAATCACTGGAATTTGACTCGAGGGGTTGGATACTGGTTGGGTGTCGAGCACAATGAAATCCACAGGAAAATAAAATTTATCCACCTGAACAAGAACATCTTCCACAACTCCTCTAGGGACTTTCACTGAACGGTCAGCTAGTTGTAATGTCACATTAGTTGCCTTAAGTTCCCCCAAACCCAATTGTTCATATACCGAAAATGGAAGTAAGTTTACACTTGCTCCAAGATCAAGCAACGCTCTTTTTATATGACAATTCCCAATGATACAAGAGATTGTGGGACAACCAGGATCTTTGAATTTTAAAGGTCTCTTGTTTTGTAAAATGGAACTTACTTGTTCAGTCATAAAAGCCTTTTTTCTTACATTCATCTTCCTCTTCGTTGTGCACATGTCTTTTAAAAATTTCGCATAAGAAGGGATTTGTTTGATAGCATCAAGCAATGGAATGTTGACTTTTACTTGCTTAAAGACTTCAAGAATTTCAGCATTGGAACTTGCCGACAGAGATTGATTTAATCTTTGTGGGAATGGAACAGTGACACTATTTTTGATTTTTTCAATTTCCTCATTTTCTTGCTCATTCTCGCTCTTTTTCTCAGCTTCCTTTGAAGGTTCCAATTCCTCGGGCTTTTGGGTCCTTGAAATAGTTTTATCAACCACCTTTCCACTTCTTAAGATAGTGATTGACTTGGCATGTTCCATGTTGACTTGGGAAGGTTCTCCACTTTGGACCATAAATTGGCCTTGTGGATTAGGAAGAGGTTGGGCAGGAAATTTACCTTTTTCTTGAGGTGAAAGCATGGGGGTTAATTTTGATATGTGAGACCTTATATCATCAATGGCTCGGTCAGTCTTTTGCATGTGTTGCATGAATTGGTTGGTACACTGCACAATTTGGTCAAACTTTTGATCATTTTTTTGAATGAATTGTGCAAGAATATCTTCCAAATCTCTTTTGGGAGGTGGAACATAAGGAGCTTGTGGCCTTGGTTGGGGTTGACTTTGTTGAAAATTAGAATTACTCCAACTAAAGTAGGGGTGATTCCGCCATTCTCTATTGTAAGTCTCAGAGTAAGGAGAATTATGTGGTTTTTTGAAAGTATTGAAAGCATTGACTTCGACCGGAGCATTAAGGACTTCCTTAAATGCAGGGATTGTCGGACATTCATTTGTCAAATGTCCAAGTTCATCACAAATTCCACACACTACTTCTCCTATTGCATTAACCCCATTCACATTTTTGGACTCTAAGGCTTCCAATTTCTTAGTTAAATGCATTACTCTTGCTCCTAAATCATCATCACTTTTTAAATGATAAATTCCACCCCTTCCCGTAAGTTTAGTTCTTTCATCAAGATGACAAGTGTCCCAAGTTTGGGCACTTTCGGCTATTTGGTCAAAAAACAAAAAGGCTTCCTCGGGATCTTTGTTTAAAAAGTCTCCATTACACATGGTTTCGACAAATTGGCGCATATGAGCCGGTAGAGATTCATAAAAGAAACTCACTATACTCCAATTCTCATACCCATGATGTGGACAAGCATTTAAAAGTTCTTTGAAACGCTCCCAACATTCATAAAAAGTTTCATTATTTTTGGGAGAAAAATTTGAAATTTGTCGTCTCAAAGCATTGGTTCTATGAACCGGAAAAAACTTTTTCAAAAATTCCGCTTGTAAGTCTTGCCATGATCTAATGGAGCGAGGCCTTTGTGCATTTAACCAAATTTTGCCTTTGTCTTTTAAAGAAAAGGGAAACAATTTAAGCCTTACAACTTCTTCAGTAGTCCCCCGATCTCGGAAAGTAGAACATACCTCTTCGAATTCTTTGAGATGAAGATAAGGGTTTTCAGATTCCATACCATGAAAGCTAGGTAATAATTGAATCATACCTGGCTTGAAAGAAAAAGTATTGGCATGAAGAGGAAGAATAATACATGATGGTGCAGTGCTTCGCGGTGGTTGGAGATAATCCCTCATAGTTCGGACATGAGGACCGGGAGGAACTTCCACTCCTCTTGGGATTTGATGTTCTTCATTATCTCCATGCACACTTTGATCGTCCTCCATTGAACACGATGATCCTGAATACAAAGGATTACAAAAAGATGTACCCACTACAAGATTTCTTTCAACACGTCCTACAGAATTTCGTGTACAAACAATCATAAACAAAATGAAAATAAAATAAAATAAAATAAATTTATTACAAAACTCAAATTTCTTCTTTCGCCGTCTCCCCGGCAGCGGCGCCAAAAACTTGACGTGTCTAGAAATGTGTTCCACGTTACAATACCCCAAGTATAGGTAGTCAAGTTATAATATAGTCTTCGGTGAGTCCAAGTGTCGAACCTCAGGGAGAGTCGGAAAGATGTATGAAAAATGAATTTTATTTTTGTCCTTGAATTGATTTGATTGATTGATTTTGGTTGTGTTCTTGAATTAAATTAAATACTAAGGCATTGGGAATTCCTTTACAATGTCGAAACCAAGTGTACCACATATCCAAATAAGTAATAAAAAGTTAACTAATACAATCATCATATGTTAATTATATTTGCATGGCAAGAAAGGGGTCGCTTGGTAGGATAATCCATACTAACAACGCAACTCTCCAAATCATGCCTATAAGCAATAAATAATTGACATACTAAATGAATTATATAATTTAACTAATAGAAACATTATATGTTCATTATAAATGCTATGGCAAGAAAGTGGTCGCTAATGAAGCAACTCTACAAATCATGCCTATATTAGCAATAATAATAAACATACTAATGATCTAGTAAATCTCATTTAAATATGTAGTATTATTAATTACATATGAATCATAAGAATTGTGAACTATGATGATGTAATTACATTCAAAGTATTCATTATACCTATGTAAGATCATAAGAAATCAAGAACACCACATAAAGTGGGTTGAGCATTACTTATATCATTGTATGACATAATGAATCTTAGATGTAATTACATAAGTGTATTCATTGATTCAAAGAACTCAATATACATGGCATAAAGAGGCAAAGAATCATTGAATAAAATTATTAGATTCATATATTATCAATAATACTAACCTTGAAGCACTAAATACTTGGATATGCAAACACTTGGTTCTTCATTTTAAATTCATTCCCTAGCCTTAGCTAGAGAATTACTCTTCCATTACAAATGTATAAATCACTATGTTTCTCTTCACTCCTTTTCTTTCCCTTACAAATGAAAGACTACCTCTATTTATAGGGAAAATATGGAATCAAATGACAACTAGAAAAGAGAAATTGGATTTCTTTTTGTTTGAATATTCATTACTTTCCACCCCATTGTCTTCTTTTTACATGTGCCTTTGTTTCTTCCATGTGCCTTTGTTTCTTGACATGGATCAGATTTACTCTTGTAAAATCATAATCCAATGAATGTGGTAAATCTTCAAGAAGATGTAAAATTCGCATCACCCTTTGGTAAACCCGAACCCGCATTGAATTCTGCACAATTCTGCAGTTTTGAACCTGACTTGCAACTGCCATAACGTCTTCATTTCAAATCGAAATAAGGTCATTCTTGTGCTCAAATTGAAGGTCTCTGAATTACCTTTCCAATGGTACCAATGCCATTTCCAGAATCAAAACACAGAATTATTTATAGGCATTTAACTAAAGGGTGGTCAGGATGAATATATTTCATGCATAGTTGATGACCCAATTTGCATGGAATTGATTGAATTCTTCATGAAGACCTAGAAAATAAGATAAACACAAAAATATCATAAAACTTGAATAAAAGATATCACTATAGAACTAAAAGATGTAAATTAAGGGGTTTAAATATATAATATTTGGCACTTATCAGTTGGATCCATCGGATGCATGGAGTTCCTTCTACCCTACATCAAGTCATGTGATGTGTCAAACCAAATGAAATTGATGTGATTGACATCAAGGGAGATCAAGTGGCGTCAAAGAATGCTACATTGTCACCCTAAAAGGCCTAAGGAAAAAGGACAGAACCGAAGCAAGCTTTAAAAGCTAATGCAGTGCCCAATAATTAATAGCAATTACAGGATGGGGATGCGGGGTCATCTATAGCAGCTGAAGCTCTGCTGGAAGTTCAGAGTTACCCCGATCTCCCCGAAAGGATGACTTACATTGGTTCTAGCCTCAGTACACAAGAAAAAAAAAGAATTGGAGGCCCTTCTGCGCTCTAATGCTGACGTATTCACTTAGG
Source organism: Cornus suecica (assembly GCA_963922005.1). NCBI lineage: Eukaryota > Viridiplantae > Streptophyta > Magnoliopsida > Cornales > Cornaceae > Cornus > Cornus suecica. The sequence goes on along the minus strand of OY998238.1, from coordinate 46,642,505 downwards.
GCCACATGGACATGCCCGTCATCGATTCTTCAATAGCCCAGTATTCCCTAAATGTGGACCCCGACATTAAACCCGTCAGACATAAATAGAGACACATGGGGGCTCACTGAAACCAGATCATAGCTGAAGAGGTGGATCAACTTCTCTAAGCCGTATTCATTAAAAAAGTGCAGTACCCCTCTTGGCTAGCAAACGTAGTAGTGGTCCAGAAGAAGAATGGAAAATGGAGGGTGTGCGTGGACTTCACTGATCTGAATAAAACATGCCCAAAAGACTGCTTCCCACTACCAAAGATCGATCAGATGGTGGATGCCACCATAGGATTCTAACGTCTGAGCTTCCTTGACACGTACTCCGGCTATAATCAGATACGCATGAACCCTAATGGTGATGAGAAGACAACATTCATCACTGAGTCAGGTACATATTGTTATACAGTTATGCCTTTCGAACTAAATAATGCAGGTGCATCCTTTCAGAGGTTAGTTAGCAAAGTTTTTCAGGGCATGATGGGATTTACCATAGAAGCCTATATTGATGACACAATGGTCAAAAGCAAGGCGAAGAGGGACCATTTGACTGATCTGCAACAGGTGTTTGACACCCTCAAGAAATACAAGATGAAGCTCAACCCATCCAAATGATCATTCGGAGTGTCCTCGGGCCAATTCTTGGGATACATAGTTGATGGGACAAGAATACAAGTGAGCCCAATGCAAGTCAGAGCCCTTGTGGAGATGGAAGAGCCGAAATCCCGAAAGGAAATCCAAGTACTAACCGAAAGAGTGGCAGCCCTCAGCCATTTCATTTCTTGCCTAACCGATCGGTGCCGCCCCTTTTTCCATTCCATAAAGGTAACAAAGAGAGAGATCTGGGGGCCGGAACAATCAGAAGCTCTAAAGAAGCTCAAAAGCTACATGAAAAAATCTCCCATACTGGCAACCCCGGAAGCAGACGAACCATTGCACTTATACCTAGCAACATCTACAACATCCACCAGCACCGCTCTGGTCAAGGAGGGCAAGGGGTGCCAGATACCGGTCTTCTACACCAACAAAGCCTTTGCCGATACTGAAACCCGTTACTCCAAGCATGAAAAACTGGTACTATCGCTGATCAATGCAAAATGACATCTTCGGCATTACTTTGAAGCACATCCGATCATGGTACCAACTACGACTCTGATCAGATCCATAATGGCGAAGCCCAAATTGTTAGGGAGAGTATCCAAATGGGCGATAGAGTTGGGAATCTACGACATAACCAATATCCCCCGTACCACCATCAAAGGACAAACGGTAGCTGACTTTCTATTAGAAATTGAACCCATAGACTCTCCGAAAGAAAATGAACCAGACTTGTGGGTAATATTTGTGGACGGATCATCCAATGTCAACGGAGCGGGGATCAACATAGAGCTCGTGACACCTGATGGCACTAAAATTCAGTAGTTCGTTCGCTTGGAGTTACCAGCATCCAACAATGAAGCTGAATATGAGGCCCTTCTAGTAGGAATATGTTTGGATCAAAGCCTGTAAGTACTAAAGGCGGAAGTGACAAGTGACTCTCAATTGGTCATACGATAGTTGAGCGAGTATGAAACCCGAGATCCAAAAATGGAAATATTCAAGGGATTGGTCTTAAAAGAGGCCGAGGGATTCTAGTAATTGACTTTTGAGTAGATCTCAAAGGGTGATAATGTAAATGCTGATCGATTGACCAATCAAGCCTCCGCAATAGGGAAAACCTGACACGGGTAGTGTCGTTCGACTTTATCGACAGATCAAGCCTAGACCCACCGAAAGAAGTGATTATCATTCCATGAGAGCCAAGTTGGATGGACCCTATAGTAGATTATTTGAGAATGGGGCCTTGCCAGAATAAAAGCTAGAATCTCGAAAGATAGGATGAAAGCTGCAAAGTATGCACTCTACAATGGCCAGCTTTATCAAAAACAATTCCCTGGACCATACTTAAGGTGCCTTACACCCTCTGAAGCCTCTGTTGTTATGGAAGAAATACAGGCCGGATCATGTGGTAATCATTTCGGGGGAAGGTCATTAGCCCATAAAGTCCTCACCCAGGGGTACTTTTAGCCTTACCTATCAAGAGATGCTGAGGTATATGCCCAATGGTATAAAAAGTGTCAGTTTCACAGAGATGCCATTCATCCACCTCTGGAGTTGTTGAATCCAAAGATTGTTCCTCACCCATTTGCCCGATGGGGTATGGACATCATAGGTCCACTCCTGTAAGCCATCCGATCCACTATACACATTCTCCTGGCTACGGATTATTTCACCAAGTGGGTGGAAGCCGAGGCGTACCCGACCATTAATAGCAGCCATGTTATCAAGTTCATCTGGAGTCACATAATTTGTAGGTTTGGTCTACCCCGAACGATAATGATGGATAACGGCAGCAACCTAGACAACAGGAAAGTTTGAGCGTTCCTAGTAGAGCATGGGATCAATCAAAACACTTCTTCCGTTGGTTACCCGTAAGGTAATGGACAGGCAGAGAGAACAAATAGAACAATCTTTGATACTCTCAGGAAAAAACTAGAAGCAGCAAAAAAACTTGGCTGGAAAAACTGCCCAAGGTCTTGTGGTCTTATCAGACCACCCTAAGGCAACCGACGGGAGAGACCCCATTCATCATGGCCTACGGGGATGAAGCCATTATTCTGACCAAATTGAAGTTGCCAATGCTAAGAAGTCAGGTCTGGGAAGAGGGTCCAAACAATTAGCACCTAGCCCACGATTTGGACCTACTGGAAGAAAAAAGGGAAGTCGTGGGAATAAGGTTGGATGTCTACCAACGACAAGTCAGGGCCCAATTTAATCAGAAGCTCAAAAGAAGAGAGTTCCAAGTAGGCGATATAGTGCTTAGAAGAAAGATTGGGATTGTTGACAAGTTACGAGAGACATGGGAGGGACCCTATACAATAATTGAGGTCATCGATCGTGGTGCATATCGGGTACGGAAGAACGAGACAGGCCGTATCAAGCCCAACTCTCAGAATGCTTACCGTTTAAAGAGGTATGATCCTTAGATAGTTTTCCATTAAATAGTAATATTCGTATCTGTGTCCAGCAGATGTGCTCGATGTTCGGCACCTCTGCTACATGTTTTTTAAGTTTTCAATAAAATATCATATTCTTTATATATGTGTGTATGATCAAACCTTGCGAAGAATACCACTTTTCCTAAGTGTTGAGTTCAAACTTGATTTGAACTAACCAGAGGACATCAATGAGTCTCAAGGGCCAGATGCCCGAAGACTCCATATTAAAATAAATATTTTCCTAAGTGTTGAGTTCAAACCTGATTTGAATTAACCAGAGGACATCAACGAGTCTCAGGGGCCAGACGGGAAGACTCCATATTAAAATGAAAATTTTCCTAAGTGTTAAAGTTCAAATCTGATTTGAACTAACCAAATGAAATCAGCGAGTCTCAGGGGCCAGATGCCTAAAGACTCCATATTGAAATGAAAATTTTCCTAAGTGTTAAGTTCAAAAGTGTTTATTTCAGGCCAATCAATAGCTAACCGAAGTAACAAGAATAGAAAGCCATAAGAAATTGGGTAAATTATTTCATTAATATAAATAAAAGATACAAAAATAACCCTTATGAAAGGCAATACAGGGCGACGTTTAGAAAAACCCTAAGTCCTGTTTACCCCAGAATTCAGGGCAATACATGGTCTTTTTCCTTCAGAAAGGCGGTAAACCTCTTCTCATTCTCAGAGGCCGGTGGGTCCTGATAAAGAAGAGGCACCCTTATGAAAGCATCAAACTCCTCAGCAGTCTTGAACTCCCAATCTGTTAGGGGAATGTGCTCCATCTCGTGTCTCTCCAGCCATGCCCTGACCGATCGAACATCACAGATAGTGACATATCGTTGGTGCATGTCCAGCCTACCCAAGCGGCACATCTCTACCTTAGATCGCTCAAGAGCTAGAAGATTATATGACTCTGCCTTCTCTGCAACAATCTTTTGGTAGACTGCCTTTGCCTCTGCCAATTCAGCAACCAAAGCCCTCTTCTTAGCTTCTCCGATCTCCAGAAGACTTTTGTACTCAGAGACACTCTGATGAAGACCATCCGCCTCCCTGGGCAAAGTGAAACGATGCTCATTATTATGTTGTAGCTGAACCTGCATCTTGGACATTTCCTGGACATCGGCCTTCAGGACATGATTGTAGGACTGGATCGCATAAAGGAGCTACACAAATAAAAAATGGGTACATGTTAGTACAGAACGAAGTAAAAATAGACACATGAATAAGCAAAGTACAAAAACGATCAAAGTGAATACCTCCATGGCCATCGTGGAACCTTTTTGAAACAGCTCAGTCCAGGTGATTTTCGTCTGAGCAGCCCTATCAGTAGGGATCCAGACTCGTCTAGCCATAGCCTGAAGGGCATCTGGCTGACAGATAGTAAGATGGTCAGCACAGATAGGGGAGCTATCCAGAAGGAGAAACTTTGGCTCCCAAGGAATTACGGTGCGAGGAGTGTCCTGAGCCTGGGGAGGGCTGCTCGTTGAGGTATTAGTAGTCTAGGTTCTGGGCCTTTTACTGGCCACTCCACCACCTATACCGATCATGGCCTGGTGTTTAAAGCATTTGCAGGAGGATCTGAAGGACTTTGTGCAGCCAGGCGTACCGGAGGTACCAGGGGCGCTGTCGAGAGTGGTATGGCATCAACCGGGTTAGATCCTACGTGGACCTGAATGCGTCTGGAAGAGAGGGGCCTGGGGGGAAAATCCATCCTGTCAACAGCAGTGCCCAAATTAGAAATTATCTCCAGATTGGCTTTAGTCAGAAGCTCACTAGCAGATTTGACATTGCTCCAGATCTTGGCCTTCAGAAAGGCGAAATGTTCTTTCACGAGGGATTGGGGAACCTCACTGTCCTCATAGCCAATAAACCTATATGCATAATATTCCCAGTGTAACTCACAAAATTCACAGAAACATGTGGCTTTATGAAGATGACGGAAGATGGGAAGTCGAATAGGTCTGAAGACTCTAGGGATCGGGTATATTAGAGAGAATGGGTAGAGCCAGTTGCCATTGAGAACTACCATTCTCTCCTTCCAGCCCTTATCGGATGTTTTCTTATCGGAACAAATGCCCCGACCTTGAAAAGGAAAAAGGTTATACCTACCTTTGTTTCCTCTAGTATTTTGGAAAAACTAGTAAAGAGATAGGTTAGCTAAGCCTAAATTAAGGTCTAGGTCTCTGTTGTACATAAGAAGCATGACGAGGATCCTAAAACTGTTTGGGTTAAGCTGGAGAGGGTGCAACCCCAGCATGAACAGGACATAAGTGAAGAAGGGGTAAAGAAGGAATCTTAATACTTTGAAGTGAACCGCCGATAAAAGGATACTACCTTGTTCAAGTCGTTCACTTTTGGTGAAGTCTAAATGATGTGGGTAAGGGGCCAGAAACACGTCACCGGGCACGTTAGCATCAGCCCGGAGACGCTTGACGTCCACTTCAGGTCTGGAATTTCCTATAAGAGGGGCAATTATGAACGGTTTGGAAGGATCCATAGAGTCCTCATCACCAGAGGAACCCCCTTTGTCAGATACTTTTGGGTTTACTGATAAGCTTGGGAGATTGGTATTAAGAGTAATGTTTCTAGGTGGGGAAGTCTCCGGGTGAACAAAAGAGGGACTACTTATATTTAGGGTCTCCGGGTCAGTACCAGAAGATAGGATAACCTCATCTACAGACCTAGTGACATCACTCCCAGACATATTTCCTACAGAAAGGTAGAAGAGACAGATGGGGGTAGGGGTGAAAATGAGGATAAGAGTGTTATCCAACTTACAGAAGATCAGAGGAATGAGATGAGTAGAACTCCGATAAGGATTGAAGTTTGCTCCGATGGAAATCTCTAAAAAGTCACCGGTTTGAAAGTTCAGGAATCAGAGTTGAGAGAAAACTTCAAGGAAGAGAGTTGCAAAGTGTGAGAGAGAAATGATAAATAGTACCCATTTTATAGAAGGCCAAAGGGATTTCAAGAGTCACGCGCAGAAGACGAGGGAAGAACGCCGCCATTCCAGCTGTCGTGTGCGAAGATCAAGGAAGCGTGGGCCTTTCATTTGAATTTGAGATGATTACCCACCTACCTTAGCATTAAACCACTAGCCATGTAATCACTATCATTTCCAATAAAGACATTGTGTATATGCATGTGTGTATATATATATATTCGGTCATGGGCCATGGATTGGCCCATGAGTTCATAACCTCAGGGGCCTATGTAATAGACAAAATTATATGGCCTAATAAAGGTGGGCCATAAGCAAGGACCGATGGGCTTGACCTATAGTAGTTTCTAGAAAATGAGTGACCAACAAGTTAGGGATTAGTCTTATACATGGGAAGATAGAGCCCAAGAAAGAAAGGAGTTTATCAAATCCCATGTTTTAAGGGATTGATAAATTGGGTAGATGGGTCTGACCCATCTACAAAATTGTGTATAAATATGTGGGAAAGTTATGAATAAAGGCATTGGATTCAACCCAAATCGTTGTGTAATGTTTCTGCATTTACAACTTTACACCATATAAATTCACATTCTGGTAAGTCAAAAGTATGTTAAATAATTTTTTTACACTCTTGATAAAGAAATGCATTCTTAACACATGACTTTTCCGGCTTAGAAAGAGTGGGTATCTTTTTTAAAATCTGCGTACAAGCCCAAATTCGTAATAAATATAATTAATGAAATAGCTTAGTTGTACTATACTTTCATATTTGTTAAAGGGCAATTGATAGGGTACAATTAGTTAGGGTTATTATTTGAGTTTCCATGTAAACCAGTAAATACTTGAGTGGCTGACTTTGTATACGGGCGGTTAAGGTTTAAATTACAAGTGAGATTTTCAAGGAGAAAATAGGTTGAGATATCCACTAACCAGCTATCGCAACTACCAGACTCAGTGACCATAATAAATAAATGGTCACTTAAAAGAAAAGGTATGAGAAACATTCCAGTTGTAAAGGCATTTAATCTAACTGTGAATGGCCAAACACTAACTTGACCGTCAGAGGGTTGGTCAACACCACTCTAATGCTACTAAAGTGACATTACATTGTTTTATAGGATACGACATCATCCCGGATCGCATAATTTATTCTTTAACAAAAATTATAAATCATAAATTTATGTAGACATATAACTACTACTTTAACGAAAAATTCCTTCATACTTCTACGTTTGTTCACCAAAGATAAATAAGTATTATAATATTTTTATTAGGACAAGTAAGTCATATTTGGAGGTATATTTCCAAACAAGTTCATATTTGAAATTATGTAAAATCTTTTTTCAGTATTGACAGGAGCAAAATAGCAAAATATCAGTATTGACAGGACCAATATCATTATATTGGTGTTTTTATACAGTTTTCGTGTTTTAAGACGTTTCAGGATTATGTCATTCAAAATGAGTTTAATTCGGTGAAATAACTAGATTTATGACTCAAGATTGTTCTAGAGCTAAAACCATGGATAAAAGACCTATAAAGGACCAAAAACAAGTCAAGAATGCAAAAGAAGTAAAGAGGAATGAAGTCGGGAAGAGAAACAGAGCAAAGAAGATGAAACAAGAAAATACAAAGTAAAGAACTACCGAGTACTCAGTAGTGCCTTCACCGAGTACTCAGTGAATACACAAGTGGGCGAACTTGCGCAAATAAATAAAAATCATAAGAGCCCTATGTGTATTTGCGCACGTTTGTGCGGAAACCTGAAGCCACCGAGTACTTGGTGAGCCAAATTCCAGAATTTAAAGCTACAACTTCATTCTCATTCAAACCACCATAACCTGATCAAAACATCATTAAATGGAGTGATTCAAAAGCCTAAACTCATCTCCATGAAGTCATATTTCCAACGCACTTTAAATCACACAAATATTCCTCCCGTAGCTCCAAATATGATGAAAATAGTGCAGCACGAAAAAGCTGAAAATCAATTGCAGGTCAACTTCGGGTTGGACGAATTAAACATCATGAGTGGACCCCGTTTTGACCCTGTTTGACTTGGTTTGCACTCCAATACACCTTGGGACATATTTTAAGTATATTATGATCATATTTCACTTTCTTTCTCATCACATCACAAAAGGAAATGATTTACTTGATTGTGAAGCAATTCGTATCCAAACAAGACTTGATCAACGTCTATAAATTAAAGGATTGGGTTCATAGTTCTGTATCTATGTATCTACCCTCCATATACTTCATCTTACATCTTTTCAATGGGAGATTCTAGATCAGAAATGAGAGAATAATGGCACGAAATTGCGAGCCTTGGCAAAGGAGAAACAATAATCATGGAGGCGATATCTACATCAACAATGGAGATCACCACAACCATGAGAGGCTAAACGGGTATCTAGGGTTTTAAACAAAACCCTAGCCAAGTAATGTAACTTTTATTTATTTCAATTATATTATGGGAAACTGAAGGACACATATGTGATGATTGTGTAGATGAGTGAACACGCTTGATTCAATATGAGATTCTTTATTTATTCTATATCTTGTCTTAGCTTGAATGAATATTTGATCTTACTCAATTATGATTATTCAATATGGGCTGGAATTCGGATGCTTAATTCATGATTTTATACACAATGGTGATTATTAACATGCAATCTAGATTTAGACAATCCATACTAAGAAAAGATTATATAGGCATGCTTTTTATTTTATGTTTTAAGAGTAGTTGTAGAGTATGTAAGAACACTTTTGAGTATTGTTTGTATATGGTATGTTCTAGAGAATAACTATGTTAAGTGTTAGATAGATCGTTTTGGTTTCAACGACATCTACAAGCTTTGACAAAGGCAAAATCAAGCATTGAAGTAGTGACGATTGCAAGTGAAGTACAAAAGTGAGCGTATTGAGTAAAAATGTCTCCAGAAGGTTAAAAACGATATTTTTTGAAGACGTCACCTAAAGCAAAAAGTCTCATGGAATCAAGACGGTCATTTTGGCACAGTTGCGGAGAAAAGTGATTTTCATTAAGAATCTATGCTCAAGCCTACGCCTACAGAACCTAAAAGCAGCTATAAAGTGAAAAACTATGCTCAATGGTACGCTGAAGTTTTTGTTGTAGCTACACTCAAGGGGTACGCCTAAGGCGTAGGTGCCTGGCGAGGGAAAAAATGCAGATTTTGAGAATTGTCAAATTTGACCCCGACTTGAAGTTTGATGATGTGGCTACGACTTATTGACCTATTTACACGTTTATATATCAATATAAGTCAATTTTACGCCTAATTGGAAGGGTTTGACACAAAGAAGGATTCCTAATCAAAGTGGGGAACAAGTTATCTCAAAATTAGGGTTTCCTACTCTATAAATAAGAGGGCTCTCTACAGATTTAGGAGGGGCTTTTGGTGAGATCTCTGCAGTATTCTATCATTCATATTCTTCTACAGAGATAGAGATAGAGAGAGAAAAACATTGAGTGATTTTATATATTCTAGTTCTCTTTTGTTTAGGGTTTATTTAATTGTGTTTCTACATCGACGATCTTATGCACAATTGAATGACCTAGATTCTGAAAAATCTATACACCGTCAGATTACAACGTGGTTGTTTTGATCCATTGAGAAACAAAGCCGTCAGAGTACGGAGATCGGAGCAAGAGCTTCGTGGAACATGAGTGGATCTAGACTTTCAGACGTCGAGTGAAGAATAACAAATTACAGCGGTTGTAAGTTCTGTTTTCATAGAGTCTGTACAATTCTCTGGTTCATAGTGCATCGATACTTGAGTGTATCCGTGATTTTTAATTTTAGTTTTTCCAAGGTTTTCCATGTAAAAATCTCTGTGTCTTCTCATGATTTATTTTCTACACTCATATTCTTAACTACTTGATTATTCTAATTTGAGAATTAGGGTTTATGACTAATTTTAATTGATAATTAAATCGACAAAAAGCCTATTCACCTCCCCTCTAGGCTGTTTTCATTGTCCGTCTAGATAATTCTATAGTAGATGCATGCACTAGTCATACTTTATTCGAAGATGGGTTGTAGTCAAGTATGATGAATTGTTCCTTTTTTGGGATTAGGGTTTGCAATGTTGCAACCCTATATATGATTCACATATAATGGACCGCCATTTACAATTGAATGAATATAAGTCTATATTATGCAGAGAGGTGTGGCATTAGAAATACCCTAGAATCTATCTCTATTGTTTCTATCTCAAATCTATCTTTATTTATTTTATTTACTTTAATTATTTATCAGTTAATAATCAAAACCCAAATCAAATTATCTTATCAATTCAAGTGTATAACTTTATTAGAATTTAGAGTACAACTTAGTCCCTGTGGATTCGATATACCCTATAAAAAAATATTCTATACTACAATTGATTTGTGCACTTGCGATAGGTAAAACTAGGTCAACTTTAAAGGCTTATTTACACAAACCACTATTATTCTCATTATTTATTATCCTAGCCTAGTAGGCTAAACCAATAGAGGTTTGGCCACCGATCAAGTATTACCCTTTAATAATAACCTATAAATAAGTAAATTCATTATTGGTTTACACATTAATTGTAACACCCCGTGTTATTTTTCCTTTTTTTGAAATTTATTTTAATTTATTTTTAGTTGTCACATCACTTGTTCATGATGTTCTGGTTATTCCTGGTATTTCGCGTGTAAATTTTTCGCATTTACGTTATAGTCGACTAAAGTTTCTGCCCAGAATTTTGCGAATTTGTTTTGTCAACTTTCCAAGCTTAGATGTAGCTGCGCCTCGGTGTCAGGTACGACGTGTAAAAATTTCAAAATTTTTCATTGAGTTCAACAGGAAATCATGTTTATATGTACGAATTTTGGTTTGGGTTATTTTAGATTTGTCCAAATTTATTAACCTATTATTAATGGGCTTCATATATATCGTATAGGTCATCGAGGTGGACGTTTTGGTATATTTGAAATTGTATTCGGCGGGCCCATATTCGGGCGCGGACACTACGTACTCACGGTGGGCCCATTTCGTGCAAAAAGTGTTTTGGGCCAGAATTGAGCATACATATTTGGCGATGAGTTGGGGTGTCCAGTTCGGTTGTGGACGTGACGGTTTAGCTTGCAGCGTGCATTTGAGGTGGGAAAAATATTCTCACTACTGTACCATTTGTTGTTGTTTGGATGTGTGAGCTATAATTTTAATTTAGATATATTTATTTGTGAATATAAAATATGTCTATCGGTGGGTTAGGAGCGAAGAAGGATGTAGAAGTTAAATTGAGAAATTAAATGAGTATTTTTCCTACTAAATAAATATCTATTTGAACTGAATGAGAATAGGTGGTCTAGTATCCACTTGAGAGTTATATTGGGTCAATGAAATTGTAAAGTTTGGGTTTGAACTTAAAACGTGGTAGTAGTTTCCCCTTTTGATTGTGTTTATGGAATTTAAAACATGTTAGGGGATATGTGACAGTGAGGGACGTGAACTTAGATTTATTAAAGCATGTTGCGTATTTAAGGAATTGACTATATTATTTGAAAGGTGAATAAATAATAAGTTGGTATTATTGGAAACTAATGATAGGATGACGTGTTACATTCCTATGTTATTATATTCCACTAGGTTGTGTGTGTAATTAAATTGATTATTATTTCACGCCTATATGCCTAGGGTGATAGCTATTGCATAACGTCATTATGCTATGTCAGTTCACGAGCATGTAGTCAGTAGGGACTATGAGAGCATGCGTTGCATTGAACACCGGACGTCGGAATATGACTATCTTGGTGTAGGGGCTTCTGAGTTGGGTCACCCTACTATTTTGGGACTCTGGAGTGGGACCATCCCACGGTACTACAAGGAGATTTCGGAATTGGGCCATCTAGTCTATTCATAGGACCTCAGAGTTGGACCATCATAGATGAGTCACCGTGCATGTGTTTGCCGCACTAGTTGACTGTAGGGTAGCATATATAGAGTTACACCTAGTTGTGACTCAACACTGCAGTTGTAGTGAGGGTCGGCATTGTGAGTGTAGGTATACGAGGACCTGCATTTCACTCGCATATCATTGCACAATATCTGCTTATTGAGGTGTGTATATATGTTCTACAATCTTTTTAATGTTGTTATAGCTGAACTGATGAGTATTCAAAATGTTGAGTTATGGATCTCATGATTACGTAGACCGGGATGGGGTTATGATTAAACCTATCTTGTGGTGTGGTATTGGTCTCTCGAGTCCGTTATTAATCTGGAGAGTTAATATCAAATGTGAATTTGAGGTTTGAATGAGACGAAAGAGGTATTGATTGAAACTAGTTAGTTCCGTATTACCGGCCACTAGTTTTCTCTTTTTATGATCTTAAAAGGTTTAAGTAATTTTATTAAGTACTAAAGGTACTGTAGTTTTACAGCCTTGTTTATCGTGCTTAGTTCATTCTCCTAAGCATTTCTTTTATTATCCTTTGTATACTAATATGTAATTTTTGACTTATATGTCATTCTTTGAGTCGTAGGTTATAGCGTGGTGTCAAACCTCTTCCCTGTGTTGTCATTTGATTTTGTGGAGTTGTAGTCACTCTTATCTGGTTGTCTTTCGGAAACAGAATTTTTTATGTCTTAAAAATAAACTCATTTGTATTTAAAAAGGAAAAACCCGTTTCCGCCTACTCCCGTAGCCATGACATGTTTTCGTACTTAAAAAGTGATCTTAGGATCTTCTTAAAAGATTTTAAATTCTAATAGTCGGTGATGATGACTGAGGGAGACCGGGGGCAAGACGATCATTTTCACTATGTGGATTCTTAAAAAAAAACCTATTTTTATAATTCTCGAGATTTCGAGATTCCGAGCCTTCTTTCTCAAGATCTCGACCTATAGTGTTTCGAAATGTGTTTTCTTGTTTCACCTTTGTTTTCGATCATTTATAAGTCTCGAGTATGAGGCTTGTTGTTTAGTTCACACTCGTAGTGTTGTCTTTTCTCTTCTTTTGGTTTTTTTGTTCGGGTGTTTTCCCTAAACACTTGTGGTGTTCTTAACCTTGACATTGTTGTCTCGGTTATCCTTTGGTTTGGCATTGGGAACTCTTTTCCTTAGCTTTGTTTCTTGATCCTTATGTGGTTCTTCATGAGAGTAGTGTTCATATGCTCTCCGTGATTTGATCGGTTAAGTTTCCTCACCAATAGTGAGAGTGTTGGGTTTGTGTGATTTCGTTTAGGAGTTATTTAGAATGAGAATTAATTAGTGGTGGGCTAGTATTGTAATTTAGGAAACTATTGTCACATTTATTTAAATATTTGTTTTGGCCACATCATGGTCACATGGAACTATTGAATTATGTTGTCCAAAATTCAATTCATAAATATATGATATATATGTATACACACATGTGTATATGCAGAGGAAAACATCAATGTTGACCTGGGCATCACTTTCTTCTCCCTATCCATGTGACAGACCATCTGCTCTTCTTTTCCTTCATGCAATTGTGCCATATTCTTCTCCACCCTATCAGCTTCTCCATGGTCGGCGAGCTAGAGCGAGAGAAAAAGAAGCTGCGCGTGAGAGGGAGGTGCGACCTAGAGGTCACTGGAGCTTCAAGCTGGTGTTGCACAGGGACCAACGATGGCGGCGAGGAGTGGTGTTGGCGGCGCGAGGTGGGGGTGTGATGGTCGTACGACTGGGCAGCCGCGGTGACGCACGAACAACGTCGTTTCTGCCCATAATTTTGCAAATTTGTTTCGTCAACTTCCCAAGCTCAGATGTGGATGATTTTTGGAAGGTAATTGAGCCTCAGTGTCAGGTACAACGTGTTAAAATTTCAGAATTGTTCGTTGAGCGGTTCAATGGGAAATCGTATTTATAGGTACAAATTTTCGTTTGGGTTATTTTAGATTTGTCCAAATTTATTAACCTACTGATAATGGGCTTTATATATATCATATAGGTCGTCGAGGTGAACGTTTCGGTATATTCAAAATTGTATTCGGATAACTTTTGTTGGCGAGCCCATATTCGGGCACCGACACTGTTCACAGTGGGCCCATTTCGTGCAAAAAGTGTTTTGGGCCAGAATTGAGCTCACGTCTTTGGCGACAATTTGGGGTATCCGGTTTGGTTTAGCTTGCGGCGCGCAGTTGAGTTGGGAAAAATATTCTCACTACTGTATCATTTGTTGTTGTTTGGATGTACAAGCTATTATATTAATTTAGATATATTTATTTGTGAATATAAAATATATCTATCGGTGGGTTAGGAGCGAAGTAGGATGTAGAAGTTAAATTGAGAAATTAAATGAGTATTTTTCCGACTAAATAAATACCTATTTGAACTGAATGAGAATAGGTGGTCTAGTATCCACTTGAGAGTTATAGTGGGTTAGTGAAATTGTAAGGTTTGGGTTTGAACTTTTTTTGATTGTGTTTATGGAATTTAAAACATGTTAGGGGATATGTGACAGTGAGGGACGTGAACTTAGACATTATTCTAATTCCCCTTATGATTTATAGATTATTGCTTATGTGATTTATTAAAGCATGTTGCGTACTTAAGGAATTTACTATATTATTTGGAAGGTGAATAAATAATAAATTGGTATTATTGGAAACTAATGATAGGATGACGTGCTACGTACCTATGTGATTATATTTCAGTAGGTTATGTGTGTAATTAAATTGATTATTATTTCACGCCTATATGCCTAGGGTGATAGCTACCACATAATGTCATTTTGCTATGTCATTTCACGAGCATGTAGTCAGTAGGGACTGTGAGAGAATGCGTTACATTGAACACCGGACGTCGGAATATGACTATCTTGGTATAGGGGCTTCGGAGTTGGGTCACCCTGCTATTTTGGGACTTCGGAGTAGGACCATCCCACGGTATTACAGGGAGACTTTGGAGTTGGGCCATCTCGTCTATTCCTTGGACCTCGGAGTTGGACCATCCTAGATGAGTTACCGTGCATGTGTTTGCCGCATTAGTTGACTATAGGGTAGAAGATATAGAATTACACCTGGTTGCGACTCGGCACTGCAGTTGTAGTGAGGGTCGGCATTGTGAGTGTAGGTATACGAGGACCTGCATTTCATTCGCATATCATTGCACAATATCTACTTATAGAGGTGTGTATAAATGTTCTATAATCTTTTTAATGTTGTTATAGCTGAATTGATGAGTATTCAAAATGTTGAGTTATAGATCTCATGATTACGTAGACCGAGACGGGATTATGATTAAACCTATCTAGTGGTGTGGTAATGGTCTCTCGAGTCCGTTAGTAATCTAGAGAGTTAGTATCAAATGTGAATTTGAGGTTTGAATGAGACGAAATAGGTATTGATTGAAACTAGTTAGTTCCGTGTTATCGGCCACTAGTTTTCCCTTTTTATGATCTTAAAAGGTTTAAGTAATTTTATTAAGTACTAAAGGTACTATAGTTTTACAGCCTTGTTTATCGTGCTTAGTTCATTCTCCTAAGCATTTCTTTTATTATCCTTTGTATACTACTAATATGTGATTTTTGACTTATATGTCATTCCTTGAGTCATCGGTTACGGTGTGGTGCCGAACCTCTTCCTCGTGCTGTCATTGGATTTTCTGAAATTGAAAACGGATGGTTGTGTTCCATGATTCTAATGCATTGTTCTTCCTTCATTATCCTCTTGGACATTATAGGAACCCTTGGAGTTGTAGTCACTCTTATCTGGTTGTCTTTCGGAAACGGAGGTTTTCAAGTTTTGAAAACAAATTCATTCGTATTTAAAAAGGAAAAACCCGTTTCCTCCTACCCCCGTAGCCACGACAAGTTTTCGTACTTTAAAAAGTGATCTTAGGATCTTCTTTAAAAGATTTTTAAATTCTAATAGTCGGTGATGATGACTGAGGGAGACCGGGGGCAAGACGATCATTTTCACTATGTGGATTCTTAAAAGAAAAACCTATTTTTATAATTCTCGAGATTTCGAGATTCCGATCCATCTTTCTCAAGATCTCGACCTACAGTGTTTTGAAAGGTGTCTTCTTGTTTCACCTTTGTGTTCGATCATTTATAAGTCTCGGGTATGAGGCTTGTTGTTTAGTGCACACACAGAATGTTGCCTTTTCTCTTCTTTTGGTTTCTTTGTTTGGGTGTTTTCCCTAAATACTTGTGGTGTTCTTAACCTTGATATTGTTGTCTCGGTTATCCTTTGGTTTGACATTGGGAACTATTTTCCTTTGCTTAGTTTCTTGATCCTTATGTGGTTGTTCATGAAAGTGGTGTTCATGTGCTCTCTGTGATTTGATCGGTTATGTTTCCTCACCTATAGTGAGAGTGTTGATGGTTTGACTAACCTTATTGAGGATAGTGTCATGAGATTGAGGTGGTAATATGTTTAGTGGCCTTGATGAGGCAATATGATTGAGGTGATTTAGTCTTTGAGAAGTAGATTTTCTCTAGGAATTAGATGATGGTTCTTATATATACATATATATATATATATATATATACATATATATATATATATATATACATATATATATATTGATGAAGATTGTGTTAGTACGCAAGGACATGAGTGTTTTCCCTACTGTGTTCTCGGAGAGTGAGTTATGAACATTCTTTGGTACTAGTTATGGATTTTTCTTCCTTTGGATATTAGAGGTGAGTGTGATTCCCTCTATTTGGATCATCGGGTTAGCGTGGTGAGCACTTGATGAATTGTTAGATTGGCCTTGGGTGTCGTGTACTTAGCATACGTTGTAAGAGTATTGTAGACTACTAGAGTTGGTACTTGGAGTACTAGTCTTAATAGTACCTTATGAGACTCATGTTGTGTACTTATATATATATATATATATATGTATATATATCCCCTATATACTTATGTACGTTAGTATATGGGTGTGAACCTTGTGATTTGGGGCTGGGATTAGTTATGTGTTATGTGTCTTGCTGGATGGTTTAGCATTACCTAAACAGTCAAAGGATGTGGTAGTTAAGATTTCATTTTTCCTACTGAGCTTATTTGCTCATAGGGTGTCCATATCCCTGGTATTCCATGTCAGTTTGCAGGAAATGTTTCGGCTACGGACATCATGCGATGTAGTGACACCTTTATTTTATTTTCCTTATTACAGGTTTTGAAGTTGCGCAGGGTGATGCGATTACGGTTGCATCGCTACTGGATTTGGGGACGATTGTTATCTACTGTCTTCTTTATCTTTTAGTTTCTTTACCCATGTTATATGGGACTGCCATGTATTTCTATTAAGAGTCAGTCTGTTGGCATATCTATATTGGTGTATCTTTATTTTTCTGTATTTTTTATTTTAGGATGTCATTGTATCTCTTCGGCATTACCATGTGTCTTTATGTATTCTTATTCGAACATTTGTAGCTTTGTTGATTATAGAGGGTTGTGTAGGGGTAGCGGTATTTTCTTTCCACTACCTTGGCCCTAGTTGTAACACCCCGTGTTATTTTTCTTTTTCCTGAAATTAATTCTAATTTAATTTCGGTAATGACGTCACTTGTTCTTGACGCATTGTTTATTCTTGGTATTTGGTACCCGTAAATTTTTCGCGTTTAGTTTTAAAGTCGACTGGATGACTTTACGGTTTCTCTTTGACGACTACGCGAGTTCTTGTTACTGACTACGCGGTATCGTTTCGACATTTAATGTTTAGTGCTTCGACTGGATGACGACACGTTGTAATTGATCGGGTTTGTTAGGTGTTCCGACGTTTGGGTTTCTAACCCGGTGTATTTCTTTCGGGCTAATTTGATTATTTGGCGTCCCGTGGATTTCTGGGCTAGCGTTATTTTATTTATAGGCTCCCAATATATTTTGGGATTTATTTGACACATATTATTAATGGGGAAATATATATATGTGGGTATGGATATATATATTTATTTAGATAAATATATATATGTATGAATATATCTATAGATATATATGTATATCTGTATATGGAGAGAGAGAACTCACGATTCCAGACCACATCTTCATTCTCTTCTCCACGCGACGAAGCCATAGCTTCTCTTTCCCCATTGCTGATGATCGGTTGAGAGAGAGAGAGTCGTGAACCATGGGTTTCGCCGGACTGTAGGTAGTGGCTGGGACAGGCGGCGACGATTCGGTGGGTTGGCAGCGACTGGGTGGTCGACGGTGGCTGGTGGTGTCGGCGAGGGTGGCGCTGGTGGCGGCACAGGGAGTCGGCAACTACAGCAGAGGCGACGCGCACCGTAGCAGTTCGCGCAAAAGTGCAGTCTGGCCGAAACTTCGACCATTTGTTCGGTCGACTTCCTGACCTCGGTTTGGGCTGATTTTTGGAGGGTAGCTTCGTCTCGATGTCAGGTACGACGTGTAAATATTTCGTAATTTTACGTTGAACGGTTTGTCGGGAAATTCGATTTGAAGTTTCGAATTTTCGTTTGGGCTATTTTAGATTTAGCCAAATTAATTAACCTATTGCTAATGGGCTTCGCATATATCATATAGGTTGTCAATACGGACATTTTGATATATTCGAAATAATTTTCGGACGACTTTGGTCGGCGGGCTCCATGATCGGGCGCCGACACCGTTCACGGTGGGCCCGAAACGGCTGTTCTGTAAGCGTATTTCAGGTGGGAAATTATATTTCTCACTCCGCATTATTGAAGTAGTTTAGGGGTGCAAAACCCTTATTTAATTTAATATAGATATATTAAATCGTTAATTTAAATATTTATAATTCGTTTAGAATCGGAATTGGACTTAGGAATTAATTTAAGAAAATTAATTAAATTATTTCCTATGTAATTAAATAATTTCCTATCTGAATCGAATAGGAATAGACGGCTTAGAAATTCCCTTGAGAATTAAATGGGCTAGAAAATTTTGTAAACGTTGGACGCGAGAAACTTAGACGTTATGTTAGGTCCCTCTCATTATACGTGGATTATTTGTTTAAATTATTTTAAAGGCATGATAGGGGAGATTGAAATATTTTCTAAAGAATTAAAGAAAATATATTTTTGAAAACATGAATTGTATATGAAATTATTTTCATATGATTTAATTGCTTTATTATATTTTAAAGCATGAAAAGAGGTTTTGAGATTTATGTTGATATTATCATCTGGATATTGTTCATAAATATAATGCATTACATATTTATGTTGAGGCATGATTGTTATTTGGACCTGGATGCATATTGAGAATATCATGTAGTGTCAAATCATGGTATTGGTATATGTGGGTTGTGAAATCATGTGGGGGTGTCTTTGTGTCGAATCGTCGCAACAACTGGCCAGGGGGTGTTCCCATCCTACAGAATAATGAGTCGTGAATGGGGTATAGGGTGAGTCGTCTCATTCTCGAAGTCGCGGGTCGTCTCGTGCATCCGTTATACGGATCTTTGGTCACGGATTGTCTCGTGCAACCGTCTTCCTTGTTGAAAGTGTAGTGTCAAAAACACTTGGGAAGAATTGATGCGGTACTCTTTCTCCTTGTAAATGGGTGGAGTGCGTATTCGTTAACCACGTGATGTGGGCAAAGGGTGGTGTATGAGTCACATTGTATATGTATGACATTTATGTGATTTCATTTGACATGTATACGTGATATTATTACATGTGATGTTGGAGCAGGTTTAATATGTGTTATTATTGCCTGTTGGATTTTAGAGCATGTTATGTATGAATATTGTGAAATTAAATTCATATCTTTATAAAATGCTCAGTTGAAAGTGATAAATGTGAAAACATGAATTAAATGAGAAAATTGTTAAAGTATAAATGAAACGTATATCTTTATACTTGTTGTATACTTTAGTGCCCTTGGGGGAGGTTATGTGTATTGGTATACTGATCTATGTGACTAGTTGAGGCTAGTGGTGGACCGTAGGCTTGATTTTGAGTTGAGACCTTAGAGAATGTGGTTAATAGTCTTGTGATTGTGGTTAATAGTTTGGTGATTGTGGTTAGCTGTGTGATCTTGTTAGAGATTGGAGGTTAGAGATTGATTTTACTATCAGTTATGAATTGGAGCCTTCGAGAAGGCGGGTGATGAGATTGTAAGTTGTAGTATGGACCTTTTTGGTGTCTTTCAATTTTGAGGAATAGGCTATCAACTGTAGTTGAGATTTTGATTGGTGAGAAGTGGTTATGATTGAGTGACTTTATTAAGTACTCAAGGTACTTTAGCTTGACAGTCTTGGTTCTAGTGCTTTGTTCATTCCCCTAAGCATTCCTTGTACTGTGTTTGTACGTTAATACGTAGTCGTTGACTCCTATGTCATTCCTTGAGTTATCGGTTATGGCGTGGCGCCGAACCTCTTCTATGTGTTCTCATTTGATTTGGTGGAGTTGGAAACGGATGGTTGTCTTCCGTGAGTCCAACGTGTTGTTCTTCCTTTACTGTCCTTTTGGGCATTATAGGAATCTGTAGAATTGTATTCACTCTTGTTGGACTGTTTCGAAAACGGTGTTTTCTAAGTTTTAAAATAAACTCTTTATATTTAAAAGGAAAAACCCGTTTTCGCCTACCCCCGTAGAAATGAAAAGTTTTAACACTTTATAAATGATCTTATGATCTTCTTTAGAAAGATTTTTAACTCTAAAAGCCGGTGATGGCAATTGACGGAGACCGGGGGCAAGACGATCATTTTACTATGTGGTTTCTTAAAAGGAAAACTATTTTATTACTTTTCTTGGGATTCTGAGATTTCGAGACTTCTTTCTCAATATCTCATCCTGTAGAGTTTTGAAAGGTGTTCCATTGTTTCACCTTTGCTTCCTATCATTTCTAAGTCTCGGGTATGAGGCTTAGTGTTGTTTAGTGCACACATATAGTGTTGCCTTTCACTTTCTTTATTGTTGATGTCACCACTTAGGTGATTTGAGTTGTCACACGTGTTAGGGGCATTGATACCGAGTGGATTGGTTTATTTTGTCCGGGTGTTCTCATTAAACACTTGTGGTGTTTTAACCTTGACATTGTTGTCTCGGTTATCTGATGGGTTAGCATTGGAAAGTCTTTTCCTTCGTTTTGCTTGGTGACCCTGAGGTGGTCGTTCTTGTGAGTTGAGTTCGTGTACTCTTAGTGATTCGATTGGGTGGTTTTCCTCGCCTATTGATGATAGTATTATGAGGTCGATATGATTTATGGTATGGTGATATGATTGAGGTGATCTAGCCTTTGAGAGGTAGATTTTTCTTAGGAATGGGATGAGGTTTGTTATATATATATATATATATATTGTACATATATATATATAGACGATGATTGTGTTAATACGCAAGGACGTGGGTACTTTTCCACCTGTGTTCTCGGGGAGTGAGTTATGAGTATTCCTTGGTACTAGTGGTGTGTTCGATCCTTGTGGATATTAGAGGTGAGTGTGATTCCCTCTGTTTGGAGTTTCTTGTTAGCGTCGTGAACGCTTGATGATTGGTTAGGTTTGACTTGGGTGTCGTGTACCTAGTGTACGTTGGTGAGAGTAGTGTAGACTACTGGAGTTGGTACTGGGGGTATGAGTCTTAGTTGTATCTTATAAGCTCATGTTGTGTATTTATATATATATATATATATATGTATATATATAACCCCTATATACTCACGTACGGTAGTATATGAGCACGTACCTTGGATTTTCGTGACTGGGTTATGTTGTGGGCTATGTATCTCACTGGGTAGTTTAGCATTACCTAAACTATTAGAGGATGTGGTAGTTAGAGTATCCTTTCCCACTGAGCTTATTTGCTCACAGGGGTATTTCATTTTCCCCCTGGTATTCCCACGCTAGGTTGCAGGAAACATACGGCTATGAGCAGGATGCAGTGCAACAACAGTTTTCTTTAGTTTCTTGTTACAGGTTTTGGAGTTGCGCAAGGTGATGCGGTTACGGATACAGCACGACTGGGTTTGGGGACGCTAGATCTCTGCTGTCAGTTTCCTTACCCATTGGTTATGGGATTGTTATATATTTCTTTTGGGAGCCAGTCTATTGGCATATCCCTATCGGTGTATCATTCATTTTCTGTATTTATTCTTTCAGGATGTTATTGTATCTATTTTGTACATCTAGACACTTTTCTGTATTCTTATTCGAGCATTTGTGGCTCTGTTGATGTTAGAGGGTTTGGAGAGGTTTTGGTTTCTTTCCAGTACCTCGGCCCTAGTAGGATTGATGAATGTGGGGCTTAGAAGCCATTGTTATTATCAAAATATTATTAGCAGGTTATTGTGTTGTGGTTGTGTATCCGGATGTTCCATTTACAAACGGAATTTTGCCGGATTTTCGTTAGATTCTGCTACTTAGTTTTGTCATACATTTGGGTATGGAATATACCATTCTTATCATTAATCCATACGTTTTCATGGTTAATGATATCTTAGTTGGTCATTCGTATTAAGGATCACATCCTGAATTCCTTGGATGTCCCAGCTCGGAGTCTTAGGGATTTAGGAGTGTGTCTGTTGGTATCTGAGGATACTAGTGAGTTCCTAGTATTCGGTTTGGCATGGAGTATAGTTTTCATTGTTATTCCATGTATTTCCTTGTTATTGTTGACTCTAGTGGTCGCTTGACTTACGTCACCCTTTGGAGATTCGTTGATTATCTAGATTAGAGATTCTGGAATTTTAGGGGCGAGACAACATTGTATTAGAGCATTTTTACCCTTTTGTGGGTGTTTGTTGACTGAATGTCGTTGGTTCTCGTTTCTTTTTACTTCCGCATTCACTCCCTTAGCTCTTAGGCTTGGGTTTCGGAGTCCTAGGAATTTGGGGCGTGACACTAGTAGGATTAACGAATGATGGGATGTGTGCCATTGTTGTTATCGAATTGTTATTGACAGGTTATTCTGTTGTGGTTGTGTTTCCGGGATGTTCCATTTACAAACGGAACTCTGCCGGATTTGCATTGAATTTCACTGTTGTATTTCTACCATTCAATTGGGTATGGAACATATAATTTTCATCATTATTCCATATGTTTTAATGGTTAATGATATCTTAGTTGGTCGCTTATTGTATGGATCACACCCCGAATTCCTCGGATGTCCCGGTTTAGGAGTCTTAGGAATTTAGGAGCGTGACATTAATCTCTTCTCCATATTTCATACTTAACTTCATAGGTATGATTTGATACCTTATTCAAAATTTTGCTTTTTTCAACAATTTGTTTTAAAAAATCAATTGAATATGTAACATAAATTCAAAATTTCATGAAAGTTTGGAAGCCAGAGAGTTCTTAAATCAATCTAAGAATTATGGTAGTTCAGGCTAGTGAGTGGGTATCTTACTATATCATATTCGCTTTCCAATTGCATATATACAGAATACATATTTATTTAATTTTTATGATACAAATGATTGACACATGTATATATAAAACAAACACACACAAACATAAACATTTACAGTCCTAAAATCCTCATTTAAGATAACAAAAGGAATATATCTATGCTCCAACGACAAATGCCTAGAGAACCAAGGTCCCTTACCTCACAAAACCCTCTTTCAAAATACAGAAAAAGTTAGGTCCTTGAAAGCCATGATATCAGCTATTGTGAATTTCATTCCTATATTGTATTTTATAAATATTATGTCAGATATTAAGTCTACTTTGGATCTTCCCTCCCCAGCCCCAACATGTGAGTTAAACCTATACCTATGTTACCCAGACTTGGGTGCGGGTGTCGGACACGGGTGTGTGTTTATAGGTCGAATTTGTCTACTTATCACATTCTAGGACACGGGGATACAAACTTAAAGTGTCCAAACGTCGAACACGAGTACTTGGGCAAAAAAACTATATGAATATATAGAATATCATACAAACATGCATAAGGCAGTTCTAGACACAAATATAGTGGCATACAAGTTAAGACTATATAAAACTACAAAAGAGATATTTAATTCAATTGCTTAATGAAATAACTAGATAAGTATCTTTTTAAGAATACAATTGATTGAATCCCAGTTGCTTGACTTTTTTCAGCCTCCTAAATCCAAACGTTCATTCTTTCATCACTCTTTAACTGAAAATTGTTTACCCTACAAGTATAAATAGCAATGTTAGATTGTAAACATAAACAAATACAAAGTTATTAAGTAAAACAACATAAGCTTCTATGATAACATCATACCTGGTGATTGCAAAAGATCAACTTATCAGTTACCATCTATTATTATTTTTACACCAAATATAAATAATTTATAATAACTCCTTTATCCTTACCATTACCAATACGTCAATAATTAACTACTAATTTTAGCAACTATCTGCTTACCAAGAATACAAGAAACATACATTTAGTCATTAACATTCTTCATATCACCAAGGCACCAACAACTCAAAAAGATTAGTACCATTTTTCTGTCTTAGGTACTAACTTCTTACTTAATAGTTATATTTATATTTTTTATATGAACATCAAAAAAGCAAAAAGTATATGCATTCCTTCAAAGTTGCTTATGACACTATGTTATAGTTCTTCGGTAGGTACAACTTTAGCCCATAAACACCAAATGTCACGAGTCCTAACTCGGGTCCAGTGATTGAAAGCTCTACAAGTTTCCCAAGAGTATTGCTATCAATATCAAACTTAGCACCACCTACCAAGTACCAAGCAGTGAAATAAAATTTACAAAATGGTTATAAGATATCAAAATTAAAAGGTAAATAGACTTGAAACTAAATTAGTGAATGATGTGCGTCAATAGGGATTAAAAATAGTGCTTAAGAACAGACCCTTATGACGACAAGGTTTTACCTATCGCAAGTGCACGAGTCATAATGTAGTACAGTTTAGCTTGAGAAAGGTTATCAAACTCAAGGGACTAAGTCGTATTCTGAACTCTCGCAAAGTAATACTCTTGAATTGCTATAAAAGTATGGTTTGTGGTTTGTGATTTATTAATTAATTAACTAATAGAGGAAGTAAAGATAGATTAAGACAAGAACAGTAGAGAGAAAAACTATGGTTTTCATACTCCACCACTAACCGTATAATATAGTTATCTATTTGATCAATTACAAGAGGGCGATCCATCACCCGTAAATCAGATTATACCGCAAATAGTATCCAAAAACAAATATGGTCAACTGGATTCGCTACAACTCATCTCCGGACAGAGTGTGATTAGTGAATGATATCTACTTTACTCTATTTAACTCCTATAACATGAAATTAAACTAAAACATGTCTATATCACTTTGCCGAGACATGACCTGTGTAAATCTAGGATTTCAGGTGTTAAGCACCATTGTGTAAAAAATCATGATATGACCAGATAAACATGATTGATTGAGATAATGCATTCATTCAATCTAAGACAAGAATAGAATAAGTATAAAACTCCTTATATTAAATTACTACGGTTATAAATCTACCCAATCATTACATGTGTGGTCTTCAGTTTCCCCTCATTACAATTGAAACAAATAAATAACTAAATTACTTAGCTAGGGTTTTTCAAAAACCCTAGATACTATTTTAGTTGCTCATGGTGGAAGAGATCAGCATCGTTGATGTAGAAACGCCCTCCATGATCGTCTGTTATGGATCTCTAGGTCTTAAATGACTCCCTTCTTCGAAAGATATAAATCTCCAGAAATAGTGCTCTAAAAATTATGTAATTAAAAGTTCCTCAAATCTGAATCAAACCTTGGTATTTATAGAAGAAGTTAAGAAGAGTCCTACTTGTATTAGACTTGTCCCACTAGGAGTAGGATTCCTTTTTGATGTGTTTCTATTCAATTATGAGCCAAACCCCTTTAATATGATGTAGATACACCTTATACACATGCTTGGAAGTGTTAGAGTTGAACACAAAGTCATCCCAAGTCAAAATGATTAATTCGGGTCAAATTGGGATTTTTGGCCAAATCTGCAGTTTTTAGCTTTTTCCTACAGACATGTCTCACTCTTTTGATCATAAGTCGAGCTACACAACTCTGATTGAGACGTACTTTAGCATGTTGGAAATCTGACTTCAAGATCTTGATTTTAGGCTAAAAAATCACTCCATTTGGATATGTTTTGATAAAGATATAGCCGTCTGAAGTTGGTTGAAACTCTAGACCTACACTTGACCCCTACGCTTGAGCGCAGCTCATGCGTAGGCCTTATGCATAGCTCCTCAACCATGTGCGTAGCTCATGTGTAGAAATGGTGATTCTAGATATTTTTTGCTTACTGTCTGCGTAGCTCATGCGTAGGAAAAATATAAAAATCACATTTTCCAATTCTTCATCCGTTTGAACCCCCTCAACTCCTTTAATATGTTTCTCAAAGTTTTAGCTCTGAAAAATATCGTTTTTGCCCTCTGAGGGACACTTTTTGTTTGAAAACTCCTCTTTTTCTCTCTTTTCGGGTAAACACAAGCTCATCATTGGTTAATTTACCAAAGTTAGCTCATTTTCTTCATTAAACTCCTGAAAGACGCTTAGACATGCAAACCGCATAAAAAACATCAAGTAACGGAATGATAATACGTAACAATACTAAGTTAGGGGTCTAGAATGATCAACATTCGGCACCTACTAGTGAACTTACATAAATCCCAATACTTTGTTAGACTTTTCTTGTATTTTTTATTCTTTCTTGACGTGGACTGAATATTGCAATGTAGAAAGATTAAATTCTCGGCTCTACTCATAGTCAATATATTTCTTGTAATACTTTGAATAAAGAGTATGTGCTCCGATTTATTTTGCAACAAGATGATGATGTCGGTTGTGAAAATAACTTGAATGCTAAAGTTTGTAGCATGGGAGTTGAAGCATCATGATTAGACCACCATGAAATAGGTTCCTCATACATCTTTGGATCAATAACATGAGGCTCATTGAAGTAACCCCATCCACTTGAAAATGCTTCATATTCGATATAAACTTTTCGAAGTTCATATTGATTACTAAACAACAGTTTCAAGCATTTACTTTTATTCAAAGAGACTTATTGATCTTCATGTGGTGAGAGTCGTGGAAGTCTATTACTACCACCTCCAATTTAAGCATTTGTATAGTACTTAGGAACCAATGAATGAGACAAACATTGCAAAGGATTGTTGTTTTGATTCCATCTTATCTCCAAAATATTTTGAGTGACATCAAAAAAAGTTGATTAGTTAGTGAGCAAGTCCTTGTTCCCATAGGTAAGTATTGTGGATTTTACTTTCTCCATTATTGCATCCTATGTATCATAGATCAAATGGAGAATAGAAGCATCTGTGTCCACAAATCATAGAAAATCAATAATAGGCTCCATAAAATTTGAGAGATATTTCAAATCATCCCACCAACCATCAATAACAATACAAGTTTTGACTTCTCAACCTTTATCTCAATAGCTAATTTGTCCTCTCCTTTTAAAGTTACCCTCCAATTTGGATCCATCACCATCTTCTCAAGTGCATCTTTAACATCTTTTACACGCTTTGCCATGATGATGCTTGATGCAAATCTTATTTCTATTACCTTTAGCAAACCCAATTCCAATTAAATCTTGAAAATTAAGAGTATCATAACATGGTTAACGATGAAATTTCTAATATTTTGCACATTACTCACTAATTCAACAATCCACTTACAAGATTCATATTGAGGTGAGTTTTCATAGGGTTCATAAATGCTTTTCAAAGCTAAATTTAGGTAGTGTACAACACATGAAGTCCAAAAAATATGTGGATACATACTTTCAATTATACCTCAAGTAGCCTTAAAGTTACTCACATTGTTAGTGATCACTTAAACAATATTTTGCTAGCCCACTTCTCTAATCACTGGGAGGAATAAAATAGCTCTATATTCAATATTTTTTATGTTTCCACTTGTTCAACAACTTTAAAAAATATTTCATCAACCACTGATGCAACCATTATCTTAATCAATAGTCGCATATGCATATTCATCCAACCATTTAAGTAAAGAGGCACGCCTTTCTTTTTCAAGACCTTTTTATCGATTGGAGCTTTGATTTATATTATGTCTTCTCTTGGGGAAACAAATTCGATCGTAGTTTGTCGAATATTAGAGGAACATAACATGAAATCTTGTTGTTTGATAAGGTTTGTGAATGTTTTTTAAAATGAGGACACCTTGCAAAGTTGAAAGATCACGCCGATGCATAAAACATGCAATCAGTATGTTTATCTGCTATATCCTTTTGTGCTTTATTAAATGCCTTTTCTAGAGCTCCAGTAGTTGATCATTTCATCTTTTTGCATTGTAGCAAGTCTTATTCTTCAGACAAGGATAAATATTATTTCTTCTTTCTTGCATTCAATTCCTCTTGAGCCTTTTTTGCTTTCCTTCTTCAAAGCTCCAAGAATGTAATCTTGTATTGAGTTGCATGTCGTAACACCCTGATTAGGTTTCTTTAATAAGTGACCTTTCACTTTTGAATATGAGCCAGTATATTTTTTTGTTGCATTAATTGGAGGACCAAGTTTGGTTTTCTCCTCCACGTGTCGATAAGCTAAGAACCTTCACATGATTCCATAGTGGTGTGTCATCATTAACAAATCCCTAAGTTTTTGTTGGTCGTAGGTTAGCTTTTTCTTTTCTTTTGGCAGACTATTGAGAGGATATTTTCTTGTCTTCTTTTATTGAAATAAAATTAACTCAGTTAAATAATAACAAATATATATAATTAAAAATACCATTATATGTATACAAGTGTGTGAAATAAATTAATTAAAAAAAAGTGCTAAAAGAGGCCAAAAAAAAACTAATTGATACATGTTGTATAAGAAGGTATGATGAAATCTATACTTTTGTAGAGATATAAGGGAGAAATAGATAATTAAAAACTGAAATAGGAGAAGAATCAATACCTTCTTCTTAATGATTGTATCTTGAATATGATTCTTAGCCTTCTATCTCCATTTTTGCAGTAGGGATTTAGAGGAAGAGTTTAAGAGAAACCTGGAAAAGAGAGGAAAAAAAAGGGGGAAGGGTTGTCATTTCGTTGTCTGTGTGTGTGAAGTATTACTATCAAAGATATTTTTCGGTTGAATGGTTAAAGATGAGTTTAAGGGATAGTGTGAATCTGAAGCAATATAATACCAACTCTTTGTGGGTTGAGGATGAGTTAAGGAGCCATGTGACATCTAAAGCAATTATAGGATAAAAGTGAATTAATCACTTCAGTTTATTCATATATTCAAGTGTGTGTTTGTATATAATTGTAGTACATAGGAAGTGTACTATCTTTATACCTTTATATATTAAGTATTTAATTAGACTATCCTTATAAATTAAAGGTATTATTCTCATATAAATTAATATGTACATACATACATTGATAATTCATTTTATATAAATTTATTAGTAATTCAACTTATATGTAGTAATGATACATTTAGTCACTCGTGGTACATTAATTTTGACAAGAAGTTCAACAGTCATCTTCCTATTTGGTTTCTTCGTTGATGGGAACACTATGGCACAATCGAAGAAATTATTCCCGATGTACTCTGGGAACAAGTCACTTATTTTTCCTCCAAATTCAAAGTTCCCCAACATAATCCTAATTTTCTAATGCTCATTATTACTAATAAATACATATAATATAATATATAATAGGTTTATTCATATTATTTAATTATTGGCATTTACTTGTTCATTTCATTTTCAACTACTACTTAATAATACATAGATGCTAGTATAATATAATCCATTATCATAAATGTGTGCAATTGCATATTGTACTATAAACTTATTAATGAAAACAGATTATAGACTTTCCTTGTGTTGTTAATAATGTGTGTGACTAATATATAATATTAGCACTATTATAATATTATTATTAATATAATCTAATGCATCACAGAATATATATATATATATATATATATATATCTATATTTAATGCAGCACGGTATATATACTAAACATAATATAATATTAAAATAAAGAACCTGTTAAGCCGAATCTAGAATTAGATTTTATGTTCTTAAGACAGATTAGCCCCGCTACGGTGCTCACAGTCTTTATAGCGTATGTCTTCCAGGATACAACAACCTTCCTTCTCCAATGACAACACTACAAATTGGAGAATTTCGAACCTCTTCTATATAGTACTCTCTACTACAACTAATACTATATATATGTAAGCAGGGAAGGATAAAGGAGAGAATAAATGAAGTTTTTCAAATGATTTGGAAAATGACCCAAATGGGGTATTTATAGGCAAACTGGTGCATGTTCGAGTCAACCTGAACCCGTACCATACACACCTATTCAACCTAACAGGTACTAGGCACATCGGTTTAACCCTGAACCAGTAGATCACAACAATTTGACCCGAACTAACACCAAATGTGTTGGTTCAGTTTGGGCGCACCGATTCGGCTCTTGGGTCATATGACCCGACCCAAATTCGGACAAATTTTGTCCAAAATGAAAGGGTAGGGCCCGAATTGAACCCACGGGCCAGATCGGGGCGGCGCGTGCGCGTATATGGTATTGGTTTGAACCCAAGCTAGCCTAAGACCTCTCCCATATCACAAAAACCTTGGGTGCCCTAGGGCCCAAACCCAAAATACAAACTAAGTGTATATAAGCACATCCCATGTTCTTTATTTTTCCAATGTGGGACAGGCTTCTTACACCTTTGTTTCAAATGGGTCACCTTGAGAGTTAATATCTCATTCAATACTTAATAGTTTTGAACAAAGAAGTATACCAAATCGATCTTCTCACGAAGGAGAACACATTAACACTTTGTCCCGCTCATTTCGAAGTACGGGTCCCACTTTTATTCTAGCACCAAGTTGCTAAAAAGACTTATTTTTCAAAGATATTTTTCCAACACCTTGTTCTATTAAATTTGAATTACTAATAAATAGTACATAAATGTTGAGTTAGATCAATTACATAATATACACTATAAGATTTTAATTTAAATATACCATTGACTATTCTTGTTCATTTGATTTTGAAATACTACAAAATAGTATAGATGATAAGTATAACATAATCAGGGTTAATTTAATTTATACCCCTGAAGTTTGTAATACTTCAATCAAACTATCTTATGATACACATCATTTGCATAAATTCAGTCAAACCCCTTACTTTTTTTGACACACATCATTCGCACCCTTTAACATCACTTTCATAACATTTCAGACATAACATTACTCCAAAATTTAATTTAATACCTAAAGTACCCCTCAAGTGTAATAGTAGATTATTTTTATACTTTACTACTCCATTAACAAACTCAAAGGGCATTTAATCCAGTTTTAAATTACAAGAGCCGCATTAATTCTACTAAGAATTTTATGATCAATTTGAATTTCTTGTCTTTTATTAATGATTCTTTCAAAAGAGTAATTTCATACCGGTTTTTTGTTTTCTTTTCATATGGTTATTATTGGGAGGTGTACGCCCATTTTTCCACCTGGCCCATCAGAAGCAAACTGAAGCCTAGCAAGCAGAAGCCCAGCTACCAAAAGCCCAACAGGGGAAATCCCAGAAGGTGTAAGCCCATCAAACACTGACATGAGTCGTTACAAAATTCAAAGATAGTAACAGATTAATAAATATCATAATGATGGGGAGGAAATCACTCACTCAATTCATTACCATGATTACCCCATTATTTCAAATCCATAACCGTTACTCCAATCCATGTATAAATAAACATGTAAATGTTCAATGAAAGTGATCGAATTTTCTTCATTCTCTGATGTTCAACGAGATCCAATTCTCTCTGAATCTATTTTTCTCCATTGTTGTACTTTTCTTTTAAAGTGTTAATATTCGTTCTTTGATCTTGCTTCGGCGACAAAGATCGGGTTCACACTTTTTGGCGCCGTCTATGGGAAATCGAGACATAAAAGCTCTTTTATGATGGAGTAACAGAGAGAATGGAGAATCTCAAAGATGATAGAAATGGAGAATAAAACATAGTGTTGATCACAATTGTTGGTCACACATGTTATTCATGAAGGTTGATCTTTTATACAGTCACTGACAGTTGAAGGCCGAACGATTACCATCGCCAATGCTGAAGGCTAATCACCAATATAATACTGAAGGTCGAACACAGAAGGCCGAACACCAATCCAATGCTGAAGGCCGAACACCAAAGGCCGATCACCAATCCGATGTTGAAGGATGAAGGCCGATCACCAATTCGATGTTGAAGGCTGAAGGTCGAACACCGAAGGTTGATCACCATTCCGACGCCAAACGCCGAAGATGATCACCATTGTTGATGTTGAAGGCCAATCACCAATATAATGCTGAAGGTCGAACACCAATCCGATGCTGAAGGCCGAACACCGAAGGCTGATCACTAATCCTATGTTGAAGGCTGAAGGCCAAACACCGAAGGTTGATCACCAATCCGACGCCAAACACCGAAGATGATCACCACTATTGATGTTGAAGGCCGATCACCTATGCCTATGCCCAAACACCGTATGATCACTAATGTCAATGCTGAAGGACGATCACCAATCTAATGCTGAAGGCCGAACATCAAAGGCCGATCACCAATCCGACGTTGAAGACTGAAGGCCGAACATTAATGTTGAAGGCCGAACACCGAACGATCATCCATGCAAATCCCGAAAGCTGATCATTCTTGCTGATCCCCGATTGTCAATCATCCATATAGATAAGTATTGTAAAATTTATTTTTATTCCATTAGTTATAATTGAAAAAAGACGCTTTGAACTCCAAAAATTTTAAAAAACTATTCTTACACTGTTCTTGATGCATAGCGGTGAAAGAACTTCAGATTCACTAATCACATGAGATGTTATGTTTTCATGATACCAGTTATACATTATTAGTGACAAAAACTAAAGACCCCAAGAATATAATAATGGGGGCATATTTTTCCAATGTCATTTTGTATTTTATGCTTCCTATGAATATGTGCCTACATCTATTTATATATTTTGCACATACATATGCCTTTCTAAATTGGCAAATCGTCGTTGTAGGCCCATTTTTCACATTAGGCCCATCAGACAAAAGAAACATTAGATCAACATATATTAATAAACCCAAATAGAAAACAAAGCCCAAAAACATAAGCCGATTTCAGGATAAAAGGTATTAAAAGATGATCGTTTCAAAATACACAATCAAAACTGATATGGGTTTTATTATGGCACTTTTACAAAACATTAAACTTGTATTTAATGTAGAGATATTGTTTTTAATGTGTCTTAAAACCCATTTATGAGGTTAAGACCAAGTTCGTGTATAAAAGGAATGAAAAATAAAAAGAAAAGGATCCAAAATTTCTCTTATTCTACTGATTCCTCAAATATATATTGTTATCTTGCCATTTATCTATTTCATTGATTCTGTTTAAATTATAAAAGTAAAAATTCGTTTGGCAAATTACGAACGGGTTTACACTTTTTGGCGCCGTCTGTGGGAAACGAAGGTTATAGACAGAAGGTATTAGATTAATGGCGAGAGAAACTACCACGCAGTTAGGAGACACAACTGTTATCCTTCAACGTCTGGAGGCTCTTGAAAAAGAAAATCAGGAACTAAGGCAAAGGTTGGATCACTCCGAACATCCAGAATTGCCTGTAGCAGGACGTCGTAATAACCCCGGTGTTGAAGAGGAGGACAATTATCATGAGGCAAGTTCAGCAGATCATACTCGTACCCAGTCACTCGCAGATGAGGCGAATGTCAACAATCGGGCAATTCCACTCGATATCGTGACCAAGCTTCAGAAGATCGTAGACGAACAAGTAAAAGATCTCAGAACACAATCACCAGCTGATCTAGCCATCAAAATGACAGCGAAAATGATTAAGTCCCCGTTCAGCACTGAAATACAATAAGCAAGAAGGCTAGACAAATTCCGAATGCCAAAATTCATTATGTTTGATGGGACGCATGACCTAATTGAACACCTATTTCATGTGGAGCAGTTGATGACTCTTGACATGGCTGATGATGCACTGATGTACAAAGCTTTTTCTACAAACTTAACAGGCCCGGCCCTGTTATGGTTTAGGCAGCTGCCCGGTGGTTCGATCGATTCTTTCCAAACTCTGATGGAAAAGTTTCTAGCCCAGTATTTTGGCAACCGGAAGCAGAAGAGGACAATTTCTAATCTATTCACGATGAGGCAAGCGAAAGGCGAAACATTAAAGAATTTCCTATCCATATTCAATTTGGAAATGGGAATGATACCCAGTTGTGATCAACCAGCAGCAGTGGAAGCTTTCAAGGTGGCTATCAAACAAGGGACCAGTTTTCATATATCCTTGGTGAAGTCAACACCCCTCTACATGGGCCAGTTGAATTCACGGGCACAGGGATATCTGAGATTGGAAGAAGATGAACAAGAAAGAGGTCATCATTCGGCATTAGTCAGTGTAGAAAGCAAGTCAAAAGAAAGGATAATCAAAAAGGCAGATAATACGAGCAGCCAACGATCAGCTCCGTACAGGCAACATGAGAGGAGGCCAAGGTATGACATACCTAAAACTCCGCTTCGAACAACCTTAGCAAAATTGTACAACAAGAATAAGGCAAAAGGTATTTTTCGCCCACCATTTCCGCTGAGAACGCCACCAGAGCAGCAGGACCGTTAGAGGCACTGTGTGTTCCACAATGTCTTTGGCCATTTAACCAATGAGTGCAGAACTTTGAGGAGGCAGGTTGAGACCTTGATAGCCAAAGGAGATTTGAAGGAATACGTGGACAGTGGAATGAAAAATTTTGATCGCCCGAAGCCCAATAAAATTGTGGGCGGACAGCCAGTCAAAATCATTGACATAATCCATGGAAGACCAGAGGACGATGAGGAAAGCCGTTCGGTTCAGCGTTCACGAATGCGCAATGCCAACAAGATCCAAAGGGTTGGGGAGGTGAATGTAATTCGGAACTACCCAATGCCTACAATATCATTTACCCAGGAGGACTTAAGACGTGTACAACTACCACATGAAGATCCACTGGTAATTTCGATCATAATTTCAAATTGTTTAGTTAAAAGGGTGTTAGTTGATCCAGGTAGCAGCACGAACATCTTGACCAAATCAGCCTTCGAGAAAATCGGCATCAGCACAGAGTTGATCAAATCGACCGCCAGTCCGTTAGCCTGTTTCAATGGAAAGAGAATTTGCCCGATCGGAGTGCTGAATTTACCTGTAATAGCCGTAAAACGAACATTAACAGAAAATTTCATGTTGGTGGACGTACAACCTTCCTAGAATCTGATTATGGGAAGAGGTTGGATTCACCGAATGCAAGGAGTTCCTTCTACTCTGCATCAGGTGATGCGGTATGTTGATCCTTCAGGGAAAGGATTTGTTGACATTCAAGGCGATCAAGTGGTGGCGAAAGAGTGCTATGCCATTGTCACCAAAGGTTTGAAGGGCGAAAGTTCCGAACGAAACTTATAGCAATTACCGAACCTCCGTGATCAGACTGACGATGATGAAAAGACCGAAGAAGACACCATCACAATAGATCTGATCGTTGGGAGCAAAGGAAAGACCACCCGAATAGGAAGAGGACTGAATTCTGATGAAAGGAACAACTTGATTTCTATACTGAGATCAAATATTGATGTTTTCGCTTGGGAGCACAGCAACATGCCCGGGGTTGATCCAACAACCATGATGCATACTTTAAATGTTTACTCCGACGCTCAACCCGTGCGGCAACGACCCAGAAGGATTGAAATCGAACGAGGAAGTTT
The DNA here is from genome assembly GCA_963922005.1 of Cornus suecica. Classification (NCBI taxonomy): domain Eukaryota; kingdom Viridiplantae; phylum Streptophyta; class Magnoliopsida; order Cornales; family Cornaceae; genus Cornus; species Cornus suecica. The sequence goes on along the minus strand of OY998238.1, from coordinate 46,606,793 downwards.
GTAGTTGAAGAGGTTAGCCGATTACTAGAAGCTGGTTTTATCAGAGAGGTTCATTATCCCGATTGGCTATCTAACATTGTCGTCGTACAAAATAAGAATGGGAAGTTCCAAATGTGTGTGGATTTCACCAACCTAAATAAAGCTTGCCCGAAGGACAGTTTTCCATTACCTAAGATTGATCGCATGATCGACGCAACTACAGGGTTCGAACGACTCACTTTCCTGGATGCATATTCGGGTTACAATCAAATCCCAATGAACCCAAAGGATGAAGACAAAACGGCGTTCATCACTGAACAAGGGACCTATTGTTACAAGGTCATGCCATTTGGTCTCAAAAATGCAGGTGCAACTTACCAGCGACTGATCGACAAGATTTTTAAGACCCAGATTGGTGACACAGTGGAGGCTTACATTGATGACATGGTTGTTAAAAGCCAACGTAAGGATGATCACCTGAAGCACTTGGAGGATGTGTTCGCATCCTTGCGATCGCATAAAATGAAGCTGAATCCGGAGAAATGCACTTTTGGTGTGTCTTCCGGATAATTCTTGGGACATGTAGTTAACAAAGATGGAATCAAAGCAAGTCCCGCACAAGTTCAAGCATTGCTCGATATGAAGGCACCTCAGTCCCCAAAGGAAATCCAGGTGCTTACAGGAAGATTAACAGCTCTAAGCCGGTTCATCTCCAAATTATCAGATAGATACAAGTCATTCTTCGATGTGCTGAAGACTAAGAAGACGATGGTTTGGGGAGAAAAATAGCAAGATTCGTTCGATCAATTGAAGCACTATATGGCGAAACCACCAATCCTGATGGCACCCAAAGATCATGAGTCCTTATTTCTCTATCTAGCAGTTTCTCCGAATGCTGTCAGTTCAGCCTTAGTACGAGATGATGGGAGCAAGCAGCACCCAATTTATTATGCAAGCAAAACATTGTTGGATGCCGAGAAAAGGTATTCGAAGACAGAGAAGATAATCTTAGCTTTGGTTCAGGCCAAACGAAAGTTACGACATTATTTTGAATCCCATCCGATCAAAATTCCAACAACATTTCCGATCAAAACGATTTTATCCAAACCTGACTTTTCTGGACGAACGACAAAGTGGTCAATAGAATTGAGTATGTTCGACATTACTTATGAACCACGAACGTCCATAAAAGGTCAAGCGGTAGCAGATTTCCTCCTTGAATATGAAGCAACCGAAGATGAGTTCTACAGTGAAAACCCAAGGTGGGAGCTGTATGTGGATGGATCGATAAATAGCTTGGGGGTAGGTGTTGGGATTGAGCTAATATCCCCAGAAGGCACCAAATTGCAGCAATCAATAAAATTGTGTTTTGAAAGTTCAAATAATGAAGCTGAGTATGAAACCGTTCTGGCAGGTTTAAGGTTGGCAAAGGAGCTCCAGATCAAGGAATTGACCGTGTTCAGCAACTCACAGTTAGTTGTAAATCAGTTCGTTGGGAGTTACAATACAAATGATGAAAGGATGCTGGAGTACAAAAATGTCGTTCCGGAAGAAGCACAAAACTTTCAGGTAGTTGCTTTCAAACAAATCCCAAGGGTGGAAAATCATGTGGCTGATCATGTAGCAAATCAAGCATCTTCAGCTGGAGACGATATGATGAAGATAATTCTCGTGGATGAATTATTTACTCCATCAATCGGTAAAAAGAAGGAGATTTACATGATTCTGTACGAGCCAAGTTTGATCGACCCAATCCTTCAATATTTATTGATCGGTGTTTTACCTGAGGATCGACAGGAAGCAATGAAAGTAAGAGCAACTACTACCAAGTATTCAGTGATTGATGGCTTTTTATACCATCGATCAATGAGTGGGCCTTACCTACGACCCCATCAGAAGCACAAGAGGTTCTCAAGCAGTTGCACGATGGAACATGTGGAGGTCATATTGGGGGCAAATCATTATCTCATAGAGCAATAACACAAGGCTATTTTTGGCCGTACATGATCTGAGATGCGGAAGAATACGCGAGAAGATACGATAAGTGTCAGAGGCATTCGCATATAATCCGTCAGCCAGCAGAGCTACTCACCGCAATGGTTTCCCCCGTTCCGTTCGCACGATGGGGAATGGATGTGGTTGGACCATTAACAAGGGCAGCGTCAAATAAAAAACATGTGCTTCTGGTTACGGATTATTTCACTAAATGGGTCGAGGCCAAAGCTTATGTAAGAATCACACACACTCAAGTGATTGATTTTATCTTGAATCATATAATATACAGGTTCGGAGTGCCAAAGTACATAATGATGGACAATGGCACAAATCTTGACAACCAGTACGTTCGGGCATTACTGGACGAGTACGACATCAATCAGAACTTGTCATCTGTCAGCTATCCGCAAGCAAACAGACAAGCCGAGATGACGAACATAACGATTTTTGCCATAATAAAAAGAAAATTAGAAGGAATCGAAGGAAAAGGACGATGGTTAGATGAATTGCTAAGGCCCTGTTTGGTAGGTGGTCTGGTCCCAGGTGGTCTGGTCTGGTCTTGCATTTTATGGGACCAGACCGTGTTTGGTAGCATTGGTCCCAAATTTTTTGTTAGACCAAGTAAGACCAAATCAGACCAAATATATTAAAGATGGTTCCTAGTGGTCCGGTCTGGTCTTATTAATAAAATATATTTATAAATAATTAAAAATTAATAATAATAATAATAATAAATTAAATAAAACATATTTTAAAAATAAAATATAAATAATAAATAATAAACAAAATAAAATAAATAATACCTAATAATAATGAAAAAATGAATAAATAATAAAATATATTTATAAATAATTAAAAATTAAAAATTAATAAAATAAATAATAAATTAAATAAAACATAGTAATAATAAAAAAATGAATACAATAATAATAAATAAATATAATAATAAAAAAATGGACTAAATAATAAATAATAATAATAAATTACATAAAACATATTTAAAAATATAATAAAAATAATAAATAATAAACAAAATGAAATAAATAATAATAATAAATAAATATAATTAAAAATAATAAATAGATATAATAATAAATAAATATAATAATAAATAATAAGTAAATATAATAATGAATAAATACTTCATAATAATAATAAAAAATGAGTATAATAATAATAAATTAATATTAAATTAATAAAATATATATTTAAATAATTAAAAATGAATAAATAATTTATAAATAAAATGAATTAAATAATGAAATAATAATAAATAAATAGAATATATTTATAAATTAATAAATAATAATTTAATAATATAAAGTGAAGAAATAATAAATAAAGAAATAAATAATACATAAATAAATATTATAATAAATAATAAATAAATAGTAAGACCAGACCGCTTACCAAACAGACTTTTCCAGATCAGATTAGACCAGACCAGACCGGACTAGACCAAACCAGACCAGACCAGAAAGACCGCCTACCAAACATGGCCTAAGGGTTCTCTGGAGTTACCGAACGATGCCCCGCAAGCCGACCAGATTGACTCCATTCGCTATGGCGTACAGAGTCGAGGCAGTAATCTCGATTGAGTTAGAAATCCCCACAACAAGAACTCATTTCTTCGATCCTGAACAGAACGAAGAAATTCTAAAAATCGAAGGTAATTTCATAGATGAAAAGAGGGAAATGACCTCAATAAGGCTGGCAGAGTATCAGCAAAGGTTGATGAGGAGTTACAACAAAAAAGTGAAACCAAGATCATTTCAAGTGGGCGATCGAGTACTAAGGCTGTTGGCCAGCAGATCAAACAAGCTAGACCCTACATGGGATGGGCCGTACACAATTACAGATGTGATCGGTAAAGGAGCTTACAGATTGGTCGATCAAAATGGAAAATAAATCGAACAAGCTTGGAATGCAATACACCTGAAAATGTATTTTCAATAAAAAATTTGTTCTTCTTAAATTACGTTCAAAATTTGTATAACAAGATCCGTACGAAATCAATAAAGATATTATTCATATCTTCCCATATTTTTGTTCAAACTATAACAAAAAAAAAACACACACACATAAAATGCCCAAGTAAAATAACTTGGCCAAGATATAAAAGACCATCATAAAAGATGGCACCAAGTTCCTGCTTTCACAAAGACGCATAAAAATGCGCATCAAAAAGTTGTATTCAAAAGAATACATTATCCTGTTCGATAGATACTTAAGCACCTCAGTGTCAAAGTTGTATTCAAAAGAATACGTTACCCTGTTCGAAAATTAATTAAGCACCCCAGTGTCGTTCTATTCAAAAACATTAAGCACATTAGTGCCATCTGTTCAAAAGTATTAAGCACCTCAGTGCCATATTAAAAACTGTTCAAAAGTGCTTACCACAGGAGCACCAAAAATATATATGGTTTTACAGACCTTAAAAAATTGTTCAATGAAAAAACTTCTAATCAAGAAGTTAAAACTTAAATTTCATCAGTGGGTGGCTGCTGGTTCTCCGAAGTAGGAATGGAAGGCTCAACTGACACTTCATTGGCAGCAGAAGGAACTGCAAAAATAGGCTCTGGTCGTTCGGCCGGTCTGATCCCATGCAAAATAAATTATGCAAAGTCTTTTTCATCTTTGCAAGCCTCAGGTTCATCATACGGGTGAACTACACCGCAAGCAGTATCATGAGTGGCCGGATTATCATATGTACGAGCAGATGGGTCCAATGACATTTGATCATGACAAAACCTGAACCCATCGCAGAATTTTATGTCGAAAATGTTCACATATCTCCGGTGCATTTCCATACCTCCCCTCGGCAAACTTCTAAACCAGTTTTCAGAACAGCATTAGAAGTCTCAAGGTTGTGGACCTGCTTCTTCAGATCAGCATTCCGATCAACTTCCTTCTTATGGAGTTGCTTTAAACTTTCCACCTCAAGCTCCAAGATCTTCTTCTGCTTCTCAGCCAACATGGCGCATTTTTCAGCCCTTAGGTATGCAGCATCCATATTTTTTCTCTTATACTCTCCCATCTCAACAGCTTTGCAGAGAGATAAAACATCGAAAACAGATTGAAGAAAGAAGAAACGTAATTATTACAAAAAAAAAAAAAATACCTCCAAAATAGAGACAGGAGCCCTAGCCAGAAGCTCGTTCTGATCAACATGCTGTTGAAAGAGTTCATCTTTGGGTGGCCACATTCCACGTGCAAGAGCCATCAGAGAATCAGGGTCGGACATGGCCAGCGAACGGCGATTCAAAGTACTTCCATCACTTTTCTCGAACTTGGGGGTCCAATCACCTTCAGGATCAAAGGATGAAAGGAAGCAACAATATGGAATAGTATAGCCGCTCACGGATCTGGCCTTCTTCACTAGCTTCTCATGCTTCTCAGCGTCATTTCTTTTTGCATGCTCTGAAGGGGGGCCCAACTGCAACTTTTTCTGAACGTTACTGCTGTCATCGGTGTTCGTCATCTTCATAAGCCCCTTCGTTTTCTTCGGCTCTTCAGTCAGATCGATCATTTTATTCTTTCCTTTGTCAGATGATGAGCTGACAGGGGGAGTAGATTTTTGTGCTACAACACGCTTGGAAGCTGTTACCGGAATTTCCATTATGGTAGCTTCTGGAGCGCTGGCAACAATTAATTTCAGACTTTGAGAAGTCAAAAGTAATTTTCTCGAAGGGAGAGTTGCAAAGACTTTCTCGTTCAGATATTCCAAACATTCAGTTGCATAGAAAACACAAGCATAAGATCAAAAAACGAATACATATGCAATTCAAGAAAAACAGGCAAAATTCGTAAAGTACAAAAGGTACACTTGCCAGGATTTTTGAATCCACACTTCAATTTCTTACAAATACCGAAGGTCCTTGGCAGAGGATACGGTCTAGACGCATCCACCTTCCAATTTCCCCCAATTTTCACCTTCTTATCTTTCCATTCTTTCTCAGAAGAAGGGTTCCCATCACAAAGTTTCAAGGTTGAATGGGGGTGCATATGATACCGATCAGGGTTTTTTCTGATCTGATCGACTTTGTAACACAACAAAAAATCACCCAAGCCTAAATTCAAACCTCGTTCGTGATTCAGAACGAGCATTACAGATAAAACCCTGAAAAAATTAGGGTTTACCTGTAAAGGTGTAAGCCCTAAGGAGAAAAGAACGTAGTGATAGAAGGGATGTAAGAGAAATCTAAGTACGGCCAAATGGTGCGCAGAAAACAGGGCTTCATCCGGTTCAACTTCTTCATACGATTTGAAGTTCAAATCGGAGGAATACTCAGAAATTGAAACATCATTGGGTATGTCAAATTCTATTTTACTCCTATCGACTAATGACAATTTGCATAGTTGCTTTCGGGAAAGTTTCTGGGGTTTCGGTTCAATCAGAGTGGGGGCAACCTCAGAAGAAGAAACAGCAGGGGTATCATCAACAACCATTTCCAGAGAAGGGGTTCGGCTACTATCATTACTCATGATGCTTTGATTTATGAAAGAAAGATGAAGGATGAAAGGAAAAAGTAAGACTAACCTCAAGAGTTTCTTGCTGGAAATCGTCTTCAAAAAGTAGAAATCTGCTCTTGTAGATGGAGAAGGAGTATTGGAGAAGACGAATGAAATAAGGGAAGTGACAGTTACACATGGCTCTTCGAATTCCCACCCTATTTCAAAAATGCGAAATGGGCTTGGGAATTGGGGGCAAAGTATAGGCCCATTTTTCACATCAGGCCCATCAGACAAAAGCAACATTGGATCAACATATATTAATAAACCCAAATAGAAAACAAAGCCCAAAAACATAAGCCCATTTCAGGATAAAAGGTATTAAAAGATGACCGTTTCAAAATACACAATCAAAACTGATATGGGTTTTATTATGGCACTTTTACAAAACATTAAACTTGTATTTAATGTAGAGATATTGTTTTTAATGTGTCTTAAAACCCATTTATGAGGTTAAGACCAAGTTCATGTATAAAATGAATGAAAAAAAAAAGAAGAAAAGGATCCGAAATTGCTCCTATTCTACTGATTCCTCAAATATATATTGTTATCTTGCCATTTATCTATTTCATTGATTCTGTTTAAATTATAAAAGTAAAAATTCGTTCGGCAAATTGCGAACGGGTTTACAGTCGCGATCTAAAAGTGACAAACTACACTTGAATACAAATCGCCTAGATCAAAAAGTGGCAAACTGCAACTGAATGTCTATCACCTAGATCAAAAAAGGCAAACCACCATCTAATTGTCAACAACTGAGATACAAAAAATGGCAAACAGGCAAAAACAAGCCACGCCAGATCTCAAAAGCAAAAGGCAAGAGGAAAGGTGCTCGCCAAGATCAAAACGATAGGCATGAAGAAAGCTAAGCGCCAAGATCAAAGCAAAGAGTAAGAAGGAAGTAAATCGCCAAGATCAAAGCGGCAACAACAAAAAAAAAATTATCTTCGATCAAATGATCGCTACTTTTTAGAAAAGAAAAAGAAAAGACAATAAGCTATAATTTTTTAGTGCATTATTCTGAACATCTTAAGTCAAATCTTATTGGCATATATACATCTATGTTAAGGGTCTTAATGCCCTAATCATTGAACTCTCAAATGCAGGGAATACTCCCAAGTGCAGGGAATGCTCACGTGCGTTCATCACTAAGTAAAAAAAAAAAAAGTCTTGAGAAGCAACTTGCGACGTTGACAGTAATCAGACAAGTCGAACAGTTGATCGTGCTGATATTTTTATCAATGAAGCTCCAACAAATTGAAGAATATCGTATAATTAATTCCCTATAATTATGATGATTATCAAATTAGAAGGAATTGGGGGCAAAATGTAGGCCCATTTTTCCACCTGGCCCATCAGAAGCAAACTGAAGCCTAGCAAGCAGAAGTCCATCTACCAAAAGCCCAACGAGGGAAATCCCAGAAGGTGCAAGCCCATCAAACACTGACATGAGCCGTTACAAAATTCAAAGATAGTAACAAACTAATAAATATCATAATGATGGGGAGGAAATCACTCACTCAATTCATTACCATGAGTACCCCATTATTTCAAATCCATAACCGTTACTCCAATCCATGTATAAATAAACATATAAATGTTCAATGAAAGGGACCGAATTTTCTCTATTCTCCGATGTTCAACGAGATCCAATTCTCTCTGAATCTATTTTTCTCCATTGTTGTACTTTTCTTTTAAAGTGTTAATATTCGTTCTTTGATCTTGCTTCGGCGACAAAGATCGGGTTCACAAGAGGATTTTGTCAAAAGAAATAATTTTTTAAAACCGTTTTGTTTTGGGGGGTTTTATTTTTGTTTTTTGTAAAAGCAATTAAAAATATTGAAAACTTAAAGAGTATAACTAGAAAGATAATTGTGTACCTTGAATAATAATCATAATAATTTATAAGATTATGGATAGAAGTGTAAAGAGTTCAAATGTGTAATAAATGGTATCTAGTGCCAAATAACCGGGTCAACTATAAGAAGCAAGCATTCGAACTGATCTGTATTCCAAACGCTGTCAGGTGTCCTCAACAAGAGCAAATATAGTTGTTTGGGTAATATTGATTTATTTTACGATCTTGTCTGGGTATGGAGATAAGGACGTTTATTTCATGGTACGGATATTGTAATAGTTGATAAAAAAAATGATTGGGAAAGGGTAATTTAGATATTTCATAAAAAAATTAACCTAAGTCGAACGGACATTGACACACAAGGGGTGCAAATGTGTTAGAAAAGTAAGGGGTTTAACTGAATTTATGCAAATCTGAGAAGGTTTGATTGAAGTATTTATAAACTTAGAGGATATAAATGAAATTAATAATAAATAAATAAAAAGAAATAATTATACAAACCTCTTCCAAATTATGGCATAATTGTATTCAATTCTCTTAATATTTTAATAATATCATAAACTTCCATTAATTGCACATCCATTGTAATATTTAACATTTTTTGTTCAAAGTCAATGCCGTATATTTACTTTATTAATCTATAATGACATATTATGGACCAAACTTTCTATTTTACCCTTATTATCCTTGCAATTATATTTGAACATTTACTTTTGTATTCAAAATTATCAGAATATCCCAACTTCTTTTACCAAATTACTCTCATAGGTATTCTATATAAACTCATTTGAATGATTGTTTATACATAAACTCTCTTTAAAAATCACTTATTCTCTCTTACAAGTCTTGTATCATAACTTGAGAAATATAAGGAGGTGCATATGAAATGATAGTTGTTTGATACATATAATTCCCGCTAATATATATGAAGGCAAGGTAGTAAATTTACCATCCTCTTAAATATTCTCTAAATATCTATAAAGATAAGAGAATATATATGTACTAAGGAAATTTTTTAATATTATTGAAACGTATAAGAACTGCATGCAATTATGCCTTAATTTAGGAGAGGTTATGTAATTATCCCATGAAAAAAATAAGATAGAATATTGTGTCAGTACCTTTAACACAAGTCAATATTACAAGGATTACATAATATATGTAGGAGCGAGCTGATAAAAAAACCTGAAAGCAAGAGCGTGTGAATTAGGGCTGGGGTTTTAGTGTTAGGGTTTTCGTCTACGCTTCTGCCGGAGGATTGAGCCAAGAAGCAGCCATGGCGAGCACCAAAGTCCAGAGGATCATGACCCAACCCATTGTACGTTCCCCAATTTCTCTCCATATGTATATATTTGTCAGTGTTTATATATATATATATATATATGTATTTATATGCGTGTGTGTGGATTTCTATTCGAGTATTTTAGGTTTCATGTGCCTTTTTATTTGGTTCAGTTCACTAATGTTTGTATGCATTATTTAATTCATGTATCAACGGTGGTTTCAGAATCTAATCTTCAGGTTCCTTCAAAGTGTAAGTGTTGTTCCTTATTTCCTTGTCGATTCTTTTAAAATTGGTACTTCTCTAATTTCATTTATAATCTTTGATTAAAAAAAAAAACAGAAAGCCCGCATACAGATATGGCTTTTTGAGCAGAAGGACTTGAGGATCGAAGGACGCATTATTGTATGTTTTTTTATACTTTATGTCATTTCTTTTTATTCAAAATGATGGTTGTTCATGTTATATAGCTATTCCTTACAGCACAATTATTGTTTTTCTGTGGAAAGTGCTTAATGGGAAAAGGAATGATAATACCGAAGAGAAAATTTAGAAGATTCTGAAACTAGTACCTCATATAATTCGTGGACAATAAATACTTTAAGTATCGTGCACATATCATTGCTATCAACACCAAAAACCAATCCAAATGCCTAACCAGTAATTGAACTCTAAAATACATGAAACTAAATTTTTAACAACTATACTTGGGTCCTGTCCCATGAGGACAAAGTTCGTTCTCTCCTTGGATGTGGTCCAATGCAATTTTGAATCGTGGCTAAATATTGTTTGAAAAAGGAAGATGGACATAAAATCCATAAAAACAATAATTAATGTCATTTTCTTTTCAAAAGGATTTTGGCCACATATCCAAATTATCTTGAACCGCATCAGTGGGAAGGATGAACTTCATTTTCATGGGCAAGGCCCAAGTATTGTTCACTTTATAATGTAGAAGCAATATACTGCCTAAATTCTAATTAGGGAAAGCATACTCCTAGATTTGGAAAATTGTAATGTAAAATCTGCTTCTAAATTTACATGGCATGCGATTTTCACAAGAACACTTTGTTTCTCCGCTGGTCGGGCGTCAATTCTAATAGCATAGGTTTTCACATGTGAAATTGTTTCGGCTTTTGTGCACTTGCGCAAGTGTTCCAGTGCATGTAGAGTGAAGATAGATTGATGCCTTTGACATGTAGCATGCTAATGGCACATACATCTCTGTGCCCTGTTTTCTACGATGCTCTATTACCTGGGCTCACCTATTTCTGTTCTTGAACTCATGTGGACACAACAACATGGGTATGGGAACGGGATATGTCTCCTGCACATGAACCAAAATTGGACCCTACAATCATTCCCATGGCATGATTGAAATAGAAGAGAATCTCATATTTAATTGTATCGATAAGTTTCCATCTTTGGATACTCTTTATTTATTTATTTATTTTTTACGATATCTCTTCCAATTTGACTAATAGTTGTCCATATTCTTGTAGAATAACACCATTAAGGCACTATTCTAAACGTATAGTGTTTATACATGTGTAGAACATGTCTATCCACTTGTATACAACTTTTGAACCAATAATTCTTTACACAATTATGTAAAATTTGAGGCCTGATACTTGCCACACACTTGCACCTGAGACACTGACAATCCCCGGTAACATTACTACGATTAATTAGGGATATGCAATTACTGGACCTGAGGGAGTTCCTTCACTATTCGTACCGCAATAAATATAAATACGGTTGTTTTCTGTTTAAATATATTACCTCCGTGTTTAATTTAAGTCACATACGTGCCTGTCAAAAGAGGATCAGATTAACATTTTGGATACTTGTGTTGTTTAGGGGTTTGATGAGTACATGAATTTGGTTCTGGAGGATGCCGAGGAAGTCAATGTAAAGAAGAAGAGCAGAAAGACACTGGGTGAGTAACCAAATGTTATTGAATATGCCTTCAAAGGTTTCCTGTGGTTCACATTTATCAATGTATATCTTAATTTTTCCCAGGGAGGATTCTACTGAAAGGGGACAACATCACACTGATGATGAACACGTATGTAATGCTACATTTCATTTCTCATATGCATGTGAACACATGTTACCCAAAAACAAACACATATCTAACTAATACTTCCTTCCTCGCGTGCTTACTTTTTTTTTCATACAGTGGAAAATGATGGTGGCTCTTCATTGTGCATGACTGATGGCTTAGTGCGTGTTCCAGTATTGTTGGAAGCAGATTTATTAGAAATTCTATGAACGTTTCTTGTATGTTTAGGACGGAACAAGGGTCAGATGACACAGAGTTTGTATTCCTTTCAAATTCATGTTCTCTTACACATGATTTGTACTTGCATTTTAAGCATACTGGTCACTTCCATCTGATAACTGTATCTGGTGTTCATATAAATTGCAAATCTATATTACAATTTGGGACCCTGTTACCATTCAAGTAATGTGCCATATCAATTAAGTCTAGTGAACATCAGCTTGGAAGTTGGGTGTCACCAAGCTGGTTGAAGGTTCTGGCTGAGCCACTTGACAGTCTTATTGAAGCCTTTTAAAGGTCAAACAGGCGTGGATTGTGTTTATTCCTGAGTTGCTACTCGTAATAAATTCCACAATCTGGTTACCCGAAATGCAGGATTATAGGATCTTCAAATTTTTGAGTTTCTTATTAATTTTGACTTGTATTGCTATGATATGATGAATACTTAACACACCGATGATGGACCTCTATATTGTGGTTCATTAAGCATCCAGAAGTATATTCCTTGTTCGATGTTGTTTCATCGTGGAATATGGTTGAGCCGAGGGTGATTAAAAGTCACGTACTATTGTGTATGTTTCTACTTTGGTTGGTGTTTGGGGTTTTGTCTTCTGTGGGGTGCTCAAGCACCAAGGGAACATTATGCTTCATGATTACTATGACTCTGCAATCTGCAAACATTCTTTGGCGGGGGATAGAGTCTCAGGTCTTCAGATCATTAGGCTCATGAACCAATTATCTCATAGACGAATCACTATTTCCTTGTTAGAAGATAGTCGATATATATATAGTCGTATATGCTTAGTCAAAGGATGAGAGTGCAAATGAATCTGGTATTGGTGAAGATGGTTTTGACAGATATCAGTCTGTGTATTACATGTTTTTGACAGCAGGGACACCTGCTGATTGAAACTGGCTTTGGTGAAGATGAATGGAGTCAACTGATATAGAGTTCCAGTTGTTTACCTCTTTCCAATCCCGCCTTGTTCCAGAAAGTGAAATCCCAGCATAAGAGAATTAAATAGCAGATCAGAAATGAAAGGCTATATAGTTATATGCAGGAATAGCAATACAAATGAAACTGTATTTTTATGCCAATTCTTTCCTCCCTTAAAAACAGATATCCCCTACCACCACAAACGTCATTCAAATACAGACACTACCAATACATCTACTACCACTACCAACAATGAGACAACTACTAGAAACTTTACAAGCCACTTGAGTAGACAAAGAAACCTAGCAAGGCGACATACGCTCACTGTATAAGCTCAAATTCCAGCCACCGTGGACAGACAGAAGTGACCACAGTTGTGTGGCAACCAGTTCTTATTCTCAACTGTTATAGCAATACAAACACGGGGTTTTTCAAGAGGTACAAATTTATTCACTCCACTCCTTCCAATTAACAATCCAGCATTTTCATCAATGCGCTCTATAGATTCAGGGAAACAAATTCTTCAATGGCGGGTACCTCCCCTATTTTCTTAAGGGCATCTTTGTCTGGTTCTTCATCCACTCCAATTGCCATGATGGCCTTTGTCCTCTTAACAGTCCTTCCCACACTCATAAAGCTCACATTCACATTATGCTGCCCAAGAATGTTTCCAACTCTTCCGATCATGCCAGGTTGGTCCACTTGACGACAAAGTATGAGATTTCTTTCCAGGCTCACATCCACACTAAACGATCCCACACATGATAGATGAGGTTTCCCATACTTCACTCTCCCTTCGATGCTAATATTTCCATTCTCTGACAAGGCACTTGCGAATTTCGACCCCACATTGCTTATTTGCACCTCAATGGAGTCAACAGGGTACTCGGGGGACGAGTCAACAACCACTCTTTCCTCACTGATGCGGAGACCTTTCTGCTTTGCTGTGAAGTCTGCATTCACCAGATTGATATATGAGTCAGATATTGGCTCAATGATGCCTTTAATGATCATTGCCCGGAGAAGCCTTGTGTCCAAGTTGTCTGGGTCTCGAGCTGTTTTGTAAACCATCCTCACGGATTGGATTCCACTCCCTCCTGCCACTAACTGTACAGCCAACCTACCCAGCTTCTCAGCTAGAACAACATAAGGAGCCAACTCTGAGATTACCTGCAAATAAGATCTGCAAATTAGCTTTTCTGTGTTGAGGAGCAAAAACTTCTGGTGTCGTGATACCATACGTGCATAGCATTGATACCTCAGCAGGGACCATAGGAGCATTGACAGCAGTAGCGGAAAGTTCCCCTCTCAGTGCCCCAACTACAGCCTCAGCTATTTCAATAGCAACACCTTCCTGATATTAACGTGCATTTTGATACAAATCGTTAAAGGGACTAGAAAATATAGAGGAAATACTATAAGAATTGTTCATGATAAGGATTAAGACCTGTGCTTCCTTTGTGCTAGCTCCAAGATGAGGTGTGACCGTGACATTCTCATGTTGCACTAATCTGCTATCTCTGGGAGGGGGCTCCTCCGTGAACACATCAAGTGCTGCCTGTTACACACCACCATCAGACACAATTTAGTCTTTTTTACAATAAAAAGAAACACTGGAACAATGCCAGGGCAGCACCCCAACTTGACCTGAAATTCATAAATTCTACTCTGGGAAGAAGCGTACCTGTGCAACTACGCCACTATCGAGTGCCCTCACTAGCGCATCTTCATCAATAACACCTCCCCTGGCAACATTAACGATACGGACTCCCTTCTTCACCTTAGCAAAAGCTTCGTCATTGAACACCTTGGAAGTGGTAGGAGTGAGCGGCATATGGAGTGAGATGAAATCTGCAGTTGTGATGGCCTGATCAAAGGAAACCAAATCAACACCAACAGCACGGGCTCTATCAGCTGGGGCGTATGGATCATGCGCGATGACATGCATCCCAAGGCCTTTTGCACGCCTCGCAACTTCAGATCCAACTTTTCCAAACCCCATAATTGCTAACGTCTTCCCAACCAGAGAAACACCAACATACTTGCTGCGTTGCCATTTTCCTATATAAACATGGCAAAACAATAAATTCGTATTAACTAGTACATAGACATCAGATCGAGCTTCAAGCATGGACCATTTTTTAAATCATTTTTGCAGAAAACAGTTGTTCTTTTCGACTTAGAAGTACTTCAAGCTTACCATTGCAAAACTAATGATGCCTAGTGTTATCATGTTAGAAATACATTACTATTAAGTTTGTTTGTAGATCATGTTATAGGAAAATAGAGATACAGATTTTGTTTAAAATAATGGTTTTTTTTTTTTAGCTAAGTCCTATAATTTTGTATACATTTTGATATTAGTCCCTTTTTAAAATTTATTAGAGATTAGTCCTATTAGTCTCATTTTATGTTGGTTAAATTAAACTTTCATACCCTCTTATTTCATTAATTACACTTTCACCCCAACCAAATTTTGAGATGTGAAATGACTAAAGTATCCCTAAATGTGTGTGAGGACTTATTTGTTCATCCATAAATATGTGAAAAGATCAACCTACCCTCCTTTTATATGTGTATATATATATCGAAAATATTTCAAACTATATATATATATCGGGAATATATATATTTTGAAATATATATTTTTCCCGAAATATATATATTTTTTCCCGAAATATTTTTTTTCAAATTCTTTTTTTCGGGAAAAAATATATATTTCCGGAAAAATATGTTTTTTTTCAAAATATATATTTTTTCCCTAAATAAATATTTTTTCCCGAAATATATATATATTTTTCGAAATATATATATACACATATAAAAGGAGGATAAGTTGGTCTTTTCACATCTTTATAGATGGACAAATATGTCCTCACACACATTTAGGGGTACTTTAGTTATTTCACTTCTCAAAATTTTGTTGAGGGGGTGAAAGTGTAATTAATTAAATAAGAGGGAGAAATGTAATTTATATTAACAAGAGGGATTGAAAGTATAATTTACCCAACATAAAATAAAACTAATATGATCAATCTTTAATAAATTTTTAAAAAAAAGACTAATGTCAAAATACATACAAAATTATAGGACTTAACTCAAAAAAATCCTAAAATAAATTGAGTCCAAAATGAATAAATTAGCTAAATTAGTTACCTCACCCTTTATAAACAAAATTTCACTCTCTCTCTGCCTACACCGACAACAGTACTTTTTTAGTATTTTCCTAAGATTTGGTTCCAATAGTTAATTAATAAATATCAGATCTAAATTAAGAATGTCGACACTGAACAAAAATTCAATAAATTTACTTGCAGGAATCTTCTATATAGGTATAAAGTTTAAATACTATTGTATTTTAAAAACAGTATTAAATCATTTTTATATATTAAATTTCACTCTCTGTCTCTATGCATACACATAGCATCACTCTTTTCCTAGTCTTTAGATCTCTCCATTATCAAATCATCTCTCTTCTGTACTCTCTGAAGCATTATCAAATAGTTCAATATTTATTTCAGATCTAGAGAATTTCAAATGCGAACAGTACAAAAAATTGATTCAACTGAGAGGAATCTAAGATATTACCGGATTTGGTGGAAGCATCGGCCTGAGCGACATTTCGCGCCATGGCGGCGAGCAAAGCAACGGCGTGCTCGGCGGCGGCAACCGTGTTAGCCGTGGGCGCATTGACGACTAGGCATCCGAACTCCGTGGCGGCCTGAAGATCCACATTGTCGATCCCCACGCCGGCCCTTCCCACCACCTTTAACCGTCCTTTGGCGGCTTCCAACACCTGGCGCGAAACCTTGGTCCCGCTCCTCACGATCAGCGCGTCGCACTGCGAGATCCTGGAGCATAGTTCTTCCGGCGAGAGGCCGTAGGAGCAGTCCACGTCTCCGATGCTCCGGAGCAGCTCGAGACCGGCCTCGCCCAGCTTCTCCGAGACCAGGATCGTCGGCTTCGACTGTTTTGCCGCGAATTCGAGATCTCGGCGTTTGGAGATGGATGTCTCCGGCGAGTGGACGATGAGAACGTTTCGAACTAGCAGAGAGTGAGAGTGACGGTTAGAGAGAGAGTGGGAGTGAGAGATTTGAATGGAGATGGTGTTTGGTTTGGAGGAATGGAGGAAGGAAAGGTGGGAGTAATTGGTTGAAGAGGAAGGAGAAGGGGAAGGGAAAGGAAGAGAGAGAAGGGAATTTGCAGAAGAAGCGGAGGAGGCCATTCTCTGTTTCTCTTCCCTCTTTTTTCTCTTTGTTTGGGTGTTTGGAGGGAGAGAAAGTTGGGTCTCAGAAGTTGTTGTGGGCAAAGTCTTTATAGCTGCGTGTTTGGATTAGACGAATAATTACATACATTTACATATACACGTTGTAGAAATGCCGCAGTCAACAGCTGACTTATGCCTGGTAATGGTATCCGATTCTCTTCTAAATTGTATGATACATTCTCAGTTGTAGTCTTTTCTTGTTCCAAATAAGTGTACAGTTTTTTCTTGTCCCATATAAGTGTACATTTTTTTTTATCAAAAAAATAAGTGTTTATTTTTGAAAAGTTAAAGTAATTTATTCGATCAATTTATTAATTAAATCTTCAACCATTAAAGTTGGGGTAAAATGCAATAAATTCCCTTGAACTATTACATTTTTGCAACTAACCCCCTGAATTAAAACAAACTTCATCAACTATCAATTTGTTGCAATTTGCCTCAATTCAATTACAAAAGACTATCATACCCTTACTATTATATTTGTTAATTCTTTAAGTTATATAAATATTATTTCTCTTAATTAGATTATTAATAATACCATTCACCTTAAATGTATTAAAGTAAATATACTCTTAAATGCTAAATAAAATAAAATTATAAGTTGCAATTATTTTATTTTTAAATTAATTAATTTGTTATTAAAATTTAGTTTGATTTAAATAATAAAACTCATTATCCTATTTAATTTTTTTTGTGCCAAATGAAAATTTCTTTTCATAGAAATATATTCATAAATAAATCACAATTTACTTAGATAATCATCACCTTTTGATTTTCTTATGTTATATATATATATATATATATATATAGTTTTAATTAAATAGCTAAACATTTTAAAATTTTATTTAATTCTTATTTAAACAACCTAAATAAATTATTCAAAACATAAAATGTAAAAAATCATGTGTAATTCTATATTAGTTTGAATGAAGAATATGCCATCAAATTATTCTTAATTATTTCATAATCTAAGTTAAGAAGAAAAATGTATTAAGTAATATTTATTAAAGAAAGGCCATTTAGGTCATTTATAAAAGTTTTTTAAGAAAATGGAGTATTTTGTAACAAATGTGATAGTTTAGGGGGTTTGTTGCACAATTTATAGTTCAGGGGGTTATTTGCAAATCTAATCATAATTCAGGGGAATTTATTGCATTTAATCCTTAAAGTTATAAAACATATACACTAAAAACTATCACATCACTATGGTGGGATTATGGGTAAAGTTGATATTTCATTCACTAACACTACAACAAAAGTCATCATCTTAAAAAATTGAATTTCCCAAAATGGACCTATAATTTGAGACGGATAGAGTATTTATTTCTAGTGTTATTAATTTGAGGGTAAACCCCCTTATACTATTGAATTTAATTAACTAACCCCTCATGTGTCTAGATTGTCCCATGTACTTTCCAATTTTATCATTGTCCCCTAATTCGCACATTTCAGTCAAAATGTCTAAACTACCCTCAATGTACATATTTCGGAATATATATATATTTCGAAAAAATATATATATATATATATATATATTTCAGAAAATAAATATTTATTTCAAATATATATATTTATATTTTGGAAAACATATATATATATATATATATATATTTTTGAAATATATATTGTTTTCCAAAATATATTTTTTTCCCCGAAATATATGTATTTCAAAATTAATATATATTTTTTGAAATATATATATTTTTCCAAATTTTGTTTTCTAAAATATATATTTTTCACGAAATATATATATATTTTTCAAAATATTTTTTTTTTGAAATATATTTTTTTTTCGAAATATATACATTGAGGGTAGTTCAAGTATTTTGACTGAATTTTAAGAGTGAGGGGGAAGGGTGATGAGATTGAAAATTATAGGGGACAATCCGAATAGATATGAGGTTAGTTTATTAAATTCAATAATATAAGGAAATTTATTAAAATTAACCTTAATTCCATCAATGTAATTATCAGAGCATGTAACTATTCAAATCAAATTAGCAGTGTGCACGAATCACGAATCAAATTGGATTGAAGACTTTGGGGAATCGAATCACGACTAACGGATTAAAAAATTTATGAACCAATTCATCATTTGTGCATCAAATTCAAACCAGACTCAACTGTAATGAACTAAATTGGTATGGTTCGTGATTCTAATCCTATTTGTTCACTCTTCTATTTTATGAACTCTTCATATTCATAAATAACAACAGGTTCAAATAAAGTGAGAAAGCTAAGTTTATTGTAATAAATTCAGAACATAATTATATCAATTGCAAAATTCAGTACAATTTATAATACTAACCGTGCAGCCACAAAATAAAATTAAACTCCAACATATGACTAAAAATAACAACTAAAATTTAATACCAATCATGCTGCCCCAAAATAGAAATTGTCTAGGTAGGCCCATATTTTGTATCAGGCCATCAGTCGAAGCAATACTTGATCAAAATTCAAACATGAAGATCAGTTGGCCCAATAATAGAATGAGGCCCAAGAAATAAAAACTCATTTCAGATTAAGTGTTTATAACGGCCCAGCAGTTACAAAATGCACAATAAAGTTCAATTGAAAGCATAAATATCTGCATTCAATACAGTAATATTATTTTTAATGTAATTTAATACCCATTTAGGAGGTCAAAATGAAGCTCATGTATAAAAAGGAGGAAAAGAGACCAAGTAAAGGATCCAATTTTTTCCCATTCTAACTATTTCTTCAAGTTCTATTATTTTTCTATCATTTTTTTATATATATTGTTTCTGATTAAATTATAAAGGTATTCTACGAACGGGTTTACCGTCTCCAAATACACAACCTCTCACTCAAATAAAAACTGAAATTCAACTATATAAAATAAACGTAAAAGTTCGAAGTAGCTTCTAAAAACTTCAACATATTGCATCATTAACGAGATTTCTTTCAATTCAAATGACAAAGTTCATTGAAAATAAAATGTACTTAGTTAATTATAAAGTATTATCATCATATGTTTAGAAATTAGTAAACAATTCTCGAACAAAATTATTTACCACCAATAAAATGCGACATTAAACTCCGACACCAAATTCTAAAGTCCTTGAGCAATAGTTATGGCTGCAAAACTTTGATTCAGATTGATTAATTATTAACAATTAACTATAAGTAAATTATATCTAAGGAATAATACAAACTTGATTCGACTTTAAAAGAGCCAAGTTTTCAATTTCTTCCAATTGAGCTTCAATTTGAATCGGGAGTAACGAAGTACGTAACCAATATAGTCATATGAGATAAACTACCTTTTTAGTATATGAAACTAAGTGATTTTGATTAATATAAAACACCTTGTATCCAAGGTCTTCTACGGGTAGGGATGGCAATTTAGGCAGACCCGTTTTGACCCGAATGTGGCTAGTTTGGTAAGCTCGTAATAGGGTTTGGGATGAGTTTGGTATTAAAAATCAAAACTCGAAGCGGGTTCAGGTTTGATTTTTCTGTAAAACCCGACTCGACCCTCGTTTACTTTTTAAAAAAAATTTAAAAGTATTTTCAAAGTATCTCATAAAAATAAATGTTCACTAAAAATATTATAGAGATAAAAAATTTCTAAATAATAAAATGTAGTAGCAAAATAATTTAATTATTAAACTTCAATTATTTATAATGAATTCTAGTTTTTTTTTAACCCTTCTCAGAAAAAATAAAAAATACATACTCAGACATATTCAATAAATAAAGTATTTTAATTGTGTAAATTTCAATTACTGTCACGCCGCGAAATTCCAAACTCCCTCGACAGAGCCTAAGAACTCCAAGGGTAACGTAAATGATAAAATAACCACGAAAAGAATAAATGTGAAAGCCAAAAAGGTAGATCCAAATCGATCTTTCAACCTATCAAAACCTATCTCAAAGACCACTAATACATACCCAAAGTATGGTGAAACTCATGGGAGAGAACGGAAATAAAAGGAGAAAGAGGTGACCAAAACAATGCCCACCGAAGTGTGCACCAAGTACTCGGTGGCTGGAAGGTTCGAGTACTCGGTGGCTATTTCACTGAGTACTCGATGGTCGCGCTAAGGCGCACTCCATAGGGCACAATCAGTGGACCTTTCACGCTATCCCCATGCCATGGTGCGCCATAGCAATCCACCGATTACTCGAAATTCGAGTACTCGACAAAATGCAGGTTCGAAAATGGAAAAGATGCATTTCAACACTTTATTAAATTCTCCGTTTTGCCCCCGGTCTCTGTTTATAATACTTCGGGTTTTCAAAGCTAAATTTCTCACAAAAGAAAATTTTAAAATCATTTCTAAAACACGAGATTTATTCCAGGATCACGGGGGTAGGCGAAAACGAGTTTTTTTAAAAGATTAAAAAGGATTCATTCATAAACCGAGAAAAACGTCATTTTTCGAAAAATCATCAATTAATGCCAATAATTACATTTCAATCATACAATTGACAAAAACGAAGAAGTTTGAAGATTTCATCATTTAAAATGTCATAGGACGATACATGTCATTGTTTTCCACAAAATGAAATATGTTTACATTACCGGCACCGAAGTGCACCAAAAGAATAAAATCTTTGCACATAGTGCTCCAAGGGTCATACATCAATATAAACTACCCGACTAACATACTAGCCAACAAAAGAATAAGTTTAAAATCGTTTGAGTATGAGTTTGCAAAAGAGAACATGTATACATATATATATATATATATATATATATATATATATATATATATCATCGATGCTCTACAAAAGAAAACAACATAGTCAGCCTCCATAAGTGTAAAAAGGACAAAATAAACACCATGAGTCCATCAAGGGACTACAAGCTTCCCGTAACGGGATCATCACCTGAAAAATATATAAAGTCATGGGGTGATCTCACTAGCCCAGTAGATGAAGTATCATCGCCTCAATCTCGGTAGTCCAAGTGGTACAACCCACCCAAGGTTCATGTTACTAATCTTAGGTTGGTCTCTTGTCCCACATGACTCTCACTCCAACCCGGGACCCCATCGAACCCAACAATCAATTCCCTCAACATGCTCATATCATAGTCATTCAAGATTATAACATGCATCAACATAAATATCACAATTACATATATGACAACTTAAATGCAATGTGAATCAACACATCTCATGGTACACACCCTGTCCACTAAGTTCAACGGATACACATTCTAACCATTAACAAGACGACCCGTGACAAGGATAGAATGTCGCACTGATTATCCCCTAATGAGAATTGGCACTTTCATAGGAAGGTCGGTTGCACGAGATGACCCGCGACTAAAGATCCAAAGATCGAATGCACAAGGCGACCCGTGACTACGAGGATGGGATGACCCACCCTATATCACAATTTTCGAACTTACTAGTTCCGTAGGTTGGAGACACCTCCTGGCCAGTTGTTGCGGCAATCCGACACAAGTCCATTCACACATGATTACACAACTTGCATAAACCGACACCAATTAAATTACAACGCAAAAGGTGCACTCAATATGCAACTATGTCTCAATTAAACCATGTTTCATCATAATACATGTTTTATATCATTTTGCAATATATTATGTCCAAAATGTCAACATACTCATAATTATACACATATAAGCAACTTTCCACAATAAGTATTATTATCACACAATCATGTTTTTCAAAGGCCTAGTTTCTCGTCTACGTTGTCAAGACACAACCCGCACATATACATCGCATATATATACATAGACGCACACACCCTCGTACAAAAATTAAAACAACTCGTTTTTCCCCTACCTCAATCCAAGTAAGCTAATTGAAGAGTACCAAAAGAGGTCCAAACAAAGCTACCAATTCAAGTGTGCTTCTAAGAGTGAGCTCAATTGCACAATTCACCACAATTCTATTCAATACACCATTTATTGAAAGCAAGATTAAAATGATGTAAAATGGTGTCACAACAAGTATAATGACCAAAAGTAGCTCCAACCACAAGAATTAAACCAAACCCTAATGATAGCTAAACTAGGGTTTCATGAAAAGGAAATTAATTTGAAAGTGGTGAAACTTACCACAATCTCCACCAAGAGTGCACCAAGACTCATAACAAGAAGTTCTATTGGTGGTGAGTCCAAGCACCCTTCATGAAGATTCAACCATGGAGAGAAAGCATAATCAATACATAGTTAAAGAAATTCAAGAATTTGCAAGCTAGGGTCCTTGTAGACAAAGCCCTAGAGTGAGAGTAAACTTACCCAAATGGAGTGGAAGAATGCCAAGAACACTTTTCCAATCGAAACCACTCAAGGCCTTATCATCAAGAGAGCATGGAGTAGAGAAGAGAACAAAATTTGAAGCCAAAATCCAAGAGAGAGGAGGCTTGGCCGAAATTTCATGTAGAGTGAGAGAATGTGTATGTGTGTGTGCGTTCTTGGTGAGAAAGTGAGAAGAAGATGAAGTGGTAGGCAAATGACTGTTAGAGTTATTAGGTTTGTAAAGATTCCTAATCCAATGGCTAGGAAGAGAGATGGGAGAAGGAGGGAGATCCAAGGGCCACAATGTTGACAACACAATAGTGTACCATCATCCAAACACCCACTTTTCAAAAGTGACCCTACGGTTACCACTTCTTTACTAGAGTGACATTATGTCCCCAATTTACCAACTTACCCATGTCTTCCTATCATATTTACCACAATGCCACACACACACCAACACTTAACCAATTCTCTACAAACTCCACTAAGTCTTCCACATGTGAAGATACCAATTTACCCCTTAGTCATTTATCTTACGAAATCGTTTTCAATACTTTTCATTATTCACGAAATGAAAATATAACATGCAACTTACAAATTTAATTACAAATAAATAACATAAGTCATGTTAGGCACGTAAACACATTAAACAAATAACCACACAAGCATTTAATCATTAATAAAAAATTTAATTATGATGTAAAAAATACCGAACGTTACAATTACTATTTGATCAATTAAGAGAAAATACATATTCAGTCAATTAAGAAATAATGCATACCTATACATATTTAATCAATTAATTGTGTACATAAGTATTTAACTTCAATAACTTATAATCCAATTATTTATAGAATTCTACCTAGACATATTCAATCAATTAGACTTATTTTTCATATAAGGACGGTGATGACATTCATAGTAAAAATCACATACACCCTATAAAAGTATTAATACAAGATGTACATTTGTCATCTTATTGAGTTTCTGCATTGATTTTTTCATTCAATTTCAGCATATATTTCTTTTTGTTTCTTCCAAGAATATCTTTAATTATTTCCATTTGAATGACATTTTGTTCAGCAACTGTGCTTATAATTTAATAGAAATAATTTAGTAGAACCGATAGTAACCCGATGAAACCTGTGTATACCCACAAGGTGGATTTGGTATTAATAATTTTTAAATGGAGTGGTGTAAAGGCAAAATTCCCAGGCCCACTAAGATGTGCACAACATACACAAGCCCAACATTTAGAATAGATTCCAGGCCCATCAAAAATGGGCTTAGATATTCAAGCCCAACCCATACAATGTTTTTCTATGCAAGAAACGAATCATTATCAATTAGGGATATAATTAGAGAAAGAGGGGATGCAAATCATATCCCTAGAATGAAGGGATCTGATCACGATTTCAAATGGGCCAAAAAGTCTATCAACCTCTTGTATAAATATAGTCATGAGAGTTTTAATAACATTCATTTTGAGTGTGAGCAAAAATCTACACTTACACTTTGGCGCTGTCTATGGGAAGACGATTTTTTCCATATACTTTTTTTATTTATACACACTATATTGAGAAAAGCACTTTAGAGGAGTTAGGAATGGCGATAACCAGGTCTTCCGGAGCCGCTGAAGGTAGCACCATCCCTAATGCCCAAATCAAACAAATCATATAGCGACTAGAAGCGGTAGAAAAGAGAAACAAAGCCCTTGAACAACAGAATGCTAATTTCCGCTAGCAAATAGCCCAGATGCTAGTACCATCCAATGGTGCCAACAACGAAGACAGTGTGGTAGATCCCCCGAGGCAGGAAGATGCCGATTCGAATATACGAGAAGGGACCGGAAGCAAAACACTTGACGATCATGATGAAATCTTCGTGCCAACAATGAAGGGATTGTCAAACCATCAGCCTCCAACCATGAAAGATCTAGAGGTAATGGCGGCGAGGATCCAAAAGCAGGTGCTCAAAGGCCTGAAAACACAGACTACCATGAAAGATCTGGCGGCCCATGCTGCTACTGACATGATTCGTTAGCCTTTTACTGACGAGATCGACTAGGCAGATTTCCCAAAAACGTTCATCTTCCCAACCTTCACGCTATACGATGGAAAAGATCCGCTTGATCACATCTACCAATTCCAACAAAAGATGACTGCCCACAAAAAGAACGAAGCCCTTCTCTGCAACATATTCCCTACTAGCCTGACTGAAGCACCATTACCATGGTTCAAAAAATAGCCACTAGGGTCGATCAACAACTGGAATAGATTATGTGAGATCTTCATAGCTCAGTACTATGGCAATCAGAGGCACAAGAAAACTATTTCCAATATGTTTACTATGACGCGGGAGAAAGAAGAGACCCTCTAGAGCTTCTCATCCAGGTTCAATTGGGAGATGTCTCCCATCGACTAATGTGACTAATTGTCAGCGGTGGAAGCATGCAGAATGACGTTAATTCCAGGTACCAAGTTTTACGCCTCCCTGGTGAAGCATCCTCCTAATGACATTAGCGAGCTCAATTCCCGGGCTAAGGGCTACCTGAGGATAAATGAGGAAGCAGTGGTCAAACAGAAGTGAGCAACCATGGTGACTATAGAGGCTCAAACAAAGGACCGCATCAAGGATCAGAAGGTCGGTCAATCTGCACCATCCTCCTCATCTACAAGGCAAGCAGATAAAAAGCAGAAGGTAGAAGACAAAGTGACCCCCCTAAAAGTTAGCCTGGGAAATATCTACTAGGAAAACAAAAATAAAGGAATTTTCAGACCCCTTCTACCGATGTGGCAGCCAAAGGAGCAGAGGGATATGACCAGACACTGCGCATTCCATAGTAAGTATGGTCGTCACACCAACGACTGCAGGAACCTTCGCAGACAAGTGGAGGTAATGGTAGCAAAGTGTAAACTAATCGACTACATAGTAAATGACCAGACCCGGGCAAAGCGTCAAGGGTAGGCTACTCAGACGAATACTTCAGCAAGCTAACCAATTCGGGTGATCTATATGGTTCAGGGATGACATATCATCGAGGAGACATAAGGAAGTAGGAGGTCACAGATGCATCGGGCACACAAGCTCAGAAGAATTGGAGAGGTGTGTTAGACGTCTAACAAGAAGGAAGAACCCCAGATAAGTTTTATTAGTTGAAGGGTAATTTTAATAAACTAATAGTAAATTAATGTGCAGTTACCAAATCCCCTCAAATTCGCTCATTTTTCCACGGATTTTGAAAGGATGGTTAAGTTATAAAATTTCCGGTTAAATCCAGTCAAATTCCAAAATTTTAAGAATTTCATTTCTTCCAAACACCAAATTTACAATTCCAAATCCAATTCCTTTCATATATACCAGGTTTCAACTTTTTAAAAAAAAAAGAAAAAAAGAAGAAGAAAAGAATAGGAAGTTGGTGGAAGAAACCGCTACAACTTCCCATGTCACAATTATAACTTCCCAAAATCACCTGTGTTGTGTTATATTTGTACACCTGAAAGTGTGATAATATGACCACATACACGTATAATACATTACATTTAATATACACGTGTCTTACAATTTGATTTTTATTGTGTTTTTGCATTGTTTGCTTCAACACTCCAATTAAAATATATTTTGGCCAAACTTAAAACAAATTCAAATTTAAGTTGCAAACACATGATTTCGATTTTAATTAAAAACACCATATAACTAAAACTTATGATTTATCGGTTAAAAATAAAACATGAAAATCAAAATGCATATTAAACGGGCCTTAATTTTTTTATTTTACTACGCGCGTTTGTTTCTGATTTCAACATTCATCAACAAAAATATTACGAAATGTGATCTAAATAGGACCTATTCATGTTTATGTTTTGTATGTATTTATATATTACGTATGTAGCATGTTGTAACACTATTTTCGTGCCATGTGCACTTACAGAACTGTGGCTCTCAGCTATTTCCTTGCCCTACAAAAACATCCAAGGCTATATTTGGTACACATGAATGAAAAGAAATGTAAGTGAGAATTGAATGAGAATGAAAATGGAATGGAACAGTCATTCTCATTCTATTATTTGATTGTAAATACAAAACACTTTAAAAATATAATGAACTTAAAAGAAAATTTCTCAAAAATACCCCTCTTAGTGATATTATTTCGTAATTAATATAATTTTAATTAAATAATATTGTTTCGTAATTTTTTTATAAAAAATGGTGAAAGATAATAGATATAGTATTGGCGAACAATGGATCTGGTGGTGGTGGAGGAGGCGGCAAAAGGTGATGGCGGTGGTAGAAGTTGGTGACATGGTGGTGAGAGTGGTTTGTTTATTTGAAATGGGAAAGAGTTATTTTAATAATTTTATATTTTAAAAGCATTCTTTGAGGAATGGAATGGTCATTCCATAGATTTATTAATGATTATTCTCTAATTCATTCCTTGAAATTAACAATTCTCATTCAATAAAACATACCAAATAAAAAAATGAATAGAATGAGCATTCCATTCATTAGGGTCTGTTTGAGAGGTCTGTTTTTGCTCCATGCTTCAACACTATTCACATCCCAAAGCAAATGAGGCTTGTTTGGCAACTTACTTCCACCAATTGAGAGCAACCCAGAGCAATGGAGCAAAATAGGCTGCTTTAGGTGATTCCAAGTGCTCAAGGTACTATAGCAGTTAGGCTTGCTTCCAAATTTTGACAGTAGCTTCCAAAAAAGAGAATCATTTGCAACAAATCAACTTCCAAAACTTCAATAATTAAATAAAAAAAGTAATAAATAATTATAATTAATTTATAATTTATAATAAATAATTAAATAAAAATAATAATAAATAATTAAAAATAATAAACAAAATAAATAATAAACAAACATAAAATGATGATTAATAAATTATTAATAATTATTAATTAATAAATAAGAATAATTAAATAAAAAGAGTAATAAATACTAAATAATAATACATAAAATAAAATAATAAATAATGAACAAAAATAAAATGAATAATGAATAATAATTAAATATATAATTAAATATTAAATAATTTGAAAAAAATGAATATATAAATATATAAATTACTTTTAAAATATATATTATTTAAAAATATTAAATACATTTGAATAAAAATAATTAAATAAATATTTAAATATAAAATAAAATTTAGTTTGATCCCATATTTGTTGAATCATCAATTCCACCAAAAATGCTCTACTCGCTTCATCTTTCATTTTTCTCAAATCAAAATTATCAACACCTAACATGATTTTGCTTAAAAAAAAACTACAACACATGATTCACTATACTTCATTTTTCTTTAAATATGACCTCCCAAACGCTATTTAGTTTACCCGTATGTAAGCTAGGGTCGGCCCTAGGGGTAGGCGACCTAGGCGGCCGCCTAGAGCCCCAGGTCCAAGTGGGCCCCAAATTTTTTTTCTTTCCCTTTAAATAGTATAGGCCTCAAAATATATATATATATATATATATATTTAATGTCTAAAGAAGATGAAATATAATAGGCCAACCCAATCTCTTATAAATTTCTTTAAGTAACATGGGCCCAAAAAAGATTTGTACTTAAAAGTCCAAACAAAATGAAATCCAATAGGCCAACCCATTTTCTTATAACTCTATTGAGTCAAACTCAGTCCACAATATTTTATTAGGGCTGCCACTTGCCAACATTGATTCCAAAAGAAGCAAAAAGAAAAAAAGCTAACATCTCTCCAATTTCAAGTGACTCTGCGACATGGACACTCTCGATTGAAGTAACAAGCAACAACTCCAACGTGGTCCCCTCTTGACTTGAACATATATATATATATATATTGACTTGAAAATTGATAATGTTATATATATATATATATATATATATATATATATGTGTGTGTACTTTTAATAATAGTGATTGAATATATTTTAATCCTTGTACTAAGTTGTTTTAAGAAATTGATAAATATATATATATATATATATATATATATATATATATGCATATAATCACGAGTAATAAATTAATATATCTATATATATATATGTAGATGCATGTTTTAATTTCTTGATTATATATATTTAAGAAATTGAATTTATATTTGTTTTTATTTTGTAATTTTCATGAAGCAATTCCCACTATGAAAAATCACTGTATCAGATTAGACAATTTAAAATATTATTGTCAAATTTTAAAGGTCTACAATTTGACACCTACCAAATTCAACTTATATTCATTATTTTGCAAATTTTCTTTTCTTATCTTTTTTTTTCTACTGAAAAATAAATAAATTAATTCATTAGATGGAAAAAATTTATTCAATCGGGCCACCTGCTTATATATATGTACAAAAGGATTTCATCCACACCATCCAGTTACAGTAATTATTCAATATGATTGTTGTATTTTTTATATTTTATGTTATAATAACTGTAATTTAACGCTAATATTCTGGCAAAAGTATGAGTTTTGTGACTAAATTTGTTATATATTTTCTTTTCATGTGAATGAGATCGTACTCTTTATAATGTACCAAGACCTGATTTATTTATTTATTGTTTATATTAATATATTTTATGCTTAATAAAAACTATTATTTTAATATTTTTATAAAAGGACATCATATTTAATTTTGCCTATGGTCCCAAATTTTTTTATCAATCTCGCGCCATGTGCACTTCCGGAACTGTGGCTCTCAGTTCTTTCCTTCCCTACCAAAAGCATCCAAAAGTCTAGTATTTGGGGTCCACTCATTCATGATTATTTGAATAAAAAACAACATAAAATAATAAAAATGAAGAAAATGTACACCACGCACTATCATGGGAATAAAATAAAGGGTAAATTGCACCAACACCCTCAGAAATGTTGGTTAATTTCACCTAGATGCCGGTCAAAGCAAATGTAGTCATAACGTCCCCTGATATTTGTATT
Organism: Cornus suecica; assembly: GCA_963922005.1. NCBI lineage: Eukaryota > Viridiplantae > Streptophyta > Magnoliopsida > Cornales > Cornaceae > Cornus > Cornus suecica. The sequence continues at coordinate 46,576,510 of OY998238.1, read as the reverse complement.
TTGTTGCATTGACACTCCCTAGAGGCATTAAATGACTTTAGTGCCCCTAATTATTCTAATTTACATGCAAATTGTCTAAGTTACTCATGCCTAAACCTTATAGCTCACCCATTACACCAATCATTCTTATTATCAAAAACATCTAAATAAATAAGTCATACAATATATAAATATAATTTTATTTTAAATACAAAATTGAACATCTGAAATAAAAAATCTATTTAAAAGTAAATTCTACCACTAACATTTTATCAATAAAAAATATTAAATTAATAATAAAAAAATTACATTATTTTAATTATCGTTTTTAATTCTAAATAGATTACTATATAAATATTTTACAAAAAAAACAAATAAACTAAAGAGTTATAACTAATATTATATACCGAACATTATATATATATATTATTTTTTATGAACTTATAAAAAAAACTTATATTTTTTTTATAAATAGTATAGATATATTGAAAATAATCAATAATTTTAGTGGGATTTGACAATAAAATTATATTTATTATTCAATATTATTTAATAATCATAACTAATTTTAGTAGGAATCTCAAAATAGTTTTGTAACAGTAAAGTATAAATATAAAATAAATAAATAGGTATAATTATTTAGATAAGTAACAAGAGTAAAGAAAAACAAGAAAAAGTATATGAAAATAAATAAATATTGCTTTAACTTTTCAAGTAAAATATAATTTAGTGGGATTTAGTAACAAGTAATATATTTGTCGGAAGTTGAAAAAAAAAATATTGCTTTGAATTTTATAAATAGTTTAGTGAGATTTAATAATAATTAGTTTATTTAGTGGGAAGATCAAAAGAGTAGTGATGGAACATTTGGCTTGAATGTTAAGTAAATGAATTATTATAATATTTAAATAAATAAATAATTTAAAAATTTATGAAAAATATTAAAATTGCTTGTACTATTATGGTGTATAAATAATAAGGGTGTGGTGATAAGAGTGATTGGTATAGTGAGTGAGGTGTAGGATTTAGGTATGGGGTATCTTAAATATTTTGCATATAAATTAAAATAATTAAGAGTACTAAAGTTATTTGATGCCTTTAAGAGTGTAATTGCAATAAAATATAAACCTTGATGAGCGTTAAGGTGAAATTGACCGAAATGGAGGGAAGTTAGTGCAATACTCTAAAATAATTTAGTAATCATTGTACGGAAATTTGAAAGGTATAAAGAGTAGTGTAGTAACGTGAACCTGGACATCTAGACGAGAACCGAGAAAAGCCCACCTACCATCTAGTCATCTACCAATAAAATGATTAGAAAAGCTAATTTATTTATGGGCTAATTACAGTTAAATCATGTTATTTGTTAAATTATAACTATATTTTTTTAAATTTATAAGTTGTAACAAATATTTTTTATTACCGTGATCAAATTTGATTAATACTGATGTTATTAATTTTTCAGAATTAAAATATCTTAAATACCTCGAGTAGATGTATTTAAACAATCAAGGATATAATAAAATTGTTACTCCATAGCACATTTGGTAATTAGGATACTATTACCTAGGGGCAGCCTCGACCCGCATCCAGAATATCAACAAATAAACATTTTACCTAAGCTTATTCTGTAGCTTACAATTCATAATTTTTGTGCTTTTTTCTTAAAATTACTTTTATTATAATTTTACATATTTAAATGTTAATTATACTTTATATTATGCAAATAATAATTTTTTCGCCTTTTGATTAAATCATTTATATATTAGTAATAATTTATTGTAGCTAAATATTTTCGAATCATCAACCTTTTATAATATAATATTATATGTGATTTAAACTTTATTACTTTCAAAATATTGTCAGGGATCTTTACTAAGACCAGAATCAAAATAAAAAATACTTTAGCATCCAAAATAAGAATTTCGTTGTTTTCATATAATATAGTCATGAAAGTTAACATTTCACTACAATCTTAAAGTTAAAAGTCAACAGATAGTGCTATATGCATATCTATCATGTCGAGGGTTATTTCCCCAAAAAAAAAAAGAATTAAGCACGTTTGGAAAGGCTCTTTTTTATATATATATATATATATATATTTTAAATATAAAAATTATTTTTGTATTTGTTTTTATTTTTTTTAACAAAAAATTAAAAATAAAAAAACATTTGGATGAAAATTTGTATTGAAAAATAAAATGATATTGGTGGGCGGCGGTGACCGGCGGCGGCGGGGGGTGGTGGCGGAGGTGGTACTCTAAACAGTGAAAAAACTAAAAAAACAACTAAAAGTTGTATTTGGTGTTTTCACCACTTTTACACACTATTCACATAAAACAGTTTTCTTGGGAAAAAAAGTGAATAGTAAACGCGTTTGCCAAATATGTTTTTTTTTTAACTCGGTGAACAGTAAAAAAACAAAAATTGTTTTTCCGCATCCAAACGGATCCATAGTTTATTTATTTTTTCATTTTTTTTAGGGTTTACTTCAAGAACACCCTATGCTATTCAATTTAATCAACTAACCCCTACTGTATCCACTTGTCCCCTTATACTATCTAATTTCATCACTATGCCTCATCCTCCCTACTTAATAATATAAGGGGGTTTAGTAAAATCAACCCTTAAAAGAATTATTTTTCAAAAATAAATTATATTTTTCGTAAAAACTATAAATTTCAAAAAATATATATATATTTCGGAAAATATGATTTTTTTCGAATTTTTTTTTTTGCGAAAAAGTATATATTACGTTCCGAATTTTTTTCAAAAAATATTTTTTTTGCGAAAAAGTATATATTATGTTCCAAAATATGATTTTTTTTCCGAAAAATATTTTTTTTGCGAAAAAGTATATATTATGTTCCAAAATATGATTTTTTCTGAAAAATATTTTTTTTGCCAAAAAACATTTATTATGTTCCAAAATATGAATTGTTTTCCGAAAAATAATTTTTTTGCGAAAAATATATATTATGTTCCAAAATATGATTTGAAAAATATATATTTTTGACGAATTATATATATATATTCCAAAATATATATCATTTTCCAATAAAACTTAATTTCATTAAATCATAAAACTCATTATCCTAATTAATTTTTTTTTTTTCCAAATGAAACTGTTTTTTCATAAAAATATATTCATAAATTGTGATTTATTTATGAATATATTAATTAGGATTGAGTTTTATGATTTAAATAAAACTAAAATTTAATAACAAGTTAATTGATTTACAAATAAAATAATTAAAACTTACAAAAAAAAAATTAACATTTGAGAGTATATTTAGTCTAATACATTAAAGGTAAATGATATAATTAATATTCTAACTAAAATAAATAATATTTTTGTAATTTAAAGAATTAAGAAATATAATAGTAAGGATAGAATTATAGGTAAGATGGAAATATAAAAAGTTTGGAGGGTAAAAGGGTAAAAAAAATTGAGGGCAAGCCCCTAGTGCAACATTTTATGAAACTTTAGGGGGTTCTAAGCTCATTTCATAGTTGAGGGGGTATAGTAGGTAAAGAGAGTAAAATTGAGAAGGGGGGGGGGGGGGGGGGGGGGGGGTTTTAAGCTATTTACCCTAAAAACAACAATAAAGATCAATTTTTTCATGAAGTGTTAGAGTGTGTAGAAACTATTTCTAAATCCATCAAATCACGAACCCCCTACATTAAGGCGACTCCGCTGGGGAAAAATGTCTTTTACACAAGCTAACCCCCATCCAGTTCGACGAAGAGGGCGTTCGCTAACAAAGCATACTGAGCAACATGAAGAACATGAAGCAGGTCAAGGAGTGGAGCAAAACTAGGAGCCTAAACTAGTTCCTCTAGTACAAAGACAGCGTCGTCGTGCAAACACTGGCACGACTCAAGCAAAGACTCCTTCTATGATAGATCAAACACCAAGGTCACCAGAATTGCCACCAGTTTTGCTTCAAACTCTACTTGGCATTCAAGAAACATAAAAGGCTATTCTGACCTTTATAAAAGCTTCACAGTCCTCGGAGCCGAATTCAGCATCTCTTCAGGTCTAAAACCATGCTATGCCAAAAACAACACACACACAAGTTGAAACACCGGAGAAGGAAGCTTATATCACCAGAGAATAACTGCTAGCTATTTTAAATGCAAAAGCTAATGTAGATGAGGTAGAGACATCCCCACCGCACCATCCAAGAATCATGGCCTTACCATATCCCGAAAACTATGGGGTACCAAGTTTCCAACAATTTGACGGTAAATATGGCAATGCGAGAGAACATGTCTCCTGATTTGTGGATGCTTTAGGGCCTCACAGAAACAATGAGTATTTGAAGCTTAGGGAATTTTCCAAGTCCCTGACAGGCACTACATATACTTGGTATACTAGTCTGGTTCTAGCCTCAGTAACAAGCTGGACATATATAGTAATCAAATTCTACACAAAGTTCTTTCAAGCAGATGAAGAGGTGTCGATGCTCTCACTCACGAGACAAAGACAACGATTGGGAGAGGAAGTGGCAGCTTATGTCAAGAAATTTTGCGAAACTGTTTTACAATGTCATGAGCCCCTTTCTGAGCTCCAGTTAATCAAAATATGCATAGAAGGGAAGTTACGAGAATACATGGTACATTTGGTCAATCATGAATTCAGAACTTTCTTTGCATTACTTGACAATGCTCGAAGACTGGGAGAAGTTCTTGCACCTCCAACATAACCAAACATTGCCACACGGTGAGCGACAATGGAAGTAGTCACATAAGATGAAAGAACAAGTGGAGATCGCACAAGAAGATCCGAGCCACCTCATCTACCTTTTAGTGAAAAGGAAGCAATTGTTTTGCTTAATCAATGGATTATTAATGAGGTCATATCATTGCCTGTAGTGTGGAGAATGCCGACGAGGGAGGAAAAAATGAGAAGTAACTACTGCCTTATAATAGATCCATTCGGCATTCTTTGAGCGGATGTTGGGCATTTCGCAGAATAGTGCATAAGAAAATAGCATCAGGAGCCTTGGATGTCGCGAAAAATATAGCTAATGAACCTTTTCCTGCACATGTAGTAGTAGTAAGTGCTCACGATGAGACTGAAGAAATGGTGAGCATGTGCAAGTGTGAATGTGCTACTTTTCGCGAAACAATTGATACTACTAAATTTGAAGTCTTTTTCAATGAACTTCCAATATAAGAGCATGTAAGGGAATTCTTGAATGAACAAACAATTGTTGTCCTCAATCACACCACCATGATACCACAACAGGGGAAAACCATAGGCGAGATCACGTTCTCAGAAGCTGACAGACAAGTCTTGTTTCCTCACAATAGGCCCCTTTACGTACCTGCTATTGTAAATGGTCGTGAAATGAAGTGGACCTTTCTGGATGATGGAGCATCTGTTAATATAGTTCCGCTCACAATCTTGCAAATGATAAACTTTCCTGAAAGTAAAATCATGACTCATGTTATTTCAGTTACTGACTTCAACGGAGACCAGCAAGCCACTATGGGATTCGCGACGTTGGATCTTAAGGTTGGGAAAATTAGAGCCCCAACAAATTTTCATATTATCAAGGGAGAACCTTCGTATCAATTGCTGCTAGGAAGGCCATGGTTGCATGCGTATGGTGTAGTGCCATCATTTTATCATCAAGTGATGAAAGCTAATTGGGGAGAGGGAATAATGACCATGAAAGCATCAAAGAGCCCTTTTTGTGACTCTGAATCTTACTTCGCAGATACAGTTCATTTCTTAGAGTATGAAGAAGAAGTCGGTCGCGGTGTCTATGCTACCCCATTGCCAAAATGGGAGGATCTGGAAGTTGAAGTTTCACTCAAAAGACGGGAAAAAGAGGTGAGTTGGTCGCGAGTCAAAATGTCTGATGGGCGTGTGGTATATAAATTATGACGGGATTGGGGGTCAGAAGCCTGCACAGTTGGCACTGACCCCGGGACATCAAAGTTGAATCTGCGACCAGAACATGGTTTATGCGAGGTTGATATAGGAGACGGAAAAACACTGCAACCAACCTTCATAAGCAGCATCTTATTCGAGGAAACAAGAGTATCTTTGGTAAATCTACTCAAAGAATATCGTGATGTTTTCGCTTGGGATTATGGTCAAATGTTGGGGTAAAGTATTGGGCTAGTCAGTCACCATCTTAAGGTGCACCCCGTATCAGAACCAAAGAAGCAGCGACAACGAGTATTTCACCCAGATCTGGAAATACATATTAAGACAGAGGTGGAAAAATTGTTAAAAACATGATTCATCAAGCCTACTCAGCACCCAACGTGGCTCGCAAATATTATACCTGTGAAAAAGAAGAGTGGGCAGATTCGAGTCTTTGTGGACTACCGCGACTTTAATAAGGTTTGCCCAAAAGATGATTTTCCTCTACCTAACATCGACACTATGGTAGACGCAATTGCGGGACATGAGATATTTTCATTAATGGATGAATTCAGTGGTTACAATCAGATAAAAATGGCAACAGAGGATGCTGAAAAAACTATTTTTCGCACTCCGATGGGAATTTTCCATTATACTGTAATGCCCTTCGGACTTAAAAATGCTGGAGTTACATATTAAAGAGCCATGACATCCATTTTTCACGATATGATGCATAAAATAGTCGAGGATTACGTTGATGATTTGGTGGTCAAGTCCAGAGCAGTCCAAGATCATGTGGGTGATTTGAGGAAGATATTACAAAGGTGTCGAGAGTATAACTTAAAAATGAATCCTTTGAAGTGTGCTTTTGGGGTACCCGCAGGAAAATTTCTAGGGTATGTTGTACATTGACACGGAATAGATTTGGACCCAACAAAAGCCAAAGCAGTGATGGAGATGACGCCACCTACAACTCGCAAGTTATTAAAATCTTTTATGGGTAAGATCTCGTATCTCAAAAGGTTTATCTCGGCATTAGCAGAGTCACTCATCCACTCATACCCTTACTGAAAGAAAAGACAGCATATAACTGTGGGAAAGAGCTACAAAAGGCTTTTGACAAGATTAAACAGATTTTGGCTTCTCTCAAAATGATGGTAGCACTACAGCCAGGAAAGCCATTAATAATGTATCTCACATCTACAAATAAATCAATAGGAATACTCTTGGCTCAAGAGCATAATGGGGAAGAAAAACTGGTATACTACATCAGTCGTGTGCTCAGAGGACCGAAATCGCGATATACATCTTTGGAGAAACATTGTTTGGCTTTGGTATTTGCAGCACATAAATTTTGACATTATCTATTGGCCCATCCACTAGAGTTGGTGACTAAAAGTGACCCTATTCGATATTTGCTTACAAAGCCTATACTCAGTGGAAGAACAACGCGTTGGCTGCTAGCATTATCTGAGTATGAGATTACGTGCTTTAGGCCAAAAGTAGTAAAAAGTCAAGTATTATCAGATTTGTTGGCTTTATTTCCAGGAGGTTATGAGCCTGAAGAAAAGCATGTGGGAATAGTGGGTGTGGCACGGATTGCAGAATATACATTAGAATTTGATGGTTCTTCCATAGAACAAGGAGGTGGGGCTGGATTTGTACTAAGAAATGAAGAAACAAAAGAAGAAGTGGTCATGGCCTACAAACTTGATTTTCCCTGCACCAATAACATAGCAGAATATGAAGGTTTGGTGTTAGGTTTGATTATGGCTCAACAGTTGAAAGTAAAAGTCCTGCATGTAAAAGGGGAATCCAAACTTGTCATCAAGTAGGTTAAGGGTGAATATGTTGTCAAAGAACCACACCTTGCGCCTTACAGAACTATCATAAGACAAATGCTGAGAACTTTTAAATCTGTAAGCTTTCAACATGAGTCGCGAGAGGGAAATTGGCATTCTGATACATTAGCAACGATGGGCTCGCGACTACAATTTCAAGGGAAAGGGGCCACTTTACAAATATTGCGAAGGACCAGTTATACTATTAGTCATAAAGAGGAACCACAACCCTTCCTAGAGTAGGATTGAAGGGAAAATATAGTACAAGCTTTGTTAAGAAATGATAACACTACCATAGGACGAGGTTACCAAATCATAAGAGGGGTGTTATATCATAGAGCAGCAGAGGGAATTTTAGCCAAGTGTGTGCCGATGAGTGAAGTACAACAGTTGTTGCAAGAGGCTCACGAAAGAATGTGTGGGCAAACAGATGTGAGTCTTTACAGGAGTGTACAAAGAGAATGATATTTTTAGCCAAACATGAAAAATGATGCAGTTGAGTTACAAGGGAGATGTAGGAACTGTAATGCTTACTCGTCCGTGAATGAGGGAAACTTTGCAGAAATAATTGATTGGTGGGAGAAGTATGAGCTTTATCTGAAAGAAGGAATCTTGCCTGAGGTAGACAAGTTGCGATTCAAAAAGTTGGCCTTGCGATTCATCATCCAAGATGGAAAATTGTTCCGCAAAAGTTTTGAGGGAAAACTACTAAGATGCATTGATGAGGATAAAGCATGGGAAATACTTAAACGAACCTATGAATTTGGGCATCAGGGCTCAAGAAATGTATTCCAACAACTTCTTTTATTTGGGTATTATTGGCCAACAATGGAAAAGTATGCTGGTGACTTCATCAGGAAATGTCATATATGTCAAGTGCATGGGGATCTCATTCATGCTCCAGCAGCAGAGTTGCACAACCTATCTACTCCATGGCCCTTTCATACTTGGGCATTGGATATAATTGGGCCAATCACACCACATGCTCAAGGGCATACATGGGTTTTAGTCGCAACTGAATTATTCACAAAATGGGTGGAGGCTATTCCATTATGATGGACAACAACAGATAATATGGTACGATTTATAAAAGAGAATACCATTTGCCGATTTGGGATACAGAAGGTCATATTATCATATAATGGGACTCCTTTTGTTAACCATAAAGTTGCAGATTTGTTAGGAAAATATTCAGTAATTCATCATAAGTCAACACCATACTATCCTAAAGGGAATGGATAGGATGAAGCTTCTAACAAAGCGTTGATTCGAATCTTGTCAAGATTGGTACATGATAACCAAAATAAATAGGTAGAGAAGCTTCCTCTAGCATTATGGGCACATCGGACCTCATATCGAAGTGCAACAAATTTGACTCCGTATATGTTGGTCTATGGGGTGGATGCTGTATTGCTAGCAGAATTGGAGGTCGCGGCTAAAATATTGATGTCAAAAAGTAGTAGGGAAGAAAGGTTACTGGAAATTGAAGCATTGGAAGAAACAAGGGCTGAGGCCTTCACAAATCAGAAGATTTACAATAAACAACAAGCAAGAAGCTACAATAAGAATGTATGATACATATGGTTTAAAGAAGGGGACAGGGTGTTGAAAACAGTTCCAACAATTATGAATGGACAAAGGGTAAGGAAGTTCGAAGCTAAGTGGGAGGGTCTGTAAGAACATTTATTTATGTAATGACATTATTTTGATCAAAAACCATGTTGAGAGTTGAGTGTTTTAGTTCAAGTTGTTAAGTGTTATATGGTAAGAAATTTATGTGTAAAATTAAGTACAAAGTGGTGAAAATACAAATGATATTTAGTAGAACAACAGCTGGAAGCAACAATGCAAAAGAAACAAAGAAATCCGGGAAATATTGTTTTGTTCCATCGAGTACTCGGTGGGAGTGTTACCGAGTACTTGGTAAGTTGCGCACTTGCGCATACTTTCGCAAAGTTGGAAAAAACCTCCAGTGGATATTTGCACACTTTTGCAGTTGAAGGTTCATCAAGAACTCGGTAGAACCGCCACCGAATATTCGGTAAGTGGCTACGCTGAATTATTTTTAGGAATGTTTATTCTACTATGTAATTGATTCCTAACCACTTTGGGACGTGATTAGAAGCTATTATTAGTATATTGGACTATCATTGACATATTTATTTATATTTGGAAGATTTAAATGGTGGAAATACGAATCCTAATTGGAAAATGATTCTTACCATTAATTGAAGACTCTTCTCTATATATATGAGTTAAATCTAAGAGAAGGGTGTGGCTTTTGAGAGAGCTCTGCAATTCTTCTACAGAGATATTTAGAGAGAGAAAATTATTGAGTGATTATATATTTTATAGTTCTTTCTTGGTTTGAGATTTTCCAGTTGTGCTTCTACACCGAAGATCGTTATGCACAATTGGATGATCTAGTTGCTGAAAACTCATAACACCACCTTGATCGAAACATGAGGCTTCATAGTTATTTGATTCATTGAGAAGCGGAGCTGTCAGAGTACGAAGATCGGAGCGAGAGCTTCGTGGAGCGCGAGTGATTCAAGATTATCTGGCGTCGAGTGGAGAAAAGCAGATCAGAGTGATTTATTATTGCATGGTTTATATTGTGATAAAATTGAATTAAAATTGACTATTCCGCATTTAAAATTTTAATTTGTCAATTAATTCATAAAAAGCCTATTCACCCCCCCTCTAGACTTATTTCACCGTTTTCTAAGTATTTTCAGGGTCTTTATGTAATTACAAGTAAAAGAAATAGTGGCTACTACAGAATGGAGCATGAGATCACTCATGAGAGAACTGTACCCCTTAATGTGAAATGGATAAAACTGTATCAAGCATGAAGTCTTATGCTATGAGAAAAGATGATAAGATGAATTACATAGAAAATTGAAAAGAAGAAACACAAATGTAATAAGAAATGTTGAAGTAGTAAAGACAGTCATGATGAGATGTCATTTCAACAAAGATATGTGCACAAAATATGATTAAAATCAGTATATAAAAAATGTGTACATATCTTGAGGATAAAAGTACAGAATAAGACAAGATACTAAAAAAGATCATTGGTGATAGGATCTGACAACTTAAAACCCTCATGCTCCTCCCAATACATACGGGTCCTCTCAGAATGAGTTGCTGTGTCTTGAAGTTTTTGATCTTCCTCCTCAAGTAAGGCTAGTCTCCTGAGAGCTTCTGCTATCTCGGCCTGTTTCTCTTAACGAATGGCATAGTCTTTAAGCTCAGTACAATGATGATCATAAAGCCTTTGAACGGAATCTAAGCGCGCCTCCCACCAAGACACATACATACCAATCTTCCTCTAGTCTTTTATACGAGCATGTCATGTAGGAAGTGTATTAGGAACAAGATCCTGAATAAAAGTCTCGGATAAAGTCCTGAAAACATTTGCGACAAACTGAAGATGGAAGGATTGCAGGAGAGGCTCATGAATTTCCATCTGCGCAAATGTCTCCGGATGAGCAACTATGATTTGATCTAGCACTGGTATATCGCGTGGATAACAAAGCCAAATATACCAATGTACTAGCACTGGGATAACAGCCTGATGGACATCTGATGGGGCAAAAGGCGGTCTAAGAGAAGAAAGTTCTGGCTCGCAGAATGTATAAGCATGCTCGTGAGAAGTAAAGGTAGGCTCGCGAGGATCCGAAGCAGGCTCACGAGGTGGGGATGGATGCACCTCTGTATTGTGGGTAACAAATATTTTATGACGGCATTACCGTTTGACCGTGAGAAATCCTCTGAGCGTTGAGAAGAAACTCGTCAATCATGTCTTGATCTTTCGAATTAAGACCTAAATAAGAGAATCACACACATAAAATATATTAGTGTGTTGAGAATTCTCAGAATTAAATAAATGAGAGAATTGAGAGAAATTTTACCTTCCTCAACCTCAGGAATAACACCACCAAAAAGGGACCTCTCAATTCTGGGGCAATCTTCCATGGTTGCAGCTACTTCAGTCGCAACATCACCCCCAAGAGGCTGTAAATGACTGTCATCTACATTCTGATCTTCTGTTTGATCATCAATAGCTAAATCTGAAACCAGAGAAACGGTAACAACAACCTCAGGAACAGATAAATGAGGACGTAAGGAGTGAATAACTGGCTTTGAATTAGGCTTGGTTGGTAGCCCGGGATCTGCTGTTGCCTCAATCTCGTGATTTGCTGGTTCCTCGCGGTCTGCTTTAGGAGTAAAGATTGCGGAGAACAGAGTGTCGCATGATGAAGATGACTCATCATATTCTTTAAAAGTCAGCTAAGTAGACTTTTTCAAAAGAGTGTTAATGGGAAGATGGTCTTCCTCATCCTCAAAATAATCTTCGAGGGAAAAATTAGAGTGGATACCACCCTCAGGAGAAGTAGGAATATGAGGAAATGATATCTCGCGAGAGCCTGAAAATGTATGCGAAAAAGGGTATCAGACGAGTGAAATCAATAAGAAATGACAAAAAAAAGAGAAGAGAGAGAGAAGATGACTTACTTTGAGAAATTACTTTCTGCTACAGGTGGAATCATCTTCGGTTGTACTTCAGAAGCAGTGGATGCTTTGCCTTTTGATGAGGCTTTTGTAAGCTTACGCTTTCGCGTTAAAGATACTTCATCTGAGCTTGGAGTCTCTCATACTATATGAGTCTTAGTGGTAGAAAGGAGATGTCTCATCCTTTGAGCCCGATCTAATGGCTTTGTAAGAATGAATTTCTCAAGCCTATGAGATAGAGGGATATCATCTTTGTGAGTTGAATCACGTGAATGAGAATCATATCTGATACCTATGGTCTTAGCACTGGAATGCTATAAAAATAGAAGAGGAAAATATTAGTGTCAATAAACATGTATAAAAAACATGTACACATAAAGCATAAAAAGAGAGCAAAGGAAGAGTACCAGTCTTCTAGCAATGGGTTCTTCGTGAGCATGCCCCTCGCGAGTAGGGGACTTGGCGGGTGAAATCTCCACGCGATGCGAACCCTTGCGTGTACTAGTCGAGACTATGGGAAGTACATTCTTGGGCTTCTGAGATTTGTGTTTAGCAGGAGCTTTGGCTGCTGATGAAGTACTAGTAGGAACATCTGGGGTTTGTGCTTTGGACTTAGGACTACAAGAGCCTCGTGACTTGTGAAACTTAAAAGAAGGGTCAGAAGCATAAATAGATACTGGGACTATGGTGTTAGGAGAATCATCCATGAAAGTTTTAAAGTTATGTTGCTACTCCTTCCAAAATTCAAGATAAAGAGGGGTCAAGCCATCTCTGCGAGTACATGGAGGTATATATATAATAGTGGAGAATATACGAAGACTCTTTTCTAGAGATTCGCGATAACGGATGAGTGCCCTATCAAAGGTCTCCTCGCGAGGTAAAGGAAGAAATTGAGGAATGGCCTGATCAAAACTGAACTGGCGAGATACTCGCGCGGGGTTGTAAGCAGTAATTTTATCAAAAGTTTCACTGAAAATAGGAAGGTGATATCTATATATTATGGTAGAAAATACCAGGTGGTCATCAGAAGAGATTTCATAAGAGACAATTTCATCCTTAGGATAAAACTCAGGAAAATAGAAGCCCTCAAGATGAGTAGAATAAGGACGCCAAGAAAATTCGGAGGGTATATCTATGAAATTTACTAGAACTTTTGAGGAGAAGAGGGAAGACCACCTAGAAGCTCGCGATTTCATCTAAGAGGAGGCGCGACCTCTGAAGAACTTGAAGGAGGAAAAGAAAGGGGGATAGGAGCATAGTTGGAGAAACGCTCTAAAAGAAATAAAGTTAGAAAAATACCTGATATATGGGTACTAATATCATATCTGCCAAGTGATCTTGAAAAGTCATTGGCAAGAGTATCTAGCTGATAATATAAGGTGCCAAGAAATATAGGGGCAAGAGAGATACGGGTGCGTCGTGAGATCATGACAGCAAGGAGAAATACGAACTTACTAGGACCATCTTTTGGTTTGCGCTGAAAAATGTACCGGTCGAGCCAATATGCGAGGAAACCAGCTAGTTCTAGAGGCCCAATGAACTGAGGACCAAAAGCAGATTCGTGATCTTCACCAGGAGCTAGTTTTCGAGGATAATATTCACGGAAGAAGTGATGGCACCATGCAGAATATGATAACTTAGAGCGACTGGATATGGCTTGCTTTGGGAGAAACACCCATTTGTCAAACCAACTACCTTGCTTGCATGCATATTTGCCACAGTCGTGGAGTTGATTGAGGGTCTTCTTGTCTTTAGGATCGACAAGTGGGGCCTTGATGGGGCGCGGATCAAGAGGAGGAAGACGAAAAAAAATTATCACATTTTCAAGAGTAGGTGTAAACTCTCCCCATGAAGCAATAAAGGTGTGCGAGAAGGAGCTCCATCGCGAGACCAAGGTGGTCAGAGCATCTATGTCATGATGGACATAAAAATCTAATAACATCTCAATAGAGTCAAGTACCTCTGCCTTGGTTAAAATAGTGCGATAACGCTCTTGGCTAAGAATATGGCTAGACCACATATTCCAATCATTGATGGGTGCCACGTGTCCCTCATACTCAATAAACGAAAAAGGGGCATCTCCCATCTCAATAAGAAAATGGGGAATGGTAGAAGGAGGAATCAGATCAGAAGTAGCCTCGTGGTCTGGATCTTAGGTGACTGGGTCACTATCACTAACAACATCAGGGGTAACAAAATTATTCATTGTGGACCAAAAAACATTATGAGGAATGTTGAAAAATGGGGCTTTACGCCGTTCTGAAGCTTGGGGAATAAGAGGAACATGCCCTGAAGAAGGAACGAGAAGCTTCGGAGTGGATGTTTTATTCATGATGACAAAATAAGAGGATAAAATGTTTACGAAGAGGTTGAAAATGGATGTATATGCGAGGTGTGTATGGTATATGAAAGGAGATAATGGGATAAAAGATGAGAGGATATGAGATTAGAGCAAGAGAAGCTCTGGGAAGAAGAAAAGTACAAATGGGAAAAAATGACAAATGTGGATTATATAGGGTATGGGCGTGGAAAACGAAGAGGCACATTAAATGCGTGAGGAAGGCAAAAAGTCACTTAGCCAAACACACCAAGACTGGTCACGGATCCGTGGGAATGAATTATTTTGGAAAACTGATTTCAGATATAAAAAGAAAAAATTGAAGACATATGGGAAAATGGCTAAAAAGGTTAAAAGGAAGAAGAGTGACTTCGTGAAATAGATCTTAGATCGCGAAATGGGTATCTAACAAAGAAGAAAAGAAAAACGCAAGTTCATCATGATGCAAGGGGTTGCAGAGAAGCATCTACGACAGTAATAATGCATTCATAAAAGAAAATAATTTGCATCAGGAACTCGCGAGGTAAGGATTATTGCACTTTAAATACTTGGCTAAGTATTAAAGTGTAATAGGGAAAAAATATAAGGGGGTGCCTCGAGAATAATATTTGGGAACTGACCCAAAATGGTTTATACGCAAGTAAAAACATTATATAGAGGTATCTATGAGGGGAGTGATGTGGGTATAACTAACATCTAAACTCATAGCCCTATATGATGCTTGCGTATGGTACTTATACTACATGAAAATTTACAGAAATGCTTTGAAAATACAAATAGTGGGTCGCGACTCTATTTATGCCATTCAAAGCAAAAGTACCCCAGAGAGGCCAGTGGTACTTAGGGTCATGAAAACGATATGCATGCAAATAGGTTATGACCTAGGAAAAAGCTATAAACATCACAAGCTCTTTGGAAAAGGCAGCATAAAGGGAAGAAAAAGGATCTGCGAGGAAGTATGCAGATTAGGGGTCGCGAGAGACCTTGGGGTTCTCGCGAGGTGTACTATCCAAGGCGCGACAAGGTGCTGACATGGTTGAAGCATTCTGCGAAAAGGTGCTGAGTCGCAGTGTCTATAAATACTGACCCAAGTCTTCATTTCGGGATGACTTCCGGACTGAGGGAGAGAAAGTTCTAGAGAGAGAAAGAATGGTTTGCAAGTGATGGTCTGTACTGTTTTTATTTTCTTCTTTCTTCTTTTTACAGTTCTGTAAATCATAAAAACAACAATAAAGATCATTTTTTCATGGAGTGTTAAAGTGTGTAGAAATTATTTCTAAATCCATCAAATCCCGAACCCCTTACAATGGGACACTATAATAATGTAAAAATTATTTTGACTAAAATTGATAATGGCGGGAGGTTTTAAGATAATACCCTTGTAATAATTTTTTGTTTACTTAAATTGTTGTTATTTTTGTAAATAATAAAACACCAAGAGCCCACTTTAAGCCATTGCTAGTGAAAAATGAAATGTATAACATGATGTTCTATCTTACAAAATGAAGAAGTCTTAAGTCATGCAATTTAATTAGCCACTCTTCAATGTTCATTCCGTCCCATATCAATAGTCCACTTTCACAATTTCTTTTGTCTCCAAATAATTATTTGTTTTCGAATTCCAATACAATATAATTTTATATTTTTTCAAATTATATCTCTTTATTAACTTAAAAAACCAATGAACCTCAGAAAAAAAAAAAAAATTATACTTCATGTCTAAGGAAAAAAATGAAAATACAAAAATTCTATTAAAATGAGAAAATATCAATTATGGACAATATTTGTGAGAAAGAGGTATTTCAACTTGCTCCATAGACTGTGTTTGGAGTCTTTGGAGCTTATTGTAGGATCTGCATTACATGGGCAAACTTTTCACATGGTAATCCCCAATTAATGGTATTTCAACTTGCAATTTATTTCTATATGTATATGTATATATATATATATATATATATATATACATATAGTTCTCTATTTATTTATTTGTTTAGTTTTAATTCAAACTCTTATGCAAAATATTTTTTTGAAAATGATGGGAATCGATTTGATAAATAATTAGTCACTTTTTATTTTTATTTTTTTTTTTTTTTTTTCAAAGAGTAGTCATTCTTCCCACTAATAAGTAAAAGAACTTTAGATCTTATGACAAGATATGAAAACAAATTGAGGAACTCAAATATATCCCCCCAAAAAATAAAATACGGAGCATGTCTTGTTCTATTACTATTAGTACTATTATTATTATTGTCATAATGTTAAATTACGTCTTAACACTCCGCCAATTGTCTCTTATAATTTTACCCATTCACTACATAGTTGTCATAGTTTCTATTCTAACTAGTAAAAACTTTAAGATTCTATACGATTTTATGATTTTATCACGATTTACAACGTGAAAATAATGGTTGGACGGTTAAGCCCTCCATATTAAATGTCCAAAAACTTAATAATTTAGTCTAATATCTCAATATATGATCTAAATTTATGAGAAAATATTTAAATATCCAATATATTAGAAAATTCTAAAAATTTTAATAAAATTTAAATTTTTAAATTAAATATTTTTTTAAAAATAAATAATATATTTAAGTAGAATTTTATGATTCTACGAAGTCTAAAACGATTCTATTTAGATTTTCAACTCTGACATGATTTACTTTCGTTGGCATTGGACGTTTTCAAAATGGGTTTCTGTCGAGTTGTGTG
The DNA here is from genome assembly GCA_963922005.1 of Cornus suecica. NCBI lineage: Eukaryota > Viridiplantae > Streptophyta > Magnoliopsida > Cornales > Cornaceae > Cornus > Cornus suecica. Next base: position 46,559,241 of record OY998238.1, on the reverse strand, counting down.
GATCACTATACGTTTGTTGACAAATGGGCTTCCTCCTTCCAGGATCTATCCATAAGAGATTTCCCATTTTCTTAGTCATGAATATCTAAACCGATTGTTCACTGTAATAGAAGAATCTAAAACTCTTTTATGCAGAATTGACATGGTTGTGCAACTATGGTCATATTTTTTTTTAAAAAAAGGTGTTGAATTTGTGCCTCAAGTTCAAGTATTTAACCGGCCAACCCAGTTGAAAAAGACTTCGGACTTAACGCCTGAAGAAGTATTATGTCACATGTTCGATTCTTACCTGATGCAAATAATTTGTTTGAGCTACGACCGCGAACATGGTCCAAGCTTTACCCGATCTGTGTGGAGGGATCGCTTTCCACGAATTTGGTGAATTAGTCCTGGAAAAAAATAAAAAAATACCTGTTGCTTGTTCTTTCTAAATAGCGTAGCAGTACAAGCAACATGCAACTTCAAATCACACATGTATTCGGAATAAAATGTTGAAATTTGCTAAAAGGAAATGCAGGTAGGCCAATTACTAAGTCTGATATTGACAATACACTGTCATCACCAAAGCATTGCTTGGGTTGGATTAAAATCCCAAACTATTTCTCAAATTTCAGGATAGATTATTGTAGAACTTGACATTCTTAGGTCTAACTCGAGTCATCTATACATTTTAGCCTACTTGACCATATAATTGTAATTTGTCAAATTTCATTTAGCTGTATTTCTAGATAAGAATATATATGTCAATTATTTCTTCTTGTTTGAAGGGGAACTGTTGTTGTTACGGGCTTCATTTCAATTAAAAAAATGTAATACATATCAACGACAAATCCAGAAAATAATAGGCGAGGCGACGATCTTCAATAACAATAATATTTTCTAGACTTGCGGCTTCGGGAACAATACAAAATTTTGAACTTTTTATAGGAGATAATATTGATATTCTATATATATGTGAACTTCATTAAAATCAATAAATCATACGACTTCATTTGAAGGATAAACTTGCAAATATGACAGCTACCAATGCCCGCCCGCGACGGCGGCCTAGGGCATCTGGGCACAGAGGGGCCCATTTCGTTAATTATTATTATTTTTTTATCTTTTTTAAATAGTACTAATTTAGGTAAATATATATATTTATATATATTAGCTTTCCTGTCTAATTCTAATTTTACATTTTAGGATTTTTTATTTTAAAGAAAAAGTAGTACTACTATAGGCTCCCGAAAAATAATTTGTTTCCCAACCCAATTTAAACAAAAGCTTAATTCAATTTTACAATTTAGGGTGCCAAAAATTTCTATTTCACTCAATACCACTTAAGCCTCCCAAAAAATTTGTTTCAATATTTTTAAACCCAATAAAACTAAAGCCTAACACAATCAAACTATTTATTATGATTAGGATTAGAAGATTGTTTTTGATGTGTGATTGTGACACAACATTATCTAGTATTTTCACCGCTTGTAGCACTCGCACAAAGGCAATAAATTTTCGTGACAACACTACGGAGATAGAGTTTGTTTTCAAATTTTTTAATATTAATATACTTAATAATTTTTTTCAGCACTTACAGTTTTAAGCACGTAATACATTGGGCCTCGCTTAGGGCCTCCACGAAATTTAGGAATCTCAAAGGCCGCCCTGCAGCTACCATTTATCATTTGCTGTATCAAGCACCAGCCCATTGCTGTTTCTTCAATATGATGTACAAAACCGTATAGTCTACACTAAGAAACAAAATAAATTAGGAAGACAAAAAAGAAGCAGGAGGATCAATTAAAACTATATTGCAGAGGACATAGACCTCAAAGAAAGTAAACATGAACTTATCAAGAAAGCAATATTTAACAGCATAAACTGATCAATTACCTATTATATATAGACAGACACCAGTAAGAATGTACGCTTAAGTGTTGTTGTTTTGGCATCATGCAACATTTTTTTTTGGAATTTAAGCTGATCAGAATTAGATAGAAAAAAGAAAACTTCATCATTGTAAACCAGTTCAAACGCACTACCTGCTCCCTCTAATAGTTATTGAATTCATATTTTCATTATGCTATAACTAGCACTACAATAACCTCAGTTAAATCGCATTCTGTTGTATCCTCCTTTTTACCCGTACCGGCATTAACTTTGTTCTTCTTGCTTAATGTGGGTGAAAAAAAGAGTTTGTTCTTCCTCTTTTGTTAAATTTAAACTCGATATGGACTCTGTAACGCTTCCTAACTGGCGCATATTAATGTCTTGTTAGCATTGATTTAAGTTGCTCAGTGATTCCGCAAATGAAAAAATAGATTTGAGTTATCACAAATAATTGATTTATTTATGTTATTGTTCAACATATTTTATTTTATTTTTTAAATTTTGTTCGACATAAATTAGTGTTATATCATTTATTTACCAGTCCAAAGAGATCCCATTTGAAGAACAACTAGTAAAGATTTAGGAGAATTCAATTGATCCATTGTTTTTTTGTTGATATGCACTATCTTAAACAGGGTGTCTGGTTTATCTAAAAGGGATCTCTTGAAAGTTTCATACCCCAACTCTCCATCAACACCACATACGAAGTCAACATTATCAAGCTCAAGCATGCTTCAACCAAGTCAAGAATTGCAGCTAGTGGATCACGCGTGGAAATTTCAGGCTGCCCACATGCAAATGTCAAGATTTACAACTCCATGCATGCGCAAGTTGGTTTTTGTTTACTTTCTATCCTTCACCTATAAATATGGGTATTGAGTGGGTTGTAAAATAGAACAAGAAATACAGAGAAAGAAAGTTCTGTGAGAGTGAGAGAGAAGAGTTTGAGAGGTAGAGTTGAGTTGAGTTGAGTGAAATTGTATTTTCCTCCTTCTCCCATTTTTCTTCAAACCATAGTAAACTCTCTCAAAGTGGACGTAGGTACCAATTGGGTCAAACCATTATATATCTTGGTGTCTATATTTGTTGTGTGTGTGTGTTTGGAATTGGTTCAGATATAACAAAGTAGTATCAGAGCTTAGAGTAAAAAACATAGTCATTTTTACGATCTTATTTCGAACCAAGGTATTCATCAAAACACCACACCGAACACATTTTCAGACGACCCATCTCCAGACGAAGCTTCTACAATCGAGAACAACCCAAAAGGCCTCCACACGCGCCGCCCAAAGATCGGCGCGTCAGAGCTCTTGGCGTCACGCGCCCCACGCGTCGTCTACCTCCAGCGCGCGTGAGGCCCACGCACAACACGCGCAACACGCGCCCCACGCGCTTTCAAGCTCCAGCGCACGTGACGCTAACACGTCACTATTGACGTCATCAAGCACTGCCACGTCCCTGCTGACGTCACCACCTACCATGTGTCATCACCATATTGTGCCACGTGTCCTGCCACGTGTCACATGAGCATTCGGCCACGTCATTACTGTGATGTGTCCCCCTGACACTCTGCCACGTGTCACGCCCTTATTTTGCCACGTCATCAATACTTTGCAAAATTACAGTCTTGCCTGTCGTCGTTATTTTGACTATTCCAGACTCATTCTAAATCCGATTTGAACTCAGTCAGAGGCGATCTTAAGGTTTTCGACCATTCCGGACGCAACGGTACACTATGTTTTGAGTGATTCTACTTCGAACATATCAAACAAGTTAGGGAGAGCTTAAAGTCAATTCGATTCGATGGAAGATTCAGGATCCAAAGCTATGATTAAATTGTCGGTATCGAATTATACCATATGAAGACCCATGATGGAGGATATCCTTAATTGCAAGGATTTGGCAGACCCGTTAGAAAACGAATGCACAAAACCCACGTTAATTGCGGAGAAAGATTGTACTAAGATGCACAGAAAAACTATTGGCCAAATCAGACAGTGGATAGACCATAGTGTATTCCACCATGTTGCGCAAGAGACCAATGCCTATGAGCTCTGGAAGAAGCTCGAGGATATGTACCAGGCCAAGACTGCTCGAAATAAAGCTCTTTTAATGATGTTACTGGTAAATTTGAAGCTGAGGAGCGGAACCTTTGTAGCCGAGCACTCCAGTGAGTTTTAAAACCTGGTGAACCAGCTTGTACCTGTAGAGTTAAATCTTGGCGATGAAACTCAAGCCCTACTTCTGCTCAGCTTCTTACCACCCAATTGGGAGACACTGGTGGTTTCCCTCGGCAACTCAGCACCGAACGACAAACTCATTATGGCGATAGTAAAGGATGCCATATTTAGTGAGGAAGCCCGAAGGAAGGAGACCGACATGAACCAATCACATGCCTTTGTCACAGAAGGTCAAGGAAAACCTTACGGAACTGGTAGAGACAGAAGTAGAGGAATGTCTCAAACTCGTGGCAGACCCAACAATGACAAAAATAAAAAAAGGGTAAATATGTTTGTTTTCATTGTGGCATCGCATGACATTTAAATAAGAATTGTCGTAAATTACAAAGGGAGCAAGGTCAAAGCAGTCATCAGCCACAAAAGGAAGATGTCGACTCCATGGTCACTGTTACAGGAGATATCTCTATATGCTCAGTCGATGAAGAGGTCTGCCTCCACGTAGGAAACAATGAAGCCGAGTGAGTGGTTGACACAACAACATCTTACCACGCCACTCCCCACAGTGATTTCTTCACCTTGTACAAAACTGGAGATTTTGGTACAGTGAGAATGGGCAATACAAGTTTCTCGAAGATCGTGGGAATCGGCGATGTCTAGATCAAGACCAGTATTGGTTGTAGTATGGTGTTAAAAGATGTCAGACATGTGCCCGACCTTCGTCTCAATCTCAATTTCGGGACAACCTTAGACCGGGAAGGCTACGACAACTACTTTAGCAATGACACCTGGAAGCTGATAAAAGGAGCCATGGTTGTCACTTGAGGACAGGTACATGACACACTATACAAAATCCACGTGAAAGTAATTTCTGACAGTTTCAATGTAGTTGAAGATGAGACTTCACTAAATTTGTGGCATAAAAGACTCGGACATATGGGGGAGAAAGGGTTGCTTACACTGGCAATGAAGAAACTAATTGCAGTATCGAAATGTATTCCATTAAACCCTTGTGATCACTGTTTATTTGGAAAGCACCATAGAGTCTCTTTAAACTCAACTACCAGAAGAAGATTAGAGTTGTTGAGTTTAATACATACTGATGTTTGTGGTCCTACTGAAGTGGAGTCTTTAGGCGGTAACAAATAATTTCTCACATTCATTGATGATGTTTCACGAAAGGTGTGGGTATATTTTTTGAAAACAAAGGACCAGGTGCTCGATTACTTCAAGGCATTCTACGCCATGGTAGAGCGGGAAACCAGAAAGAAGCTAAAGTGCCTTCGATCAGACAATGGAGGCGAGTACACTTCCAACGAGTTCCGAGCATACTGCTTTGAACGAGGTATTCGACATGAGAAGACGGTCCCACGTACCCCATAACATAATGGTGTAGCCGAGAGGATGAACCGGACCATTATGGACAGAGTCAAAAGTATGATCAGTATGGCTAAGTTGTCAAAGCCATTATGGGGTGAAGCAGTTAGAGCCACCATTTATCTGATCAACAGATCACCATCAGTATCACTGCAGTTCGAAGTACCATAAAATATATGGACTGGAAGAGATCCCTCATACTCTCTCCTGAGAGTATTTGGGTGCAAGGCATTTGCACACGTATCCAAGGAGCAAAGACATAAGCTCGATCTGAAATCAACTCTATGCATCTTTATCGACTATGGAGATGAAGAATTCGAATACAGACTATGGGATCCAGAAACGAAAAAGGTTATCAGAAACAGGGATGTTGTGTTCCAAGAGAGCCATGTATACAAAGACACTGAAAAATTCACAGAGACCGGTGGTTCTAGTCCGAGTGTTACAAATATCATCCCAGATCTTGCACCAGTACAGTTGATCCCAGATAATGAATAAATGCAGGATGAAATTCCAGAAGCAGAGGAAGAAGAAGAACCTCAGGGTGTTAAGCAGGGGGAACCACAAACCCCTCCACCAGAAGCTACATAACTAGAAGTAGCTCTTCCTGTTGAAGAGCCTCAGCCAAGAAGATCTGAAAGAGGTCGACTGCTGATTCTGTCGAGGAGATATCCAGAGTCAGACTATATTATGCTTATTGATGAGGGGGAACAAAAATGCTTTCAAGAAGTAAAGACCCATACAGACAAAGGTAAATGGGTACAAGCTATACAAGAAGAGATGAGTTCCTTGCAGAAAAACCAGACTTATGAGTTGATGAGACTTCCCAAAGGCAATAAAGTATTGAAAAATAAATGGGTGTTCAAGCTGAAGAAAGACGCCAATAGAAAGCCGATAAAGCACAAAGCCCGATTGGTTGTAAAAGGATTCCAACAGAAGAAAGGCATCGAATTTGACGAGATATTCTCACCAGTCGTGAAAATGACCTCAATTCGAGTGATACTTGGATTGACAACTAGTCTGAACCTAGAGCTTGAACAGATGGACGTCAAGACAACATTCCTCCATGGAGATCTACAGGAGGAAATTTACATGGACCAACCAGAAGGTTTTAAAGTTACAAGGAAAGAGCATATGGTTTGCAAACTGAAGAAGAGTCTCTACGGCCTCAAGCAAGCACCGAGGCAATGGTACATAAAGTTCGACTCATTCATGGTGGGTCATGGTTACAAGAGAACTGCTGCAGATCAATGCGTCTACATTCAGAAATTCCCGGATGGTAACTTCGTTATTCTATTGTTGTATGTTGACGACATGTTGATAGTTGGACAAGATGCTAGTATGATCAACAAGCTGAAGCAAGAACTGTCCAAGTCCTTTGACATGAAGGACCTAGGCCCAACTCAATAGATATTGGGCATGAAGATTGTTTGTGACAGGAAAGCCAAGAAATTATGGTTGTCACAAGAGAAGTACGTTGAACGGGTGATTGCAAAGTTCAACATGGTAAATGTTAAGCCAGTCAGTACTCCGCTGGCTAATCACTTCAACCTAAGCAAACGATCGTGTCCCTCTTCGAAGAAAGAAAAGGAAGATATGGAAATAATCCCTTACTCTTCAGTTATTGGTAGCTTGATGTATGCAATGGTTTACACCAGACCGGATATAGCTCACGCTGTAGGAGTTGTAAGCAAATTTCTTTCAAATTCAGGCAAAGACCATTGGGAAGCAGTCAAATGGATTCTTAGGTACCTGAAGAGTACATTGAAACTATGTTTGTGCTATGGGGGAACAGAACCAGTCTTGGAGGGCTATACAGATTCAGATATGGCCGGTGACATTGACAATAGGAAATCTACATCAGGATTCCTATTTACTTTTGCAGGGGGAGCTGTATCATGACAATCAAAATTCCAAAAGTGTGTTGCTTTATCTACAACTAAAGCATAATACATTGCCGCAGCGGAAGCTGAAAAAGAAATGTTGTGGGTAAAGCGGTTCTCCAAGAACTGGGTGTTAGTCAGAAAGAATACAAAGTGCATTGTGACAGTCAGAGTGTTCTGGACTTGAAGTCAGAGTGCTCTGGACTTGAGCAAGAATTCAATGTAGCATTCCCGCACGAAGCATATCGACATTCGCTATCACTGGATACACGAAGTAATGGAGCTACAATTATTGAAGATTGTGAAGATCCACACAGATAAGAACCCGACATATATGTTAACAAATGTGGTTACTCGAGAGAAACTAGAGCTATGTGGGATGGACATCAACTGAAGCGCAGCAGAAGACGTTCTCCATGGAGGTAAGATTTCAGGAACCACTATTCAAGACCACGCAAACCGACAACCGTTAGGGAAGAAGAGAGAGACACTACACGCGAGTTACTATTACCCCGACGGCTGCCACCTGATCAAACCAGGAAATGAATTACATGATATATAATTATAAAACGTGATTAAACAGTGTTTTTATTTACAAAGTTGATCATATATTTTACTTTGTCCACTTTTGCGAACGTTGATTAATTACATCATTTTGTCTTACAAGTTTAAGACAAGTTCAAAGTTCAAAAAAATTAGTCTACTTTAATTTACTTTAATCGAAAATATGCAATCGTGAAATTGTATATAATTAAGTTCAGTCAATATATTTTACAGAAAATCGCCATAAAAACCATAAGATAATATTTGGTTCCATCACTAGGCTCCAGTCCTGTATATCATAGTAGGTAACCAATTCTAACGGAAACTAATAAGAACAAATAAAAAACATTTAATTATCACGAAGAGACAAAAATACGGAGAAATCTTATGAGTCACTCAAGGCATGAGCTCATTCTCGGTTGAAGACATTGTCTAATCAAATATTATACAAAAGAATCACTTCAAACAATTGAATGTGTTGAAAAATAATACACGAATTAAATCCTACAGTCACTCTCGGTATATAAATCAATAGTGAGAAATCTACACGAAGCATATGAATCACTCTCTCTGAATAAATCTATAGTAATCATCTCTTATTGATGAGTAAGAAAGAAATCTACACACCCCAAGCATATGAATAGTTGGATCTGATTTGTGTATATAAAATAACTATCAATGGTGTGTATGAGTTTTTTGTATTGACATGCGACTAAATAATGTTAGAGTAGTTTTATTTGATGATGTATGAATCTGTATAGTATGATTTATATTGTTTAATGTTTTTCTGTTAAATAATGTTTTTCTGTTAAATGTATATTTGAATTATCATCATGATTTTATTCTGAGGTTATGGGTCGTCATAAAGTCGCGTGTGGAATGTTTAGGTATTTTTGCATTAGATTGCTCCTTGTACCATGTTTCCCATAAATCGTTGACAGTCGAGTAACCATAGGTTTAAAATGTATCATGATAGTTCAAGTAACCATTTAGCTTAAAAAAAAAAAAAAAAAAAAAAAAAAAAAAAAAATTTGAATTTTATAAATCACTCTATTATTTTTCATATATCATCAAACCTATTCTTCATGAGTAGTTCCAGTTCTTCCACGAAGAACAAAGAATTGATTTCTTTTAATAATCAAAACCAGTTAATGAATGACTGGACAATTCCTCGGGTTAAACCCAAAACCATATATAAATATGGTATTTTCGAAATGCTAAGCACCATGGCAATTAAAACCATGGAGCAGACCATAGGTCTAGATGATCAGGATACTACACTTAAGTTGTTGAGTCCAAAAGATTTGGAAAATTATGGTTCAAATTATAAATTTATCCATATAGGGTTAATACAGGTTGCATTTAGGCCTTTGACCTTACTTGGTATGAATACAGCTCTTCAGGCTACTTTACGTGATGGACGGTGTCTAGATTTTAGACCTTCCTTAATGGGTGTTGTTGAAACTAGTCTAAGTCATGGACCAGTTTATTTCAATGTTTTCCCCAATTTGTCTTTGTCTTTGACTGATCCTAATATATATGAAGCAATTAATCTTCGTATTCAAACTCATGGGTATAATTACATGCCTGGAATTGAATTAATATGTGTCGACTATAGGATTCAATATAAGGTCCTCAATACCTTATGTCCTAAAGTTCGAACCATGTCTAGTTCAGGACAAACTGTGTTAATAGACACAAATCTGATGACTTCTAAGGTTGCTACCCCTAGGATGATCCCCTGGGATGAAGTTGTTTTTCCTGACACTTGGACTATACAGAATGTTGTTCCTCCAATACCGTTAATTCATCATGATATTAATTCTATCATTCAACATGTTGATGGTGAAGTTGTTTTGAATTTTAAACAACCTGAATTTTTATCTCGTAGTCTTTCTACTAGAGAGTCTTCTCTTAGGAGTTCTATTCCTCCATATAGAGTCTCTATTCCCTCTAGTACAAGAAAGTCTCATGTTGATTTACATACTGAAGCCTCATCTGAAGAAAATGTTTCCTTAGATGGTGTTCGTATTTCTGACCAGCAAATTCCGCATGGTATTTATACTCATAGGGAATCTTCTACTCCTACAGCATCTGAATTGAATTTTTAATGGTTTTTATCGTAGATAGAAATGCTATTAATGATGATTTTCAAAAACCAGAATATAAAGCTTTTCGAAGTTGGTATTTTGGAATGTTCAATGAAGAACAACTTGATTTTTATAAAACTCAGTTTTATAACTATATTGATTTGACAAAAGAAATTGTGCTTTTTGCCAAATGGTTTTGTTACTATTATAGTATTCAAAATCCTTCAGTTCTTGTTTTAGATAAGCTTCTTAAAACTTGGACTACTTCTGATGGAAAAGTTATTTTCTCTGTTCATCCTCCTCCAGAGTCTTTGAAAATTGAATCTAATGCTTCCAGTAAATCTTCTCCTGATTCAATATTACCAAAACCTATAGAAGCAACGGCTTATATTAGACTTGGTAATAATTTTACTAAGGATCCTGTTACTGCTGATTTTCATAATATTTTTATGCAGAACAATTATACTAATTTGTATTTCCAAACTCTTGGAAAACAATTGTCTAGAATTGAGTCTAATCTTGATTCCATGATTTTGTCTAAAACCAAAATAGAAGAAAAAGTTGTTTTAACTCATCCTTCTGTTAAACCTCCAATGGAAGTTAAAGGTTTTAAACTAAAAGCTCCTGTTTCTTCTCCTCCTATTAGTGAAGAGTTTGTTTCTGTTCTTATGGAAAAGTTGAAAGATCTTAAGTTGAATGTTTTATCTCAGAATGATTCTGAAATAGAAGATGAAAATTTAGATTTTTCTCTTAATCAAATAAATGATTTTGAACAATCTTTGATTTCTTCAAATAGCATGAATTTGAACAAAGTCAACTTTTCTAAAAATAAGCATCAGAATGCTGACATTGGTGGTAGTCGTAACTACTACCAAAGACCTACTCCTCAAGATATTCTTTTTGAAGAAGCATATCTTTATGGGCAGGTTTCTTTCAATTCTAAGACTATCTATGAATGGAATATTGATGGCAAATCTGAATATTCTATTTATGAGATGGTACATCAAATGATGATGTACAACACTGTCTGTAAAACTGCGGATAATACTGAACAACAAATTGTTGCTTTTATTACATGTGGTTTTACTAGCATTTTGAAAGGCTGGTGGGATAATATCCTCTCTCAAAATCAGAAGAATGAGATTCAAAATGCTGTTAAGATTGTAAAGAATGAGGTTAATCAGGACATGTTTATTACTGATGCTGTTTATACATTAGTTTTAACTATCATTCATCATTTCATTGGTCGTGAGGGTATTAACCATGAGCGTGGCCGTGAAATGTTACAGAATCTTAAATGTCCTTCCCTTACCCATTTTAGATGGTATAAGGATGTCTTCTTAGCTAGAGTTACCCAACGAACTGATGCTAATAGTGAGCATTGGAAAGCTAAGTTCATTGATGGTCTTCCAACTTTATTTGCTGAAAAGGTTCGGAAGAAATTAAAGGATAAACATAATGGAATGTCTATCCCTTATCATGATTACAATTATGGTGATTTAATTAGTATTGTTATACAAGAAGGTCTCTCCTTGTGTAATGATCTTAAATTAAGACACCAGTTGAAATCTCAACGTCTTTCAGGAAGAAAGGAGTTGGGAGAATTCTGTGACCAATTTGGTTACAATGTCCCACATGAGTATCCTAATAAAAGGAAAGATAAAGTTTCTAAAGATAGAAAACCTTATCGAAGAAAACGTTATACTAAAGGTAAACGTCATAGCACTAATAATAAAGAGTCTAAACCCAGAACAAATTATAAGAACAAGGGTAAAAGTAACTCTAAAGTTAATGCTAAATGTTATAAATGTGGACGTATTGGCCATTATGCTAATAAATGTAAAACCAAGGCTAAATTGGATAGTCTGGAGATTGATCCTGGTCTTAAACTTCAATTAAGTAAATTGTTTCTTAATTCCAGTGATTCTGATCAGAATTCATCAGCTGATTCTGATTCTGACAATGAAATAATGTTATTGTCAACCTCCTCATCTTCCTCTGAAGATGTTCCTCTTTGTACTACTCGTTCTTGTAACTGTGGTACTAATGAGGGATCTTCCAATTATTGGAAGGCTATTGTTGAGATGAATGGTTTAAGTCTTAATGTCTTAACCAGTCAACAACAATCTTTTGTTGATTTATTAGATCAAATAAGTGATCCCCAAATTAAGCTTAAGATGATTGAGTTTTGTTATCAAAATCAAATAAAGGAGGATAAGGATACAATTAAGGTTCCTAATCAACCCTTTATCATGAAAGAGGTTTTCAATAGGTTAGAAGGATCAAATTCCCAAAGACCTGTAAATATTAATGACCTTCGTCAGGAAGTTAATATTTTGAAAACTGAGGTTCAACAGTTGAAAGCTAATCATTCAAAGACTGAGTTAATTATAACCCAATTGCAATTAGCTCAAGCTTCCCTTTGTTCTTCTAGACTTGAGTCTGAGGAGAATGTTTCACCACCTAATAATGAGAAGGAAACTGTTAAAGATGATTATTTGTGTCTTCTTGACCATGTGACTTTTCAAAAATGGTACATTAATGTCAAAATTGTTATTAATGAAGAGTATGTTTTACCTGAATTAATGGCACTTGTTGACAGTGGGGCTGATTTGAATTGCATCCAGGAAGGATTAATTCCTACACAGTATTTTGAAAAAACTACCCAAGGACTTTTAAGTGCTAATGGTAGTAAAATGCAAATCAATTATAAGCTTAATAAAGTTTATATTTGTAATGAAGGTTTTTGTTTACCAACTACTTTCTTGCTTATTAAAAATATGAGTTTACCAGTTATTCTGGGTACTCCTTTTCTTACATCGTTAATGCCTATTGACAAAATTGATACTACAGGTATTTTCACTACTTTGCAGGGGACTTCAATTGTGTTTAAATTTATAACACAACCCCTTAATAAGAATATTAACTCTCTTAGAGATAATATCTTTTTCAAAGAAAAGCAAATAAATTATTTGCAAAAGGAAATTATGTCCTTGAATATCAATCAAAAGTTGTCAAATTACGACATTCAAAATGGCATACAAACGATTCAGAATCAATTCCTTTCTGAAGTTTGTAGTGATATCCCTAATGCTTTCTGGGAAAGACAGAAACATATCGTTTCTCTTCCTTATGAAGAAAGTTTTGATGAAAGATTTATTCCTACAAAAGCCCGTGCAGGTCAAATGAAAAAAGACTACATGGACTTATGTAAGAAGAAAATACAAAACCTTCTTGATAAGAAGTTAATTGTTCCAAGTAATTCTCCTTGGAGTTGTACTGCATTTTATGTTAATAAACATTCTGAAAAGGAAAAAGGTGTTCCCAGATTGGTTATTAACTATAAACCATTAAATGATGTTCTAAAATGGATTAGGTATCCAATTCCAAATAAAAAGGATTTATTGGATAGACTCAATACAGCTGTTTTATTTTCAAAATTTGATTTAAAATCTGGCTTTTGGCAAATTCTGGTTAATCCTCAAGACAGATATAAAACTGCTTTTGTTGTACCTTTTGGTCATTATGAATGGAACGTTATGCCTTTTGGGTTAAAAAATGCTCCTTCAGAATTTCAACATGTCATGAATGATATATTCAATCCTTATTCAGATTTTGTGATTGTTTATATTGATGATATTCTTGTCTTTTCTAAATCCATTGATCAACATTTCAAACATTTAAGAATTCTTAAGGATGTTTTGAAACGTAGTGGTTTAGTTATTTCTGCTCCTAAAATGAAACTTTTTCAAGAAAATGTTCGATTTTTAGGTCACAATATTAATTAAGGAAAAATTATTCCAATTGATAGAAGTATTGAATTTGCTTCTAAATTTCCTGATGAAATCACAGATAAAACTCAACTCCAAAGATTTCTTGGTAGTCTGAATTATATCTCTGATTATTATCAGAATTTTGCTCAGGATAGTGTTATTTTGTACCAAAGATTAGGTAAAAATCCTCCTCCTTGGTCCAACCTGCATACTGAGGCTGTTAAAAAGATTAAGATTAAAGCTAAACAATTACCTTGTTTATCTTTAGCTAATCATTTATGGTCTAAGATTGTTGAAACTGATGCGTCCAATAAAGGATATGGGGGTATTTTAAAACAATTAAATCCTTCCAATCGTAAAGAAGAGCTTGTTCGATTTACTTCTGGTACATGGAAGAATGCTCAGCTTAATTATGCTACAATTAAACAGGAAGTTTTAGCCATTGTAAAATGTGTTTATAAATTTCATGATGATTTACTTAACCAACATTTTTTGCTTCGAGTTGATTGTAGTGCAGCAAAACAAGTTTTGAAAAAAGATATTAAAAATCTTGCTTCTAAACAGATTTTTGCAGGATGGCAAACAGATCTTTCTGCATTTGATTTTGATATCGAATATATTAAGGGAGAGTCTAACTCTTTACCTGATTTCTTAACTCGTGAATTTTTGCAGGGAATTCAATGAGTGGCCCTTCTAAAGGCAACCCAGCCAATAAAGGCAAGGGTAAGAAAAAGAAAGATTCAAATAAAGTGAATCTGTCCAATGAGGATATCTTTCCTCACCTTCAAACTCAAAAGGGAAATAAAGTCCCTACCACTGCTAAGGAAGCTCTCCTTATGGAGGTTCCTTTCATTCCTAATACAAGGATAACCCAATATGTCTTGACCTTAAAACCTCAGGATGTCCAATGGATGCCTGATCCTAGGGTATCAAACGCCGTTATCTAGGCGATGTGCAGAATTATGGTGCACCTCTCAATAAAGAGAGATATGTTTATGAAATGATTTTACAGGAGACAAATTCTGTCATTATTACTCACACTTATGAGAAATCTGATGATAAAGTCAAAAGCCCAATTTCTTATTCTAAAGCTATTATTAAAAGGGTAATGAAACCCACAGATTGGGGGCTTGACCCTGCAAGACCTAGAACCTTTTCTCGTTCTGGAAAAATGTTTTCTTTTAATTACTGGGATTACAAAGAGGCATGGAAACATGCATTTTTATACCAGAATGTCAAATATAAACATACTTGGTTTTTTAAATTCTGTCCTGAATCATTAAAAACCTCCTATCCAAATTGGATTTTTTATTGGTGGCGTCTTTATGGCCCTGACCTTGATGTTCTACCTAAGATAATTAGGGATCAGTTTAGTTCTTGGACTGATCATCATCCTCAATTAAGAGGATAGGATAATCTTCCTGAAGGATTTTCAAAATTACTTTTCTTTGCTGAATTTGGCATTCCTTGGATTTCTAAATGGGAGTTACAATGTAACTTTGATCATTTGAAAGTTCCTACTCTTTACAGAGAGTTTTCTTATCGTTGGTGGTCTCCAATTAATCTTGAAGAGTTGGCTACCCAAATTATTGAGAAAACTGATGTCTATTTTGCTAAGGTAAAACAATCTCAGCAACTGGTAATTAAACCAGTATCCAATCCTTTTGAGGAAATTAAGTCCTCTTTTAGAATCCAGTTCCCAACTCTCGGGGAGTCCGAGTTAATGGTAAAATGTATGGAATTTATGAAGAATCAGTTCATGAGCTCTTTTGCTCCTTCCTCCTCTACTATTCCAGATTCTGTTCCTGATGATCAATCGATGGCCAGTCAGGATGATAATGTTTATTCATGTCTTGCTGGTGAAGCTCAGAACCCAGAGGATGAGCTCAATGATGAAGGTGAAGCCACTATAGGTGATTATTGGGATGCAATGATCACAACTGTCTCCACCTCTGCCCCCAAGGGTCCTTGTCACAAGCCATGACGTCAAAGATGACGTATGCCATGATGTCACATTTCATATGACGTTTGCCATTACGTCAGACTCAATTATCAGACTTTGAGTTTTTGTCTTTTATGATTATTATATCAGCTGTGCAGATAATTATGATATGTCTTTTTCTTTTATTTTCTTTTGTCGGTCCGTGATTCCCGGATCTGGTCTGCTAAAGTGTTGTCTGTAGTCTCTGTCGATGGGGTCCCTTGCACACCCGAGAGATGCTCTTCCTTTAGCTTTTCCTTTTCTTTTCTATTTAAGGTTGAAGGCCTTTCCTTCTACCAAGAAGAAAAATAAAGATTAAATATTCTGGATCAAAACAAGTTATTTGACAGAACCCTGCAGGTGATATGAAAAATCCGTAGATTACAATAAAGCTATAGAAATTTCCAACAAAACAAAATGTTTGATTATCAAGATGACACAATAGATTTGTGTAACCTGGAGGAACGTTCAACCGATGATCAATGCACTTCCCGGACCAAAAGCACCTATAGCTTTTCGATACTCTTCAATTTGTACTAAAATATGAAATACAATGGAGCAAAATGGGTCAATGGAAACCACAAAATAACTGCAGAAGTCAATTGAATATGTATAAACCGGTTCAAATAGTAACCAGCACAATGAAGAGGACTATGAAGATGCTGGCTCCAAATCTCATGAATTACTTCCCAGAATGGCGTCTACTTTGCTTCCTTCTTACCAAATTCAACTATGTTTTTCCTCATGTGTGATCCGTCATTTCGTATATAACACAGTATTTTAGCTTGTCCTCCTCATTGATTAATACCAAACACACGCACTAGTGGAATAGTTGCCTTCAAAACCATAGTGGCTCCGGACCAGACTGCCCGCCACTATATTATCTACTATTTCCCCCTGCATGCTAGAATCCCATTTTGTGGTATTTCATTCAGAAAACACATACATCTACTTTCGATTCCCCCTTCTCTGACACAAAACTTTCTCTAAGAGTCAAGAGGGCAACTGCTGACCTATTCTCGGAAGGCTTAATTAGGTCATCCATTTGTGTGATATCCCAGACGATTTTAAACTGCAGCGTGACCCTAAATTTTCTGGCATTCTCCAATAACTCAATAATACGATCCATAGCTCCAGTTTTTTCTAACATCGGTGCTATGCAATGAGATGCACTCACTATCCAAAAGACTGTCCCGTGTTTTTCATAAATTTCTACCTGTGACCTCTCCATTCATCATGGAGGCTGATGTAATATATGTATTGATTTGGACCACCTTCTCAACCCCAACCTCCCCAACAGCTTTATCAAGAAACATCTAGGATGCATCAACAGTATGCAATCCCCTGGAGCATTGATCAGGCTTCACCTGACAATGGAGTTCCTATCCATTTGAGGCTACCAAAGAACCTATACTTCACTTTGAAAAAGAAACAGATGCCATCTCACCGTCATTTGATGTGAGAAGTTTACCTTGGCTCGATTTTGGTCCCACTCCCATCTGTTTGAGTTGTTTCCATTTCCAGCCATTACCATTACCATCACCATTTGAGTGAGATGACCAATTCCACTTCCAAGGAAGATGATGACACGACTACCCTACTTCCTTGCTTAATGTCCTTGCTTCAATTCATGTAGATTGTCTCTCATTCTTTCCGTCACATGTGCAAGAACTTCGATTCAAGAAGATACATTTACCCTTATGCTTCCTAAATGGTAAGGGTGACTGATGAAACAACTTTACAACTATTATTGCATTTCACTTTCCTTTTTGGCCAATCAAGAGCCATACCCTATTCATGAACATCAATGGAGATTTGGTTTGCAGCCATAGTCAGCCCTGTTTGAGTTGAGCATTTTTCCAACAAGGTAGTCCTGCCAACAGCTTTGACTTTGGTCCTGAGAAATCAAATGTTACAACTGAGCAATGAGTTTCAAAACGGTAATAGTAACAACGAAAAAAACAGATTTATAAACCACGAGTTCAGCTATCGACAACATATATAAGTTATATAAAGAACAAAGGCCCTAAAAGTAAATGTAACTCGGAAATATAAAATCGCAATTATGAAAATGAAGGAAGATATGGAATATCTACAACATAACAACTGTTATCTTAATAAAGAAAAAAAATGCATATCTAGATTTAAATGCATTGCGCCTAAAATGACTAATGCACTCCCTATACTATACATACTAACATGATAGAACTTTCTAACCCTCTTCTGTTACAAGATGCACAATCATAATCAATAGCACAGGCCAATCACATAAACCTCGGAATTACTGTTTCAAAATGTTTTCAACTAATAAGGAGCTTTGATACATCAATCCAAAATTCTACACTACGAACTCAATGTGCAATTCATAACTAGTTCGTGAGAAAGAAGAAAAAATAAAACGAGGAAGGCAACAACAAACAAAGCCTGGCCCCAATACTTGGGGCTGTCTACATGCCAATCTGCTTTATTTACAGCTAAAATCACAGTCAAACCTAATTTGATCAAATACTTCCATACTAACTTCGTTAATTTTTTGCGTTCTATACAATGGTGTGGCCTTCGTGACGCCTGAAAGATCTACAAAAAGTCAGACTCAAAGATATGGATAAAAGTTTTGAAATTATTTATTTATTTATGATGTAGATTTGAATAATATATCTATCATTTACTGAAAATTCAGAAGAGCTGGGATAAAAAACAAGACAAGTAAGAAGAATTTTTTTTTACTGAATCATCCTTTTTATTTTAGTCACTGCATTTCTATTGCCACCTCGACCACCACCCCAACCACAGCACACCTTTCTTCAAGCACAACTTACCAACTGCCACTATATGCGCAGTACCAATATCATCCACTCAGGCTACTCTACATCAAGGCATAAATATTGCCCCAATTGACATCACACAACAAATTCGTCCCGCCCCACATGCAGGAGCGAAGGAAGATACGCGCATGAAAAGAATTATCATTCACATGATGATGGATTGATGATGACTAGGACAATTGTCTCCATGGTCCAACAATGGGAGAAAGTGCACCCAAAAAGAGAAAGAAATAGAATTGAAAATTTTGAGAGAGACAGAGAGAGGTCATTTAATACAAGAGTACAGCCAATGATGAGGACACATCCAGGTCAGGCTAATCTTAGGTCAAGCAAAGAAGGAAAAAGAAGTACTAATACCGTTAATTAACTTTTGTTGGTTTACATGTTGACAAACTTTACCAAGGCATTTATGCAACAAACTGCCACATTTATAATTGTTAAAATCCTTCCAAATTCGTTTATAAGTAATTTCTGTTTCTTAATCTGGAAAAGTAAAAGAGAAGGAAGAGGTCATACTTTTCAATCCAACATCCAATTTTTCCACCAATCACGCAACTTTGTTTCTCTTTCCTAAAGTATATCATTCTAATAGTTGACTAGTCTAAAACAGCAAAATTAAAAGCCATGACAACCCATAATTTGTTTGTTCAAGCTGTATTACAAGGAATGGAATTGAAAGGAGTAGTGCTACTTTGGTAGCACTCCAGTAGGTAATTTGCTTCTCAAGTTACTTATCTCTCAAATAGGCTTCTTAGCTTGTTAAGCAGATCATCAAAATAGTCTCGGTCTTTAGGAAGCAGTGTTATTAAGGCTCAAGGCGCACTGAGGCACTAGAGTTCCTCTAGAGCCTAGGCGCGAGGAGCAAGGCACAGCACTGAGGCACACAATGAAAAAATAAAATTATTATCAAAGCCTTTATATTTCATAATGAATGCACAGAGGTTGTAAAAGGCAGACCTGTGCACACAAGAAACGCAAGTCTTGCGCCTCAAGGATCCTAGAGCCTGGAGTCTAGGCACGCCTTTAACAACACTGTTGAGAAGCAATGTATACGTTTGTGAATTTGTCCTTTCAAGGAACTAAAATGGAGAAATAAAGAAAAGGATATTAAATTCCCAAGGTTCAAGTAGGTTGTGAAATGGTGTACTTTATTTCTAAAATTAGAGGTAAAACTCTTCCAGATCTAGGAAGGTGAGATGCCTTGACCAACGCAATGCTAAGAACAAGAACATGAAAAAGGCAAGTTTAATTCATGCCAAGATCAATTGAATACCAAAGGCCTAATGGCCCAACGGTAATAGGTCATTACCCCAAATGGGAGGGAGGTCAAGAGTTTGAGCCTCAATACATACTTTTCATACCCCACTCCCCTTTTTAAATTCTAATTGATATATAAATTAGCCTTCTTGATGACTTCTAATTATGTACCTAGAGCTAAACTCGGTAACCTTTCACAACGCCTCCATAACTTCTAATATGTAAATAATATAGCCTCAATGACTTCTAATTAAGTGTCCATTTACCTAGGGCTGCAACTTGGGCCAACCCAACCCGGCCCAACCCAAACCCGGCTGGGCCAGATTTGGGTTGGGTCGGGTCGGGTCAGCCCTTGAGACATGTCCGGGTTAGGGTTGAGCGCGACCCATTTTTTTCATGGGTTGGGTCGGGTTGAATCCTTTTATTTTACTTTATTTTATAGAAAACAAAATCACATATATTGTGTGTATATATATACCTGTATCAATATATACATACTTATATCGGGTTTGGTTGAGCCTACTTAATAATTTATTTTTTAAAAAATAATTTTTTTCCTGAAAAATAATTTTTTCCCGAAAAATTATTTTTTTTCCGAAAAATTAATTTTTTTCCGAAAAAATTAACTTTTTCCTGAAAAATAATTTTTTCCCGAAAAAAATTTTATTTTCCGAAAAATTTATTTTTTCCCGAAAAAATAATTTTTTTCCCGAAATTTTTTTTTTTTCCGAAAATTAATTTTTTTTGGGAATAAAATTATTTTTTTCAAAATAATTCATATTTTCTGCCATATATATATATATATAGAGAGAGAAAAGTCAAAAAACCGGGTTTCGGGTTGGGTTTGGGTTTAACCCAACCCAATTTAAACATTGACCCGATAAAACCCAACCCGTGTTGGCCCAAATTAAACCCGAACCCGACCCAAACCCGAAATTTCCGGGTTGGGTCCAGGTTGGGCTGGGCCAACCCGCCCAAGTTGCACCCCTACATTTACCTCCTAAGGAACTATTAGAGTGTGAGAATCATACATGTAGTATTGGGTATATTTAGGACTGGCAATTCGTGTCAACAGGTCGACCCGCGGGTCAACAGGGCAATCTGATACTAGTTGACACGAAAATCAAGCATTTTAAATATGATATAATCCATCACGAAAAATAAAAAATAAAAAATAAAAATGAAATTGAAATTGAATTTTACACGATTCAGTAATCGTTTATTAATGTATTTCAATCCATGACCAATTAGAGAATAAAAAAAATCAGCAAATAAATATAACAATAAATATAATCGTGTCAAACGGGTCAATTTGTGTCATAAATTGCCAGCTCTAGGTATATTCCACGAAACTTTATATCAATAAATGGAATTTCTATTATTAAAGTCAAGTAAGATGCCTCAACTAACCTGAATAAGAGCACGTGAACAAGAAAAAAAGGAGAGTTAAATGCAATTGGTACCTTACGAACTTGTCAATGTACAATTTTAATGGCTACTATGACATACCTAATTTGGCAAGAAAGCTGTTGGGGCAGAGATTTTCATCCTTTTTTTGGAGAAGTTTATGTTTCTATATTGTTTGCCGACTTATCTTATTGATTCTACATATGTGCCTTTTTACAGGTCTAGAATAGTATTTCCTGTGCTGATGTATGCTGATGTAAAAAACATCATTCTATCCCTAGACCTATCATAAAATTGTTTAGAATTAAAAAAAAAAAGGTAAATATCTGTAGATACTTTTCTTTGGAAATAAGCTCAAAACATTCTTATTACATTTTTAACAATAATGACTTCTGACAAAGTGCTATTGTATGTGATAGTAGTTGGACTTAATAAAAGAAAGGTAAATTGCTTTTTCTAATATATCTCGTAAACTTGTTTCTAGAAGAATTAAGTCTCTGTTTGCTTGGGTATAAAAATATTGATTTAAATACATTTGCATATTTTCTGGTGTTTGATTGTCGTAAATTTAAGGAAAAACTTTTACAAGTAAAATGCTTTTCAAGTTTAGATATTTATGAAATTCTAAGAGCATTTGCAAGACATTTTGACAAAACCGAGCGAAAACAGTGTTGCTAATTTTCTGTTAAGAAACAAGACAACTACGAATGCAACAACAACCTAAAAATAAAAGTATCAAATTATTTTACACGACTTAGAAAATATATTACCATAAAAGTATTCTAAATACAAAGCCAAAATTGAATAAACTTGTTTGTAAAACAGCTACTTATAACATAACAACTTTGTCCTTAGATCAAAATTTCAGTTTCATTCAGAAACTATACCCTAAAAAAGAAAATAACAAACAATTTTTTTAACCACACAAACTTGTTCAACAACAATCCTGAGAACGCCGCCGAAATAAATATGTTCTTACCGAAAAAAATTGGAAAAACTCCAACACGGATACGTGGGTAAAAGAATTGAAGTTACTACTATTTATTATCATTTTGGAACACACAATGTCACTATAAAGAGAACTGAAAAAACTGGAGAGGCATGTCAACACCACAAAGAAATTACCAATCTTGGATCATATTTACAATAACAACAAATTTTAAAATAATAATAACAAAATTAACAATAAAAATAAAATAAATAAATAAAAAGGTGAGAGGCTTTTTACCATGCTGCACAGTATAAACTTGAAATCAGAGTCAGAGTCACAGATGATCTACAGCTACACACCATGATTTTGACATCCTTTCTTTTCTTTCCTTTTTTCCTAGTGGACAAACAGGCTGAGCGACTCAACTTGTATTCATGCCTTGCTCCACCTCCTCCTTCGTTCCGCGATCAGTACATGCACTGATCTGTTGAAAGAAAGACAAAATTATACACAAACAGTGAATCTATAACCAATATATATATATATATAGAAATGGTCAGAACCTGATTCATATTTTGATTGATTCTCGATGGATGAAGTAATAGAGAAATTTGGGGTTGAGAATGTAGTGCAAATCATTGCATATTCTACATAAGCCTCCACATTCGTGGAGAGACCACAGGTGAAAATTTTATGACAAACACCGGACAGCTTTTTGGACAGTGAGTGAATTTTCAATTTCATTGCATAGCACTAATGTCAGAGAAAATTGACCGTTCGGTATCGGAAAATTCATTTGCAAGGACTCGTAAAGGAAGATTTGAAGAGCTGAGATACAAGGATTGTGACCTAATTGAGGTCTACGACAGTACATCGTGGGTGCATCGGCCATGGCCGTCTAGAGGATATCGTCCCCCCGGAGGGGGCGAAGCTAAGGAATAGGTTTGTTCAGCTGAGCGATGCCCCTTGGAGATAGATATATATATATATATATAGTTGTGTTGTGAGAGTTGGTGTACTTTCAGGTAGGGCTTTGTTCATGTTATGGGCTCGGTCTTGGGTTGGGCTCCACTTATTTGAAATTAGGTTTCTATAAATACAAAAAAAAACAACATGCTATTTGTTAGATATTCAGAATTCTTTCTGGTTATATATTCTGAATTTGTTTTGGATAAATAATCTCTTTCTAGTTATTTTGGAATAATTAGGAGATTTTCTATACGGGTTCCCCCTCCGGCGGTAATATGCTAAAGGTGGTGGTCCTGATTATAGAGTCAAATCAATATATATTTAAATATCAAATCGACAAAGTATTTGAAATTCTTAAATCTTTAGATGTCAATGAAGCCAAAGAAATCATAAAGAAAGTCCAACAAACGAAAGAACTGCGACATTTGCTTTCAAGAAATATCTTTATTGGCAAGCAATAATCACTTAAATAATACAATTCAGGTGCACCATCTTATTTCTCATTTCAAGAAAAATGTGCGGAAGAAAGGAAAATGAAATAACGGATGGGTCTATAACTGTAACCAAATTTTTGTGATATGTTTTTGGTATAAAAAGTATATTTATAGTATCATGGACATATATAATGTTTAATAAATGTTTATAAATTATTGATTTATGTTTAATACTCATATATAGGGATGACAATGAGATGAGTTTGGAACGGATTTGACTAATACCATTACCACCCCATTTAAAAATTACTAATACCAAATCCACCCCAAACCCACAACGGGTTGTAATCGGTAATACCATTACCACCCCGTCGGTATAAACGGGTTACATCGGGTTACCATCGGTTGTACTAAATTACTTCTAATAAATTAGAATCACAGTTGATTTACTAAATTATTTGATGACAAATTAAGTTATAATGCGTTTGATGATAAATTAAGTTATAAATCAAGTATCTCTCTCTTATTCTAGACATATATTATGCTTTACGTTATAAACCAAATATCTCATATATTTAGAACAAACAAATGTATATATACGCATATTGACTGAAATTCTTCCAAAAAATATATATATATAGATATCAGCACCAAGAATCAGATTAATGAGTTATATATAGACAAAGACGTACATATATATATATATATAAATTAAAATTAAAATCGTAAACGGGTTAGAGTCGGGTTACCAACAGGTTTTTCAGAAAACCCAAACCCGATCCGAACCCGCTTCGGATTTTAATTTTGAATACCAAACTCGTTTATAAGTTTACCAAATCCGTCCCAATTGGGTTGGGCCGGGTCAGATTGCCATCCCTACTCATATAATACTTTTGATAGAAGTATTCATGCTTTGTATGTTTTAAGTGTTTTGAATACCAAAACGGACACTCAATATATGATTAATACTTCCTAAATAACTCCATAATGTTGAGATATACTTTTATATGTCTCACACAATTTATACTTTGAATTTCATAAAATTTTATAATTTAAAAAGGTTTGAACAATAAAATATAACATTTCTAAAGATAAGAACATAGCACCATTGTTAAGAAAACTTATCTAAATATGTCATATCAGTTTATATAATGTGATTTATTACCAAATTTATACATTCAACTTATCCAATAGTATTCTTAATTCGTTTTAAATTTTGTTAATTATTATACTTTATAGAGACTGTTGAACAACATATAAACATATATATGATTTTTGTATATTGGAAATGTAATTTAATATTTTTATTCTGCCGTATTTTATTATACATGCGTATTACATTTTCCGTTTTCATATTATGTCGTAATTTTGTTTCATATGTTTGCTTGTACTATATTTACATAAATCTCGAAAGGTTAAATTTGTGGAGATTAACACAAAATCTATTAAAAGTAACTCAACAATGAACATTTTTTTCTGCAAGGGTTATTACCACTTTAACCCCTAAGGTTTGCCTTAATCTTACTTTTACCCCCTTGAATCTCAAATATCCCAATTACACCCTCCTTAGATTTTATTTATGTCCCACTTAAACCCGTTTATCATCAAATCATTATGTAAAATGTCTAATTTACCTTCACAAAATGAGTGTTCAGGCACAAAGAGGTAATTTCACGTGTTTGTTATAAAAAAAATAACAATATTCAAATATACTGAGGTAATTTTACAAATCTAAAAAAGTATAGTTGGGATATATATAATAGAGTATTATGTATATCATTAATATTTTATGTTGTCTACGCAAATTTTTCAGAAACATACATGAGTAGTCTCCAAACATGCTCTCCATTAGGTAAAGGACAATGTTTGGGTCCTCACCAGTGAGGACTAACTTGATCCCCACCCCTTATTTGGACCAATAGAATTAAAACACATGGCATATATTAATTAAAAAATATAAATGGGTATTACCCATTATTTATGGAATTCAATCCGGATTTGAATTATTCTTTTTTCTCTTATTCACTTAAAAATATATATATCATGGGCAGTTTAACGTCTATATATGCGTGTACACTTATTTGTATATATAGATTGATATATGCGTGTACACTTTTATTTATATATAAATTGATACATATATATATACATGCTATGTATATTGCAATTGAATCCAAAGGATGATAAAATCTTTTGTGTTATTTCTGTAATATCATCAATTTGGTGCAGTGAGCGGCCCTTTACACACGAGATTTCTAACTTTTTTCTCCAAATTTCTATACTTCAATCACTTTATTTTTATTTTTTCTTATTTGTGTTCATAATATTTTGTATCCAATTCATTTATATATCTTTGGATTTTACAAAATATGGAGAAGTACCCATCACAATATCGAATAATATTCAAGGATTGTGACTTTTTTCTTATTTGTGTTTAAGGAAAGTGTACATGCATATATATATGACGTTAAACTGCCCATTAGATTTTTATTTTTTAAAGTGAATAAGAGAAAAAAAAAGAATTCAAATCCGGGTTGAATCCCATAAATAATGGGTAATACTCATTTATATTTTTTAATTAATATATGCCAAGTGTCTTAATTCTATTGATCCAAATAAGGGGTGATGACCAAATTGGTCCTCACTGGTGATGACCCAAACATTGTCCTTAGGTAAATACACTGAAATAAGTCCTACATGACTCTTAAAATACTATCTAACTTCACTGTTAGAGATTAAGTCGTCCCACAATAAAATTTGAAATCTATGCTATTAGTATAAAAGTAGACGTTTTATTTTTTCTATAAAATTTAGGTCTTAATTATTGATTAATAAATGTTATATTAAATATCATTAAGATTTGGTATGTTATTAAATTCTATATTAATTTTCATTGTCCATAATTTGAGAACGCAGGGTGGAGTGAGGAATATAATTAGGGGGCCATATTAATATGAGATGGAATAAAAAGGGAAGAAAATAAGAAAAACAATGAGCTAATAAGGAAATAAAATAAAAGAATATCAAATAAGGAAGAAAAATGAAAAAATGATCCAAGTTCATTGTCTATAATTTGATAAGGCCAGGGTGGAGCGAATAATATAATTTGGGGGTTATATTAATATGAAATGGAAGAAAAAAGGAAGAAAATAAGAAAAAAAATGACCTAATAAGGAAATAAAATAAAAGAATACCAAATAAGAAAAAAAAAATTTAAGAGGAAAAAATACATAAATGTTGAGGTGGATGTTTCTCCACTTTTGGATTGTGCTCCACGGAAGATAAGGCTGGAAATGATCCAAGTTTATTGTCCACAATTTGATAAGGCCAGGGTGGAGCGAGGAATATAATTAGGGGTTTATATTAATATGAAATGGAATAAAAAAAAGGAAGAAAATAAGAAAAAAAATGATCTAATAAGGAAATAAAATAAAACAAGATCAAATAAGAAAGCAAATGAAAAAAAAAAAGTTTTTAAGAGGAAAAAATACATAAATGTGGAAGTGAATATTTATCCATATTTGGATTGTGCTCCGCATAAGTATGGAGAGAACTTATAAAAAAAAAATATATGGAGAGAAATAAGGTTGGAAATGATCCAAGTTCTTTTTAAACAAAAGATTGAAACCGAATCATACATAATTATGAAAATAAACTAAATTAGGAGAATGAGTGAACATAAGTAATTGAGGGTATATCGTAATTTAATATTATTGATATTTTAAAACTTTACTAACTGATTAAATAGTATGGGGGTATTTTGGTATTTTTGTATCACTTTAAAACCGAAAGTTGATTCCAGTTGTTGTGAGTAGGGATGACAATGAGGCAAGTACGAAAACGGATTTTCCTATATCCGTACCCGCCCCATTAATTTTTAAAAAATACCATACCCTTCACGGGTTTGTCACTGGTTGTCTTTTTTTAACCCATAACTGCCCCATTAAAACTTTACTAAACCCTTACCCGCCCCGCCCCGCCCCATTAACACAAAAATTTTCAGCTTTCTATCCTACAATATCAAGTCATACAAAAGAATTAGATATGAAATTGATCACAATGACAACAATTCCATGATTTACAAGCTAGAAATTATATGGATATGTATAATCGAATAACCTTCAAATATTGACACATATAATATGTTCGCAACTAATTTTAACAAAAAACATATTTATGATTACTATTTATCAAAAAGTGATCAATATAAACTGTTGCAAAATCCATTCTCAGAACTTACATAATGCTATGGCAGTCTCATAATACTAAATATTTTCATTACTTCTTCAACAATGTCTAATTTGTACAATTTCAATGACATCATACTGTACAGAGGTATACACATAAATGACATACACTTTTATAAATCTCAAACCCTCTAGTAAATTTTACAGTTCACATTGCCATTGGTATATACTAAATATATATAGTTTTTGTATATATATTATCAAAGAAAACCCACAAGTACAAATTTATAATCCAGTATAAAAGAAAAGACCCATGAGATTAATCAAGAACAAAAAGACCCAAATGAAGAACTAGATAAATAAATAAATATTGGATTGGATGTAGAATGTTTAATTTTAATTTGGGTTATACTAGTACAATTAAAAAATAATAAGATAAATTTATATAAATGAAGTCAGGCATGGTGGGTATCTATTAAAATCCGTACCCGTCCCATAACCCATGATGAGTTTAATTTTTATTACCATATATCCGTCCCTACGAAATTAAAAACACTCCCAAACCCTTGAATAAAGGGGTGGGGTGGGGCGGGTACAAATTGCCATCCCTAGTTGCGAGGGGGCAAAATGCAACAATCAAGAAGTTTAGGAATTTAAATGCTCATTTGAATAATTTATGGGGGGTTTAACGCAAGTTGATGATAGTTCAAGGGAGATTTTAACCACTGAACTTTTGTAACGGGAATCGAGATGTTTCATTCATTGGCACAAAGAGAGAAATTTAATTTTTTTATTTGAAAACCACCAAATTGTTTTATTTTTTCTTTTTGGTGGTTATATAATAACTAATACGGAGTATTAGAAAATGATGATGAAACAAGCAGGGTTTATACCCCTTTCCCAATTAACCCTGTAACCTATAAGGTGGAAGGTAACAATTCACAATTTTCTCTATAGTATAATTTCCTAAGTTCCTTTATGTAACAACAAGAAAAAGAAAATAAAATTAAGAAGCAAAAACAAAACACATCTAATAAAAGAAATTCAAAGTATTTGTCTCCCCCTGCATAAAGAAGACCATAATTTAGTAAATTATTTCCATCATAAACAATATAAATATATTGAAGTATATATTATCATGAACTTTCATACATCGCAAAATTAAATAAGAAACTTAACTTAAATAATTTTGCAAAAAAAAAAAAATAGTTAGAGTTTGATTCAAGACGAAAATTTTGGCCAATTTAAGAAAATTAAAAAAATCTTTGAGCATAAATTTGGATAGAACTATAAAATTAAATAAATTTAGGAGGGGCATTATAAAGAATTTTGCATATTTTGGTCAAAATAAAAAAACAAAAATATCTACAATATACTATATTTAGTGGGGTCACACAAGGACATACACTCTGGCCCTAGGACATAGATCCTCTAAGTTTTTTTTTTTTCATCCGCTTATGTCCGCTTCTCCATCTAACGACGCATAACACACCGCATGAGGACCTTGAAATCTGTGCACCGTCAGATGGAAGAGCAGATGGAAAATCAACTTAGAGGATCTTTGTCCTCTGGCTCGGTATACAGGCACGTACGTATGAAGAGTCTACTGGGGCGTGGCCATACTGGATATATATTTTTTTGTTTTGTTTTTTCAGGTAATTCATTCAAGCTACGAATATAAACTAGCAATTATAAGTTTGATCAGATGGTTAGATTCTCGTGAAAAGCGAGAAAAGACCCAACTATGTTTCCTCCCACATTTGAGAAAGTTTCGCATCCGGGAATGGGCATAAC
Source organism: Cornus suecica (assembly GCA_963922005.1). Lineage (NCBI taxonomy): Eukaryota > Viridiplantae > Streptophyta > Magnoliopsida > Cornales > Cornaceae > Cornus > Cornus suecica. Next base: position 46,529,741 of record OY998238.1, on the reverse strand, counting down.
CTTGCCCTTTCCATCAACTTCAACTCGGTACTTCATGAGATGTCCTTCATTTCTGTAACCTCAGTAGTTGTAAACTGCTTCCAGTTCATTTCACCCATTTCTCTAACTGGTATCACACATTCTAGAGACTCTGGACGGGAAAACCAATCCTCAACAATATCAGTACGTAGCTAATTAATATGTTGTATAATTATGCGTAAAGCACGGTGCACTAGGGTGCGCTTAAGCACAGGCTGTTGGGCGCTTAAGCGCAGAGGTTTGCGCATGCCACCGACCTGCAGTTTCAGTTTGGAACAAATACACTTTGTTTAACCTATCTTGGCTTGGGTTACACTCCAAGACATCTTAGCATGTGTATAAGGTATATTTACACCACAATTGGGTAGATTTACTCCTAATTAGAAGATGAGTACTCAAAGAAGATTCCTACTTCAAAAAGGATACAAGTTTACTGAAAGTATGATTTCTCTTTCTATAAATAAGATGGATTACTACAGATTTTGGTGTGGCATTTGTGAGATCTCTGTGATTCTATCGTAGATCAGATCCGTATGCAGAAAGAGAGAAAAAATGATCGCTTGATCATTCTATATCAAGGGTTCTCTAGGTTTTGGTGATTATTTAATTGCGCTCCTACACGTGAGATCTTTATACACAATTGAATGATCCATTGCTGAAAAATGATCACACCACCTTGTGCTACTGAGATCGGAGTAGGAGACTTTGTGGTTATTTAATCCGTTGAGGAGGGAGATGTCAGAGTACAGAGATCGGAGCGAGAGCTTCGTAGAGCTCGAATGGATCAAGACTTTCAGATATCGAGTGGAGAATGACAAATCAGAGCTATTGTAAGTCTTATTTTCATAGAGTCTATACAAATTCTTTGATTTATAGTGCATCGATATTTAAGTCTATCCGTGGTTTTTTCCTTGGAACGTTTGCAATGTTTTTCTATGTAAAAATCTCCGTGTCGTCTCATGATTTACTTTCGACACTTACATTCATCATTGCTTGATTAATCTGATTAGAGAATTAGGGTTTTGTGACTGATTAAAATTAAAAATTCCGCAAGATAATTTTAATTGATCATTAAATCGATAAAAAACCTATTCACCCCCTCTAGGCTATTTTCCATTATCTCCTAGATAAATTCAATTGGTATCAGAGCAGGTTGTCTAGATTTAGGTTAACTACCTAGGGCTAGATCCTGAACTTAGGGGATAGACGTACCTCGTGAAGGAGGGTCCGTATTTAGGTCCCCTTTGTTTAATGGCTCGTACTACACCTATTGGAAAACGAGAATGAGAGCATTCTTGAAAGCTCTAGATGAGAGAGCTTGGCTGGCTGTAAAGGTAGGATATTCACCTCCCACTGTGATGGATAAGACCTCGAATAAATCAAAACCAAAACCATCGAGTGAGTGGACTTTGGTTGAATTGAACAATGCAAATTGGAATTCAAAACTTTGTGTGCACTATTCAATGCTATGACCGCGAGTGAGTTTAGAATTATATCTACGTGCGAAATTGCCAAAGAAGCTTGTGATATACTCTGAGTCACTCATGAAGGGACTTCAATTGTTAAATAGTCTAAACACCAACTGTTACAATCACGATTTGAACAACTTAGTAACTACAACTCTTTGTGGACTACATGGGTTAAGATTCACTTGCTCAAACATAGGAATTTTTGGGGATTAAACATGCCTCAATCCTCTTCATGGACTTGGAAAAACTTGCTCCAACTTAGGTCTACTGTTAGGCTTGGTTTTAAGTCTATTATTGGGAATGGAAGGACAACTTCTTTATGGTTTGAAAATTGGCGTCCAATTGGGCTTTTGTGTGATTTCTTTCCTCAGATCCTCGGGCTTTGGAAGTAATACAACTGTTAGTCGATTGATCAGCTCTACTAGATGACATTTTCCTTTTCTTAACTCCCAATTCTGGTTAGATTTCAAGCATGCTTTCCCTGTTGATTTCCTTCCAAACATTTCAATGCCAGACAAGCTTGTTTGGGACTCTACCGGGGGTAAATTTTCTATTAACTCTGCTTGGAATTTTCTTCTGCAAAAGTTTGATCCAATTCCATGGAAAAAAGCTATATGGTTCAAAGGTTGTGTCCCAAAGCACTCATTCTTAGTTTGGATAGTTCAACTTGACAGACTTCCTTCTCTTCATTTTCTTATTTCAATTGGTGTGGTGCAACAAGCCACTTGTGTGTTCTGTTGGCTTAGGCAAGAAGATATAGATCACCTCTTCTTCAATTGTAGTTTCACTTCCCGATTATGGAGCATGTTGATTCAGAAAGGCTTAAAAGAATGGCCAGATGATTTTTGGGAATCTTTTTGCCCCTGGATTGTTGTGATAAGTGCACAAAATAGAGTAATTTATCTAGCATAATGTCCTAATATGTATATATGTTTATTTCATGCAGGGGTTGATTTACAAAAGAAAAGAAAAAGAAAGCAAGAATGATGAAAATGAAGAAAATGAAAGAATTGGAGGGGGAGAATGTAATAAATGCATATATATATATATGTGTGTGTATAAGTGTAAGTGTGTAAATATATGTTAAATGTATGAAAGAAAGAGAGAAAGTGACGTGAGAGAAGTGGTTGAGAGAGTAGGTAGCATTGAATATCAAATTTAATGCATCAATTGTATTGCGCCTATATATAGAGGCCATGTGAGGCCGAGTGAAGGGTTGAGGAGTGAGAGCTTAGAATACTTTTGTACCATTTTCATATTTTGTGTAATTTTTGCTCTATCAATGAAATTTTATTCTATTACCTTGTTTAATTTTTTTATCAACATGCTAGCTTAGAACTCTTCTCAAGGGGGTGATGAAGCCACCATGGGTAAGATATAAATAATTTTTATTCTATTTCGTATTGTTTAATTCTCGTCCCGAGAGTATTCATTTTATGAATCTCAATGAACAAAAACTTTACAATAGAGGTTGGACACTAAAAAATAAAAGGAGGATTTTCCGTGATTACCAATTAATGGAAATACGGGGAATGCCTACTACTATTTACATTTTATTTAAACCAAAACATTAGAGGGAGGATTCTCCGTGATTACCAATTAATGGAAATACGGAGAATGCCTACGAATATCTATGTTTATGTTTAATAGGTTGGAGGAGAATTTGCAATAGAAATATATAATCTTATTTGTATAAACCCGGGTGGTGGATTCTTTTCCCTTGAGATTTTTTCCACCATTTGATAATTTTATCTAGTTATTTTAGTTTACTATAAAAAAAAAAATTCAAGAGTTGTTTTTAAGTGATTTCTTTTTATCTTGAAAAGTAAAGTTTTGGATCCTTGTTTTAAAACGAGTTCCAAGTTGAGAATGATTCGACCCTACTTATTGCTATACTATTTTATATATTTTTGGGAATCTTTTTGCCCCTGGATTGTTGTTAATTTGAAGGGTAAAAACTTAGTTTCATTACTCAACAAGCTTGTTTTCAGTGCTGCGTTTTATGAAGTTTGGGTGGAAAAAAACAAGGGGATTTTTCAGCAAGAGTTTATTACAATTGAGGGTCTTCTCAAGAAGATTATTGCTTCAATTCGTTATACTTTTTTTTCTCTTTCAAAGTTTCCTTGCTCGGCTGAAAATCTTAAGGTGCTTGCTCTATGGGATCTCCCTTTATCTCTGATTTCATGATTTCTCATATTTGGAGTTGGAGTAGCTGCTGGTTTTCTTTCTCTTGGAGGCTGCTTACTATGTTTGGTATGATTTCTTCAAGTTGCTGGTTCTCTTTTCATTAGATTTTGGTTGTTGTCCATACTTGGTCTCAGCTTGGTCTGGTACATATTGGTTTTATCTCCAAAACTGCTTTTTCTCTTGGAGGCTGCTTGCATGTTGGTTTCGTCTCCTATAGGCTGTTGATTTTGGATGGTACTGCTTGTGGTCTGCTTCATATGGTTGTGAGCTTGATGGCTTTCCAGATTTATATTTCTTCTTCAAAGCTTAGTTTGTCTGCCTATTGTTTTCAAATTTTATTTTGGTCGTGCCTGTCTCTTTTCTTTTAGTGGATCTCAGGCTTTCATATAACTTTCAGGGGTATTCCCCTTTAATCCTGGTATAGATTTTGCTTTTATATTTTTATAATATTCATCTTATCATTTAAAAAAAAATTTGATATAAAACCTATTCACTCCTCTAGGCTATTTTCCATTATCTTCTAGGCAATTTCAAATACTACAAATGAAATTACCTCAGAGACTCCTCTAGACTATTTTCCATTATCTCCTAGGCAATTTCAAATACTACAAATGAAATTACCTCAGAGAATAGTGACTCTATATGATGTATCCTTAACTCAACTCAAGTTCTTAACAAGTTCATTGTAAATATGAGAGTATATTCATATTTACTTTGATAAATCATGTAGTACATGTGAATTTAGTCACAACATCTACATTATCCATGCAATACAAAAATAAGGGGGAAAAAAGACTCACTATTTGGATTTAGAACATTTGAATAAAATTTTACATATCGGGAGAAAAAATTATATAAAAAAATAATCACAAAAAATATGTTATAGATGGCTTCAATATTTAACCCAAATGAATTTAATAAATAGAACTGTACTTAATTCACCCATTAAATAATATATGATACATAAAGGATAATGAAATTAGTATTTGGCCACGTGTTTGAACAAAAAATCAGTGCTGAAATTTTCAGAAATTGCTTTTATTTTATTTATTTATTTATTATTATTTTTATGAAAATAAGATCTTAGATCTAACATAATAACCATACACCATTCTTCTCATAAGGGCTTTTTGCAAAACCCCCCTAGTTTGTAAATATGTGCACTAAAACTCCAACAGTTTAATTTGTGTGTATAAGTCCTTCCGTTTTAAAAAATGTTGCATTTAGACCCCTAACGGTCACCGGACGTCAACTCTTGGCTGGGAAAACCTCACGTGCTTCACACATGACTTAAACTAGACTTAAAAATCCGAAATTACCCTTTTGTGTTGCCGAAAATGCCCTTCTTTTATTTTTGTTAAAATCCTCACTTCCTCCTCTTCTTTGTATGGATCAAGAACCAATTTTTTCCTTAAACCACTTCTTTGTATGGATCAAGAACAAATTTTTTCCAACACCCACTTCTTTTTCTGGATCAAAAAGCAATTTTTTCCACAACCCACTTCTTCTTTTGGATCAGAAACCAAATTTTCCCAATCACAAAAAGTATAATTAACAAAGAAAAATATATCTATACATATACAAACACACACACACATATATATATATATATATACATACACAAACATGGAGAGAGGAAGAGAAAGAGAAGTGTGATTGGGTTATTTATATATCTATACATATACACACGCATATACATATATATATATATATATATACGTATACATATATGGTTACAGATGCAGAGAGAGGAAAAGAGAGGTGTTTACAGATATGGGTTTCATCATCCTCCCTCTCCACCTCGAACCCTCCCCTCCACCACCATCTTTGTCTCTCGCCGCCACCTCTCTGTGAATACATATATAGTATATATATAGATATATTTACAGATGTATACAAATTTCTCTATATATATACACAGCTATATATGCAGATTTAGAGAGTGAAATTATCAAAATCCAAACTAATTGGGTGAAATCAAATTCGAAATCAATGGATGAAATCAAAATCAAAATGGGTTAAATCAAAATCTATTTCAATTAGTTATAAAAGAGATAGGCTTATGTTTAGAGATACAAATTAGGGTTAGGGTTTCTAATTTGGGGAAGAAAAAGAAGATGGCTTTATGGTCATTTCACAACTTCTATTTTTTTTTTGAAAAAAATTATATTAAAGGTATTTTGGACATTTTCCAACTTTGGTAACCGAAAAATACCAAATAGGGTCAATACACACCTTATTTAAACTATTGGGGTCCCAGAGAACAAAGAGGGTGTTATACACACTATATCGATACTGTAGGGGATGAAACGTTCCTGACCTCTTCTCATAACTAACATAATAACCATACATAATTCATTATTTCTTTTGGTCATTGTCTGAACTACTAAACATGTAATACAAATGCAGTGACTGTAATACATGATTGATCAAAACAAGTAAGTGTGAGACTCTCATATTTACAATGAAGTTTGAAAGAACAAGCCAAAGTAATGATAAATGATGGGGAGTGCCTGTCCTCTGAGACCATTTGACTAGCCACCATACATTCCGTCAATTTGGGTGGCTAGTCAAATGGTCTCGGATGATAGACATATTCATCTACAGTTTGGTCACTATTTTAATTCATGCAAATGCGATCTAGTGTATAGTTCATAATGATGGCTACTATTTCCGCCTTCTTTTTGGTTTTCCTGTTTTTATTTTTCAACTTGAAATTTTAATTCTCTTTGTTTAATTTCATTGATGTTGTCAAAATTTTCTTGACATTAATTAGTATAATAATCAAGAGGTGTTTTGATCCGACTTCTCTCACGTAGTTGATCGAGAAACATGTTGAAAATTTGGTATTTAGAAATGCTAGTTCAGATTTAATAATTATGCAGAGCTTTTATCCTTACACCATGTATTGGTCGTGTGTGTATGATTTTTGGAATTCCATTTTAAGTAGGACTTAATTACAATATGTAAGAACATTTATAGTATTATTTGTGTTTGACATGTTCTAGACAATAACCATGTTGAGTGAATAGTTAAGTAGTTAAGCAAATGTGTCAACAAACTTCGTCAAATCTGAATCAAGATTAAAGAAATCAAAAGGAGAACTAAAGAGGTATTTTCAAGAGAAAAATGTCTCCCAGAGGACTGAAATGTCATTTTTTTCAAGCCGCAACTTCAAGAATCATTACAAGTGAGTCGAGGGGGTTCAAATGACATTAGTCTCGAGAAAAGTTGGTTCCGAGGGTTTTACTACGCATGGCCTACACTTCCAGTAGCTAAAAGTGGCTAGAAAGTGTTATTTCAACTCATTTGCTATGCATGCCAAAATAAATTAGGCATCTTCCTACGCTTCAAGCGTAGGGTAATCTGCATGAAAAAGTTATGAAATTCCAGATTTGACCCCAATTTATTTTCTCTTGAGGCGGATGTGACTTTACACCTTGATATACGTGCTATATACATTATATACACCAGAGTATAGGGTGTTAGTGTTTTTGGGAGTGAAATACAAAAAATGAGAAGATTAGGGTTTCTACTTTGCATTATTTATAAATACCAAGGTCTTCTATAAATGTGAGGGTGCCTCTGAGCCTTTGAAAGATCCCTGCAAGTTTTCTACACATTTATATTCATCTACAAAGATAGAGATAGAGAGAGAAAATATCATTGAATGATTTTATATCTTCTAGTTCTTTCTTGTTTGGGATTTGTTCAATTGTACTTCTACATCTATGATCTTATGCACAATTAAATGACCTAGATTTTGAAAAATAAACACACCATTGATTGCAATGTGGTTGCTTTAATCTGTTGAGAAACAAAGCCGTCTGAGTGCAGAGATCGGAGCAGGAGGCTTCGTGATTATTTGATCCGTTGAGAAGCGGAACCGTCAGAGTACGGAGATTGAAGCGATAGCTTCGTGGGGCGCGAGTGAATCTAGATTTTCTGACGTCGAGTGAAGAACAACAAATTAAAGTGGTTGTAAGTTATGTTTTCATAGAGTCTGTATAAATTCTTTGATTCATAGTGCATTGATACCCGAGTGTATCCGTGATTTTTACTTAGGGTTTTCCCAAGGTTTTTCACGTAAAAATCTCTGTGTTTTCTCTATTGCATTTGTTGACCCAATGTTTTTCACCATGGGTAAACATGACATTTTGATGATAACAAACCATTGAATGTGGTGAACTTCATGTCTACTTGAGTTGTGCTTAATAGGTTGTTGATTCAAGATAAACTCAAGAGAGCTAGTGGATCCATGAGAAAATCAAGCAAATGTGCTTAGAGCTCAAAATACATTGAAGACAAGGATAAATATATCAACCCAAAAGCTTAAAAAAATTGAAGATCAAATAAATGGGTAAAGTAGGCTTGTGTGAGTGCTAGATTAAATGTAAAATTATTTTTGAAATAACTTACTTGAAAGCTCAACTCTTGACCATATAGCATATATGACCATGCATATCATTCATGAGTCCTTGCATCATTAGCATTAGACTATGAACATCATTTAGTCTTTGCTAAATTTGAGTTAGTTCAAGCTTTCATAAGTTATGGAAGAATTCAACAAAGATGTTGTTCTAGAACCATAAAATCAACTCATATCACTTGAAATTGTTTCTAGATGCATATTAAAACTTTGAACAAAATTATTAAACCATGAAAAACTTTTGTCTAATATTGAGAATTTGTTTAAATTGGAAAATCATGTATGATCTTAATATTGACTTTAGGCATGAAAAGGAACTTAATAAGTCTCTAATACATCCTAGAAGTGTGTCTAAGTCATTTTCGAAAAATCCCAAAAGATTTCACGAAAAATCGTCAAGTGGGTTAGAAGATCGAAATGAAGCACCACATTAAAATGACCATATCGCACTAAAAAATGAGTTAAATGGAGTAATTCAAAATTCTAAACTTAAGATCTTGAATTCCTCTTTAAAAAAAGCTAAAGATCGCCTCCATCCAAGTTACGGAACTTCAGTTATGACCAAAAGAATGAATTGCGTCAAAACTGGGCTAAACAGCCCAGTTGACTAGGTAAACCACCAAGTCGACTGCCTGTTGACCTAGTCGACTGGGCCAGGAAGGCCAGTCGACTGGATGAGTTAGAGAGCTAAAAATAAATTTTCGAATGATTTTTTGAAGACCAAGCCGACTGCCCCAAAACACCCAGTCGACTGCCTCATCCTGGATTTGAATTCTAACGGTTAGTTTCAAATCCAAAGTGTTCCAAAACTTCTCAAATCACCCCCAAACGGCTATATTGTGTTCCTATGCTATATATATGACATATATGAGCCAAAATATGTAAGAAGAGGGAGAGAAGAGTATGAGTGAAAATCTACCACTTTGGGCAAAATAGTTGAAATTATTTTTGGGTAGAAATCTCTTCTATAGGAATCACCATGAGCATCATTCATATCACCCTATTGTGATTCGTTCTTCAAACTTGAGTTGAGCTTTTCATATGATTATTTCATTCATAACTCTAAGTATGTGAGGAAGTGAGCTTTGAATTTCTATACCTATCTATTGAGAGATATTGTTGTACACTCAAATTCAATTCTTATTCATTTGAGAGTGAAAGTCCAAGAAGTTGTCTTGGCATGTGAATGGCTTGTTAAAGTTTTGTAAATGTTTCTCTCAACCTTAAAAAGAGAGGATTTGGTTGGCTCTCCACCCGCAAGAGTGAGCAAGGTTGACTCTTCACCCGGAAGAAGGAGCATGTAAGAGTTTGCTATTCACCCGGAAGAAGGAAGTATGTATGGGTTTACTTATCCCCGGAAAGAGAAACATGATAGTGGAATCCTTGGGAGGTTTTCTCAAGGCATGGACGTTGATCAAAGATTTGGTTGAACCATGTAAAAATCTCGGTGTCTATGGTGTGGATTTTCTCTAACCCTTATCTCTTTACTTTAAAAGCAATTGTCATTTTCAATCTTGAGCTTTATATATCAAGGCTATGAAATTGCTTGTGTTTGTGTATTAATGAAGATTTTAGGAAAATGAATAGTTGAAGTGAATTGATATAACTTATCTTCAACACACCATAACATAAAAAATGTTTAGTTGAACCATGTAAATTGTTGGTATCTTGGTTTGCATTTTCTCTATCCTTTAATCTTTTTACCTTATAAGCAATTATCATTTACAATCTTGAACTTCATATTGATGTCATGCTATGAAATTTCTTGTGGTTTTAAACTTATAAGGAGTATGAGAAAATGAGTTGAAGTAGTTGATTGGAGTGTGAGCTTGATTGGATTATAGCTTAGACTATCATCTCATTTATTTTACTAAATCTTGTTACACAACATGTGTTTAAATAAAATGCTTCTTCAACAAACCAAAGCCTTGAATGTCCATATGAATCCCATGTGCTTGACAAAATGCTTATTCATCCTAACCTTTACCTTGAAAGTGTACATTCCTTTGTAAACTCTTTTTGGATGTTTTCTAGACAATAACACTTTATGTATAATGTTCATAAATGAGGAAAAATGTTATTACATGTTCTATTTGGTTAGGAGAATTGCATACGTGGTTATTGGATGATACTTCATATTCTAAATTGAATCAATGATGCAATGTTGCATTAGTACAAGTATGAAATGAAGTAGTCACTTAAGAGATCATTTATCTAACTAAATGTTTGACTAGAGCTCTAAAAAGATTATTTTTGTTAAAATAAAGTCAAACCAAAAAAGTCTCAAAGTTTGTAATTGACCCTATTCACCCCCTCTAGGTGTCAATATGTGACCAACAATTTGGTATCAGAGCCTCGGCTCTATTCTTGCCTTAACCGACTTAGAGTTGATCCATGACAATCTATGAAAGATTTTCCCTTACGTAAGGTTATTTGACCTTTTTATTTTCCAATGTTGTTTACAAGTTAGTTATATGCATTTAAAGCTAAAGGATAATGTTCTTATAAGGGGAAGTGTTTTTAGATGATCTATAGTGCCCAATGACCATTGAATATGCACATGTCATAAAAGGAGAATTTTGATGATGATATGCAATGATTGAGACATCTATGTGACATGTTGTAATTTATACATTTTATTGACTTGATACTTGTATTCATATATTCATTGATATATAAATGTGCTTTATGAATGTATTCATTGATTGATGGATAATCATTGTTCATGCACTTTCTTTTGATTATCTTAAAATTGCATGAAAAGTGTGACACCTTGGATTAGAAAGAAAATATTTTGAAAATGTGACTCTTATGAAAAACAAACTTTCATTAAGCTTTCAAAAATAATTTTGAAATGAAAGTGTTAGTCACTAATTAGCCTTAGAGGGGGGGGGGGGGGGGGGGGGGGGGGGGTGAATAGGGTTATAAAAAATCTTAACTACTTTTTGCACTTAATTTGATTTCAACAGTTTAAGTTAAACTAGATGTGAGCAATAAACACTTTTAAACAACAATAGATTCTTCACCTATGAAAGCAATAATCAAGCAATTATATAAGTCAAGATAAGGCAAACAAGCAAGTAATCAAATGAAAAAGCAAGAGAAAGAGAGAGATGACACCGTAATTTTTACAAGGTTCGATAACTCCTACTCCTCGGCTTCATGATCCCCCCTTAAGACTTTCCCAATCTCACACTATGGCTTTTCCTTGCAGGTGGAATAGCAAACCTTTACACACGAGCTAACGAGCCCGTCACACAAACAAGAGGACAAAACACCTTTTGAGGATCAAAGAGCTTCACTTACTCAAGGATCTCTATCCTTTTATAAAGAAATGATACACTCAATAAACACTCAAAACCCTTAGGGTTTATGAAGGATACACAATGTATAAGCTCAAGTGTTTAATGTAATGTGTTTGGTTCTCTCAAGATCTTACACACTTTTAGCAATAAATGACTCAAGAGTTGGAACAAAGATCTTCTTTAACTAGATTCTCACAAATGATTGGAATTGAATGAAAGGAGTCTAGGTTTTAATGCTCAAACTTTTCTTGCTGTATATTTTGATAGGAATGAAGAAGAAGAAGATCAGTTTTTTGTGTAAGGGAGTAGAGAAGGATGTCTTCTATAAACACTATCTCATTATATATATAGCTAGGGCAAGAGTGAAGAGAGTGAGACTCACTTTAGGAGAGTGAGCTGAGAGTGGTGGTAGCTGGGGATAGTTGAGAGCCATTAATGCATTGAAAAAGCCATTTTTAGCTCTGTCAGTCGACTGATTTCAATATGTCAATCGCCTAATTACTGTCTGTTGGTCAACTCTGTCAACTAGCAAGCAACTGTCGGTCGACTAGTGAATGGTTGTCGGTTGACTGGCAAATAGCCATAATGAAACTCAAAAACTCTCTGTCGAGGTCGGTTGACTGACAAATAATTGTCGGTCGACTGACAGGATTGTGAGTCGACTGAATTGAATGGTCAGTCACCTGATAGTGCAGTTTTCATTTCTTTTGATTTTTAGGATGAGCTTATACGTGTGAAAACCTCACATAAACCCTTTGATACAAGTCACTCACCATCCTATCTACCCCAAGTCTTGATTCTTCAATCTTCTGAAGCATTTCAAAAGTGAAATGACCTTTGTGTCCTTCCTTTAAGCTTTTTGCTTTCGATAAAATCCTGTTATTCTATAATGCTCAACTGAGTAAACACATTAGTATTAAACACGTACTTAGCATTTTGTTATCATCAAAACGGATAATTGTTCTTTGATTGACCCCCAGGCCAACAATCTCTCCCTTTTTGATGATGACAAAATATTGCGTATTTGACAGATGAGGGTGGCGTTGATAATATGCTGCCATTGACTTTATGCATATAAATAAGCAAAATATTTAACATACTAAGTCATTTCTAAACGCAAACACATTTTCATTCATTTAGATACTTTCGTCGAATTACACATGAGAATTTAAACATGCCTACATACTAAAACAAAGAAAAGCAATACCACAAATACTTCTACAAACAACATAAATAAGCAAAACGTAAAAGCAAAAACAAAACATGTGCTTCCTAACATTTCTCCCCCTTTGTCAACATCAAAAAAGAGGGATGGAGTTCGTAATCTCATCGAGCGTAACATTGAGAGTGACAAAATGAGTGGTGATATCAGTGGAAAGCTCAAGAATTTTCCTTTCGTTGCAGGAAATAGACTCTGCATTGCGAAGAATTCCTTTCTCATTTTTCTTGACACGTCCAAGAATCTCACGAAGGAGAACAGTGTGAGGATCAGGAAAATAGGTCGAAGGGCCCGTCGGGACTATGGCAAGATCACCGGGAGGAACAGAAGATGATGAGGCTTGGCCTTGAGTTGGAGGGGCTTGTTGCTGGGTTGGAGGAGCTTGGCAAGGGCGACGGGTTGATGTGGAATGGGTCTTTGGCTGGAGAACACCTTGAGGGTTAACTTCCAAACCCATTTGGCTAAGACACCGACTGTCCACCAGAAGACTCACATTAGTTATAGCTTCATTTTCGGATGGAATTTGGTAAAGGTGAAGGATGTGGGTGATTGGAATAGGATATAAAAGCTTCTTATTTCTCGAATTCTTACAAGCTATGACATGCTTATGAAAAAATATGAGCAAGGTTGAGAGGATGGTTAGTGAGATTGCAAAACACTATATAAGCTTCAAAATGCGAGATATGATCACGACCGTTGGATTTGGGCAAAATGGAATAAGTGACCACTTTGTAAATCAGACGGGCTTCGAGAGTGAGGTGATTAGTCTCAAGCAAAGTGGACGGAAGAATGCTATCGGGAGAGTGGCAAATAACATCTATGGCATCTTTTGGCTCAAAAGTGCGACTTTGATACCATTCATATTGAAGATAAATGGTTTGGCCAATGCTTGGAACTTGAAACTAATTGCGAAATTGCGCATCAGTGATGGTAATGTCGATGCCAGTGACAGAGGCATGAAGAGCATTTTCCAAGGCGGAGTTGGTAATGGTAGTGTAGAAGGCTTGGATAAGACGTTCATGAGCGGGATAGTCAAGAGACATGAAGTGACTCCAACCTATAGTTTGAAAGAGAGAAAATAGTCGAATATTCAACTCTTGGCAGAGGGAGTTTTTGACGATACGATTTTTGCAAAGTTTTCGATTCTCAAACTTTCAGAGGAACTCGGCACGATGAGTGGCATTAGGAAAGAGAGCATGAAGATTCATTGGTGCGTCATCTTCATCATCATCAACAGGGGCATAGTGACGTGGGGGAGGAGAGGGAAAGGGAGAAGGAGATGGAGATGGAATACGCCGATGGTGCTGAGTGGCGGACTAAGCACGTTTTCTAGGAGGTTGGTCTGGGCGAGGTGGTGCCATGAGGGTGGAGAGGACAAGAAGGAAAGGGAGAAGGAAGGCCATTGTAGAGAATGATTAGAGGGAGGAGAGCTCTTTTGAAATAAATGGTCTGTGAAGAAGAATGAGGAAGAGAGTGAGAATAAATAGAGAAATAGAGGGGGTAAGTGGGTGAAAACGTGTAGGGAGAGGTTTAGGGAAGTGGAGAGAGGTTGGGGAAGACAAATTGCAGTGGTTACAAGACCTAGAAATGACTTTAATACACGCGTCAGTCGACTGACAAGTCCCCGTCAGTCGAGTGATTCTGGAATATTCTGGAATATTCCCTGAATCGGTCGACTGATAGTAGGGTGTCAGTCAACTGAAAATCAAATTTCAATTGACTCATGGTCCAGTGTTAGTCGACTGACAAAAAAAAAAAAACTAAATAAATAAAATAAAATTAAGAATAGTAAGAGATGCATAAACAAACAACCTTCAAGAATAAAAATTAAAATAAGATCATTTTACAACTTCATTTTCCATTGCCATACCAATTTCTCTACGGATTTTTGAGAAACTATCATCTTGAAGAGGTTTTGTAAAAATATCCGCTAGTTGCTCATTTATTTTAACGAAAACCAACTCAACATCGCCCTTTGATACATGATCACGTATAAAATGATGTCTAATTTCTATATGCTTGGTGCGAGAATGTTGAATGAGATTTTTGAAAATACAAATAGCACTTGTGTTGTCACATCTAATAGGCACATGATTGAAAGTAAGACCATAATCTAGCAATTATTTTTAATATAGAGCATTTGAGTGCAACTATTACCGGCCGCAACATATTCGGCTTCGGCGGTAGACAATGCAACGGAATTTTGCTTCTTACTAGACCAATAAACTAGTAAGCGCCCTAGAAAATGACATGTGCCACTTGTGCTCTTTCGATCTACTTTGCAAAGGGCAAAGTCGGCATCCGAATAACTAATTAGGTCAAGAGAGGTGTCACGTGGATACCAAAGTCCTAAGTGAATTATACCGCAAAGATAATGAAAAATACGTTTAACGGCACAAAGATGAGATTCCTTAGGACAAGATTGAAAGCGAGCACATAGAAAAACACTAAACATGATGTCCGGTCTACTTGCGGTAAGATAAAGAAAACTACTAATCATGCCTCTATATTTAGTGATATCAATACATTTACCATTTTCATCTTTGTCTAGCTTGGTAGTGGTACTCATAAGAATTATGGCATGTTTGGCATCCTCCATACCAAATCGCTTTAACAAATATTTAGTGTACTTGGATTGGCAAACAAAAATACCATCCAAGCTTTGCTTGATTTACAACCCTAAGAAAAAGTTCAACTCACCCATCATACTCATTTTAAACTCTTTTTGCATACTAACCGCAAAATCCTTGTAAAGTGATTCATTTGTTGATCCAAATATTATGTCATCAACATATATTTGAACAAGGAATAAATTACTTTCAATGGTTTTAGTAAAAAGTGTGTTGTCAACTTTACCTCTTGAAAAATCATTTTGGAGCAAAAAGTCACTGAGTCTTTCATACCAAGTCCTAGGAGCTTGCTTTAAACCATATAGGGCCTTAGTTAATTTGAAAACATGATTAGGAAATTGTTCATTTTCAAAACCGGGTGGTTGCTTGACATAAACTTCTTCCTTTATGACGCCATTTAGAAAAACACTTTTGACATCCATTTGATAAAGCATGAAGTTTCTAGATGATGCAAATGTAAGAAACATTCTAATTGCTTCTAATCTAGCCACGGATGCAAAAGTCTCCTCATAGTCAATGCATTCCTCTTGATTATATCCTTGGGCAACAAGTCTTGCTTTATTACAAATAATCACTCCATTTTCATCCTTTTTGTTTCGAAAAACCCATTTAATGCCTATTATAGTTTGATCATTAGGTTTAGGAACTAAATGTCAAACTCGATTGCGTTTAAATTGATTTAGTTCCTCTTGCATGGCGAAAATCCATGAGTCGTCGCATTGAGCTTCAAGAATATTGTTGGGCTTAATTTGAGACACAAAAGCCATGAAATTACACAAGTCTCTAAATTGAGAATGAGTGTCAACCCCTTTAGATGGATCACCTATGACTTGGTCAATTGGATGATTGTTTACAATCTTCCATGATTTTGGAATAGACATAGTCAAATCATCATTAGATTGATCTTTGATGTCTGTCTTTTTCGGGGGGTCATTTGAAGGGTTGGAGATATTGAGATCATTTAGCTCATTCTCAATCCCAACAACCTCATCATCATTTAAGTCAATCCAAGAAGTCAATGGTAGTGGTGACTCATTAAAAACAACATGAATTACCTCTACCATGGTTAATGTCTTTTTATTGTAGACTCTAAAAGCTTTACTTCGAGAAGAATATCCCAAGACAATTCCCTCATCCGATTTGGACTCAAATTTTCCCAAGTTATCTTTGTCATTTAGCACAAAGCACTTGCACCCAAAAACTTTGAAATACCCAATGTTGGGCTTTCGACCATTCCATAATTCATAGGGTGTCTTATCTAATTTAGATCGAATGATGACTCTATTAATAACGTGGCAAGCGGTGTTGACTGCTTCGGCACAAAGACTTCGAGGAAGACTATGTTCATTTAGCATAGTCCTAGCCATTTCTTAAAGTGATCTATTCTTTCTCTCAACAACTCCATTTTGTTGAGGAGTTCTAGGAGCCGAGAAATCATGAGATAAACCAAGTTCATCACATATTTCCTCTAAGTCATGGTTGTCAAATTCTCTTCCCCTATCACTTCTTATCTTCTTAATTGAAAAATCTTTTTTATTTTGGATTCTTCTACAAAATTTATTTAGGATGGAGTGAGTTTCGTTTTTACGAGTAAGAAAATGTGCCCAAATAAATTGTAAGAAGTCATCAACTATGACGAGAACATAAAGTTTTCCACATATCCTAGCAATTCTTTCCGGACCAAAAAGATCTATATGAAGAAGTTCTAAAGGTCTAGAAGTGGTGATATCTTTCTTTCTTTTGAAAGAATATTTGACTTACTTGCCCGTTTGACAAGCACTACAAACTTTATCTTTAGAATATTTAGTCTTTGGGAGGCCTTTGACTAAGTCATTTCTAGACAAGTGGTGAAGAAGATCCATACTAGCATATCCTAAACGTCTATGCCATAACCAACTACTTTTGCTAGTTGTGATAAAACATTTAACATTTTGTTCATGCAATTCACAAAGCAACATATATAGTATAGACATTCCCATTTCGTTTGGCATTGAATAATTGTGTTCCATCCTTCTCAACTATGCATGCATTTGACCTAAAGATGACATCATAGCCTGTATCACATAATTGACTAATGCTAAAAAGATTGTGCTTCACCCCATTAACAAGTAGAATATTTTCAATAGATAGAGAAGGGGTTATACTAATAGCGTCGATTCCAATAATCTTGCCTTTCGAATTGTCACCAAATGTGACGTTTCCTCCTTCATAAGCTTGGAGAGAGGTGAACTTTGATTTATCCCCCGTCATATGCCTTGAGAAACCGCTATCAAGGAACCATTTGTCCTTGTTGGTTGTCTTCAAACATACTTACAAAAAGATGTTTAAGTGCCACCTTTTGGTACCCAAGTAGTTTTGGGTCCATTAATGTTAGCGATGCATGCAATAGTTCCCTTTGGAACCCAAGTCATCTTAGTTGTAGCCTTTTCACATTTTTGATTATGAAGAAAAGTTCATTTTGGAACCCAAATCATTTTTGTCTCTTTAAATCTACAATTGCATACATTCGCCTTATGTCCATTTTGCTTGCAATAATAACACGTAACATGCTTGTGAAAATTTGAAGAATGTGAATAAGATTGCTTAGTGAATGTGTGCCTTAATGATTTTATCTTTTTCAATAGAATCGCAAATTTATCAAAGGCGTCATATCCTAATCCATTTTTATCAAATCCTCTTCTTTGCCTTCTTAGAATGATAGTTAGATTTTTTTTCCCTTAGTGAACTTGGCTAGAACATCGATTTGATCATCAATGGTTCTTTTTAAGAATTCATTTTATTTTTCTAACTTTTTAATAGTATCATCATGCAAGCTAAGTGAGATGGGTGTGGAACAAGATACATCACAAGATGATTTATTTTTCTTGAGAGAAACATGTTCAAGAGCTAATTTTTCAAATTCATCATGTAAATCTTCAAAAGATTCTTGCAACTCATTAAACGATACTATCAATTCATTATATGATAATTTAGAGCTATTTAAGAAAAACAAATCTAATTGTATCTCATCATCCTTTGCCATGAGACAAAAGTTAGCCGTTTCCTCGGAATCCTAATCCTCATCCTCATCTGATGCGTTTGAATCATCGTCATCCCATATAGAGTTCATGGCCACTTTCTTTTGCTTCCTTTCATCATCCTTCTTTAGCTTGAAGCAATCCGATTTACAGTGCCCCCGACTTCCCACAATTGAAGCAAGTTGGAGGCTTTCTCTTGTTCGAATCACTTCTTGGTTCATTTCTCTTGATAAACCTTCCACCATTCAATTGATTCCATTGAAGAAACCTCTTGAACTTTTGAGTGATCAAAGAGATGTCCTCATCTTGGTCTTCATTATCCATCTTAAGAATATCTTCTTGGATAGATGACTTTAATGCTAAGCCCTTCTTCGGTTTTGATTCCTCTTCTCTGGATTTTAGGGTGATCTCCCACGTAAGAAGGGACCTAAAAATTTCATCAATGTCTATGGTATTTAGATCATGGGCCTCCTTAATTGCCTTGACTTTTGCATCCCATTTAGCCGGAAGGCTCCTAAGAACTTTTCGAGACACATCGGATTTTGGAATGATCCTACAAAGATGCTTAAGTCCATTTAAGATGATAATAAATTGAAACATCATAGAATTGATATTGTCATCATTTTTCATAGCAAACAATTCATATTCATGCATAAGAATATCAATTTTAGATTCACGCACTTGAGAAGTACCTTCATAGGTGATAACTAACTTATCCCACATTTCTTTTGCCATTTTGAAAGTGGAGACACAATTAAATTCATTTGGGCTTAGAGCACAATTCTTATTGACTTTTGCCTTAGCATTTAAGGAGATAAGTTTTCTTTCATCATTATCCCATTCATTTGGCAATTTAGTAACACGTGCTCCATCGACTAGTTTGAAGGGAACGAAGGGACCGTCCGTGATGACTTGCCAAATTTGGTAGTCAATAGATTGAAGATAATCTATCATTCTAGTCTTCTAATAACAATAGTTCGATCCATCAAACCAAGGGGGTCTATTGTTCGATTGACCCTCAACATGAGTGACTATATTTGAAGTCATGATCGTTCTCTAAGACGGTTAAGCCTTTAATCACTAGATATTAGGCTATGATACCTATAATTAGTCACTAATTAGCCCAGGAGGGGGGGGGGGGGGGTGAATAGGGTTATAAGAAATCTTAGTTACGTTTTGCACTTAATTTGATTTCAATAGTTTAAGTTAAACTAGATGTGAGCAATAAACACTTTTAAACAACAATAGATTTTTCACCTATGAAAGCAATAATCAAGCAATTATGTAAGTCAAGATAAGGCAAGCAAGCAAGTAATCAAATGAAAAAACAAGAGAGAGAGAGAGAGATGACACTGTAATTTTTTCGAGGTTAGGTAACTCCTACTCCTCGGCTTAAAGATCCCCCCTTAAGACTTTCCCAATCTCACACTATGGTTTTTCCTTGCAGGTGGAATAGCAAACCTTTATACACGAGCCAACGAGCCCGTCACGCATACAAGAGGACAAAACCCATTTTGAGGATCAAAGAGCTTCACTTACTCAAGGATCTCTATCTTTTTATAAAGAAATGATACACTCAATAAACACTCAAAACCCTTAGGGTTTATGAAGGATACACAATGTATAAGCTCAAGTGTTTAATGTGATGTGTTTGGTTCTCCCAAGATCTTACACACTCTTAGCAATAAATGACTCAAGAGTTGGAACAAATATCTTCTCTAACTAGCTTCTCACAAATGATTGGAATTGAATGAGAGGAGTCTAGGTTTTAATGCTCAAACTTTTCTTGTTGTATATTTTGATAGGAATGAAGAAGAATAAGATCAGCTTTTTGTGCAAGGGAGTAGAGAGGGATGTCTTCTACAAACACTATCTCATTATATATATAGCTAGGGCAAGAGTTAAGAGAGTGAGAGTCACTTTAGGAGAGTGAGCTGAGAGTGGTGGTAGATGGGGATAGTTGAGAGCCATTAATGCACTGAAAAAGCCATTTTTAGCTCCGTCAGTCAACTGATTTCAATTTGTCAGTCGGTCGACCGTCATAGTATTACTATGTCGATTGACTGGCAAATAACTTAAAAACTCTCGGTCGACTGGTAAATAGCCATAATAAAACTCAAAAACTCTCTATCGAGGTCGGTCGACTGACAAATAATTATCGATCGACTGACAGGATTGTGAGTTGACTGAATGGAATGGTGAGTCACTTGATAGTGCAATTTTCATTTATTTTGATTTTTAGGATGAGCTTATATGTGTGAAAACCTCACATAAACCCTTTGATACAAGTCACTCACCATCCTATCTACCCCAAGTCTTGATTCTTCAATCTTCTGAAGCATTTCAAAAGTGAAATGACCTTTATGTCCTTCCTTTAAGCTTTTTGCTTTCGATAAAAATCCTATTATTCTGTAATTCTCAACTGAGTAAACACATTAGTACTAAGCACGTACTTAATATTTTTTTATCATCAAAACAGATAATTGTTCTTTGATTGAGCCTCAGGCCAACATAAAGGAAATGAATCTTCTTATGTGCTAAAATTTTATAATTTTTGAAAAAGGGCATAAAAGGGAAGTTAGCTTGGTTTACTTGTCAATTCTTGAAGCATAACACATATGATGCTTATGGTTGTTTATTATAATCCATAGATGAAATAGAGTTTCACTCCTATTTTTAATTTCATATTAGTTCATTTTCTTGTGAAATAACTATGAGCATATTTTACTATTTGAATTGATAAATGCACATCATGATAATTTACTTGAATGATAAATTCAAGTGAAGCATATTGATTGTAGAAAATTCACTCATTTTGTGTTAATATGCTTATAGAGAATTATGCCCATGATTGTGCTAACACAAATGGACCAAATTGCAAATGAGTATCAAAGAAAGCTACTTGAGTGTATTGTAGGTTTGGATTGATTCCTTACTTAAGAACTATTGGTTCCTCAATACAACTCAAAAGGGGAGATGAAATCAAGGTCTCTCACAAGATGAGTGGATGATGCAAATCATCCACAAGCAACTCCAAGTAAAATGTGTAGAGCTAGCACCATGGTACACATTTTCTAACCTCCATTACTAATGTGCTTTCATGGATGAGATCAAACATGACATACATATGCTTATTAAAGTGTGTTGAATCTTTATTGATATGTCATGTAACAAATTTGATGATTGGTAATGAGAGTGATTGGCTACTTGGTGCATGCAATTGAATATGTTTTTGATGATTTCTTGATAGTAGCTTGAATTGAAATGAGACTTGGATATATGATGTCATAATATTAGTCTTTTGTCCTTTCAAGTACATTTGAGGCAATATTTTTCAAACACTAGTTTTATGAATGAAAGTCTTGATCATGCATGAAATTTAAAGAATATAGTCATGGCCACCTCTAGACTCACAAGGTTACTTCACTTGTTTTAGTTGATTTCTTGAGTAGATATTTGTCCATGTGATTCCATGATTTTTGTGTTTTATCTAAAGTTTATTGGTATCACATATTGCATATTATTTTGAGGTATTTGAACTTAAAGATAAATTAGTATGGACTTGAGATAAATGACTAATCAAATAAGTCCACAACTAGTAAACCTTAAGAGAGCAAAATTTCTTTGAATGATCCATCTAATGCAAATGAGGATAAGCAATATGCGATGAACTTCAATATGGTTAAATGATTCTCCTTCCTTTATTATATAACTTCTTGGTGATCATTCTAGAGGTATTTTCATAAATTCTTTTTTCCATAAATGGTATTCATTACGCTTAGCCTTTGTTGTTTCAAATTGAAACTTTAGTTGGAGCTATTTAATACATGATTGGATCTTTATTATGAAAATGAACTATATGTCCTTTAAAAGAAACATGTTGAAAAATGGGAAATATTATACTTATATGTAATTATCTTGAATGTGTATTGAAATATGTGCATATATCATGAAAGACATACATTTTTATTATTTTTTTTGTATCTTATATTATTATTTTTATATAAGTTTTTCAATGATATATAATATCTTTAATATCTTATATTTTACACTCTTATATCATTACCATACATGCATACTCTTGTATATTCTATAATACATAGTTTTTTTTATTTTTTAAAAGACTAAGTGTAGTGACCCAAGGTTTAGACCATTATTATCCCAAGATCTTAACCAAGAAGGATATAGTTAATTCTTTGCACATGTGAATGGAATTAAAGTTCTAAGAATGCCACATGCCTCTTTGCATGAAATGTTTTTATCTAATGCATTCTTTTATGATTTTACAATGAAAACTTTTCATGTAGAGAATCATAATGAAATGTATAAGTTTTAGATAATAGGTTTTAAAACTATCATAAGCCGTGCTTAACTTGAAATATGTTCCAAGAGGGTGTTTTGAATGGCTTTAAGTTATTTTATTATGAATGAAGGTTATTTTAGAACCTATATTGATAAACATTCTTCTTGTTGTTTGTCATTTATAACTTATCAAATTTGGTTATTGCACTTATATGGGAATATCATGTTTACCAATATTTGATGTGTTGTGCAAAAAAGTTTATCACAAACATGCAAACTATTTCAAAATGAGCATGATAGATGAACTTATTTCCTTATTGGGTAAATGCCATTTAAATGTCATGAAAATAATTTCAAATACTTTTTGACACTTTGGTTTTGGGAATATATGGCTTCATTGGTTAACTATTCTTGGACTTATAGTAACATAAATGAAAATGTATAACATGTGTTGATTTTTGTATATATATATATATTCATTATCTCATTCATCTCTTATTATTTTAGATAAGTATTTTTACCATATATATAAGAGATATATTTTATGCATTTGAGAAGAATGCATACAATGGCATCACATTACATTACAAAAGACATGTATTTATGAGAGATATTGAGCTCATTTTCATGATTATAAATTTCTTCGTCAATATTCTCACCAACTTTCTCCAAGAGAACTTATTTTGTAAAATTCATAGAGAAATGAAAATGTTTTTGAATATCAATGTGTTAGTATATGTCTAGTGTATTTTTCACATGTTTATTTTAGGATATTCATCTCTTATTCATCATTATGATTTTTACTTTATTCACATTACATTCCATGATTAGTTATTTCATATGTGTTTATTGTATTTCAAATGGTTGAGATGGAGGTGGTGTTGACTCATTTTTACATGCTCATATGTGATTTTAAGTGAATCTTTATACATGACTATGTGATTTTAAATGATCTAGTGATTGAGTGTTCCTTGTTTGCATGTGGTATGTTGAATACTTATGATTTGAGCTTTCATTCAAACATACACACTTGAACATTAAGTCACTCTCCGTTTGAGTCATTCACTTGATACATGTACTTCATATATACAACTTAATTCTCTCCTTGTACTTGATTGTATCTATTCTTTTTGATGATGTCAAAGGGGGAAAAAGATTAGTTGATGTGTAAATGTTATATGCACATTCTTAGGGGGAGCTTGCACATTCTTAGAGGGAGCTTTGCTCCTTGAAATGATCACATGCTACATGTTTAGGTGTTAATATCATTTAGAGCATGGTGATAGGGGAATAAATCCTAAAGTTTATGCATATGCGTTATTGTAATATTCATTGATTGCATATTGATAGGGGGAGCATTATAAAATGCCCTCAATTATTTATTGGCACATATCAATGTTTGTCATCATAAAAAAGGGGGACATTGTTGACCCAAGGGTTTTCACCATGGGTAAACATGACATTTTGATGATAACAATCCATTGAATGTGGTGAACTTAATATCTACTTGAGTTGTGCTTAATAGGTTGTTGATTCAAGATTAACTCAAGAGAGCTAGTGGATCCATGAAAAGATCAAGCAAATGTGCTTAGAGCTTAAAAGACATTGAAGACAAGGATAAAGATATCAACCCAAAGCTTAAAGAAATTGAAGATCAAAGAAATGGGTAAAGTAGGCTTGGGTGAGTGCTAGATTAAATGTAAAGTTATTTTTGAAATAACTTACTTGAAAGCTCAACTCTTGACCATATAGCATATAGGACCATGCATATCATTCATGAGTCCTTGCATCATTAACATTAGACTATGAACATCATTTAGTCTTTGCTAAATTTGAGTTAGTTCAAGCTTTCATAAGGTAGGGAAGAATTCAACAAAGATGTTGTCCTAGAACCATAAACTCAACTCAAATCACTTGAAATGGTTTCTAGATGTATATTAAAGCTTTGAACAAAATTGTTAAACCATGAAAAGTTTTTATCTAATATTGAGAATTTGTTTAAATTGGAAAATTATTTTATGATCTCAATATTGACTTTAGGCATGAAAAGGAACTTAATAAATCTATAATAGATCTTAGAAGTGTGTCTAAGTAATTTTGGAAAAATCCCAAAAGATTTCACGAAAAAAACGTCAAGTGGGTTGTTAGTTCGAAATAAAGTATCACATTCAAATGACCATATCGCGC
This sequence comes from Cornus suecica, assembly GCA_963922005.1. Taxonomy (NCBI): domain Eukaryota; kingdom Viridiplantae; phylum Streptophyta; class Magnoliopsida; order Cornales; family Cornaceae; genus Cornus; species Cornus suecica. The sequence goes on along the minus strand of OY998238.1, from coordinate 46,504,978 downwards.
TCAATAATGGGTTAAATGGAGTTATTAAAAAGCCTAAACTCAAGAGCTTGAAGTCTTATTTCCAAAAAGCTAAAGAATGCCTCCATCTAAGTTACAGAACTCCAATTATAACCAAAAGTGTGAACTATGTTAAAACTGGGCTAAACAACCCAGTCGACTGGGTAAATAGCCTAGTCGACTGCCTGTTGACCCAGTTGATTGGGCCAAGAAGGCCAGTCGACTGGCTGAGTTAGAGAGCTAAAAATAAATTTCAGAATGATTTTTTGAAGACCCATCCAACTGCCCCAAAACACCCAGTCGACTGCCTCATCCTGGATTTGAATTCTAACGGCTAGTTTCGAATCCAAAGTGTTCCAAAACTTCCCAAATCACCCCCAAATGGCTATATTGTGTTCATATGCTATATATATGACATATATGAGCCAAAAATGCGTAAGAAAGAGGGAGAGAAGAGTATGAGTGAAAATCTACCACTTTGGGCAAAATAGTTGAAATTATTTTTGGGTAGAAATCTCTTCTATAGGAATCACCATGAGCATCATTCATATCATCCTCTTGAGATTCATTCTTCATACTTGAGTTGAGCTTTTTATTTGATTATTTCATTCATAACTCTAAGTATCTAAGGAAGTGAGCTTTGAATTTCTATACCTATCTATTTAGAGATATTGTTGTACACTCAAATTCAATTCTTATTCATTTAAGAGTGAAAGTCCAAGAGGTTGTCTTGGCATGAGAATGGCTTGTTGAAGCTTTGTAAAGGTTTATCTCAACCTTAAAAGGAGAGGATTTGGTTGGCTCTCCACCCGCATGAATGAGCAAGGTTGGCTCTTCACCCGGAAGAATGAGCATGTAAGGGTTTGTTATTCACCCGGAAGAAGGAAGCATGTAAGGGTTTACTTATCCCCGGAAAGAGAAGCACGATAGTGGAATCCTTGGGAGATTTTCTCAAGGCATGGACGTAGATCAAAGATTTGGTTGAATCATGTAAAAATCTCGGTGTCTATGGTGTGCATTTTCTCTAACCCTTATCTCTTTACTTTAAAAACAATTGTCATTTTCAATCTTGAGCTTTATATATCAAGGCTATGAAATTGCTTTTGTTTGTGTATTAATGAAGATGTTAGGAAAATGAACAGTTAAAGTGAATTGATATAACTTCTCTTCGAAACACCATAGCATAAAATGTTTGGTTGAACCATGTAAAATCTTGGTGTCTATGTTTGCATTTTCTCTATCCCTTAATATCTTTACCTTATAAGAAATTGTCATTTATAATCTTGAACTTCATATTGATGCCATGCTATGAAATTACTTGTGGTTTTAAATTTATAAAGAGTATGAGAAAATGTTAGTTGAAGTAGTTGATTGGAGTGTGAGCTTGATTGGATTATAGCTTAGACAATCATCTCATTTATTTTGCTAAATCTTGTTACACAACATGTGTTTAAATAAAATGATACTTTAACAAACCAAAGCCTTGAATGTCCATATGAATCCCATGTGCTTGGCAAAATGCTTATTCATCCTAACCTTTACGTTGAGAGTGTACATTCCATTGTAAACTCTTTTAGGATGTTCTCTAGAGAATAACACTTTATGTATAATGTTCATAAATGAGGAAAAATGTTTTTACATGTTCTAATTGGTTAGGAGAATTGCATTCTTGATTATTGGATGATACTTCATATTCTAAATTGAATCAATGATGTAATGTTGCATTAGTACAAGTATGAAATGAAGTAGTCACTAAAAAGATCATTAATCTAACTAAGTGTTTGACTAGAGCTTTACAAAAATTATTTTTGTTAAAACAAAGTCAAACAGAAAAAGTCTCAAAGTTTGTAATTGACCCTATTTAGCCCCCCCTCTAGGTGTTAATATGTGGCCAATAACTTTATTTTCTGCACTTATATTTATAATTGCTTGATTTAATCTGATTTGAAAATTAGGATTTGTGACTGATTAAAATTGAATTTTCGTTAGATAATTTTAATTGATCACATAATCGACAAAAAACCTATTCACCCCCCTCTAGGCTATTTTCATTGATTGTCTATGTGTAAATGCAGAAAAGTTACACAATAGAAATTTGGTTAAAATTTTGGGATCCTTTCTCATTAATCAAAGTCCTCTATTTATACAAGTTTGTGATAAATGGGTCAAGCCCATGTACCCAGATTTATCAACCCCTTAAATCAAGGGATTTGATAAACCCTAATCTTATTTGGACTCTTCATACTATAATTGGATTACTTTTTGCCTTGTGGTCCACACTTTAGCTTCTAGAAATTTCCATGGGCCCATTGTTGTTTTTTCGGCCTGCTTATCTTCAGCCCATCCGCCTTCTGGCCCATCGGTCCCTGACCCATCCGTCGTTGGCCCATCAGTCCAGTGGCCCATCTATAATTGGGCCAAATATTTCAACCATTACACAGGCCCCTGAGGTTATGGGCTTGACATCCTTTCTAAAGCCCATGACCTAATAAATGTAAATACCTATGTATATATACACTAATAGCTTTTATGGGAAATGAAGATGATGAGTTGTCATGTCATTATTGTCTACTTAATGATATGCCAAAACGTGAGGCCATTTCTCCCTTAAATCTCGCACCATGACGGCTTTGGCGTGCCTTTCGGACTTCGTGCAGCCTTTTTGGCTTCCTTCTCTCCTTTTATAAAAACCCCCTTATTCTTCACTTCTCATCACATTTCCATACTTTGTAACTCTATATTCTTGTCTCTGCCTTCTTTAGTTCTTCTTTACTGGGATTCGTTTCTTTGTCATTGCCGCCGTTGATTCCGTCGCTCATCTCAGATACCATAGAAACCTGCTGTTACTCAGAGCTTTTGTAACTCTTCCTTCGTCAATTAAGTAAGTCGATCGGTCTTTCTTCTTTCTTTAATTTATCACCTTTACCCCCTTCTGTCTCTTCTACATTTCTTAACATTATGTCCGATAGTGACGATACCCGGTCGGTAGAGGAAGTAGTTTTACCTTCTGCCTCAGGTACCAATTCTACTAGCAGTGGCACTCCCCAGCCTGTTTCTAAAGGAACCAGAAAGACCACTCTCGAAAGTACTAACCTTCCGGGTTCCTCAGCGACCGGTCCTGCGAAATCCAAACCTTCTGAACCTTTCGTAGTGGCCCCACTTAAGAGGACCCGACCTGAAGTGGATGTCAAACACCTTCGGGCTGAGACCCATGTTCCCCAGGACGTTGATGTGTCCCCCTATCCTGGTTACCTAGACTTTACCTAGAGCCAGGGCCTAGCCCCCGGTAGCATTCTGATGTCGGCCTCTCATCTTAGGGTTCTAATGTTTCCTCTTCATCCCTTTTTTCACTATGTATTTTTCATGCTTGGGTTGCACCCTCTTCAACTGAACCCGAACAGCATTAGGATCATATCCATGCTACTGTTGTACAATAGGGATATGGATCTGAACTTAGGGCTGGCCGACCTCCTCCTTTGTTATTTTTTCCAAAATGCCAGAGCGAGTAGAGGTAGATACAACCTTTTCCCCTTTCACGGCCGCAACATCTGTACCGATACTGAAAAATCGGACAAGGGATGGAAGGAACGAATGGTAGTAGTGAGTGGCAATTGGTCATACCCTTTTTCTCGTATTTTCCCTATCCCCAATAAGTTCGGTCCCATTCGCCTGCCTGTCTACCGCCCCCTTCATAAGGCTTCTTGCCTCTGTGACCATTGTGACCTTCACCGGGGGAACTATGCCTTCAAATTTCTAGGTTACGAGGACAAGGATCTTCCTCTTACCTTTATAAAACAGCGGATAGGTCTCTTGAAAACCCATGTTTGGGGCAAGACCCGATCGGCTACTGACCTGCTGACCATGGACAATCTTGAATCGATCTCTAACTTGGGCGCTGGTGTTGACAGGATGGACCTGCCTGACAAACCTATGTCCGCCAGAATCCCTCAAGTTCCCGAAGGGATTACGCTTGTTGATGCTGTGCCGTTGTCAACAACACCGCCTTCGACTTCGGTGCCTCCTCCTGTTCGGAGTCCGCCAGCACCACTAGCGCAGAACCCATCGGTTCCTCCTCCGCCTCCTGTCAATGCTCCGACTGTGAGGACCCGATCCAGTACAACTGGTGGAGTGGGTACTAAAAGGACAAGGGCACAAGCCGAGAATGTTTCTTCAAGCAAGGCTCCTGCTGCCCCTGAATCATCCCAAGCTCTGATCCCTTGGGAGCCTAAGTTTCTGCTGCCAGATGGAACTCCGGTTTGTGCTGATCAAATCACCTTTAACCATCCGGAAGCTCTTCGGGCTATGGCCAAAGGGATCTGGACACCAGCTGATAGGGCGGCTCAGTCAAAAATCACCAGGACTGATCTGGCTAAGAAGACTTCGATAATGGTTATGGAGGTAAAAGACTTCAATCATCAGTTTGTGTTTTCTATTTCGTTTGTTGACCGTTATTTGTATAATAATCCAATCTTTGTTGCGCAGCTTCTCTACGGCGTTCAGGCCTACAACAGCCTCCTTGAGACTGATGTCAGAGAGATGGCCGGTATGAAAGCCCAAATAAAACAGAATGAGATCCACCGGGTTTCTTTGGTCAAGGAGGCGGATGGTCTTCGCCACACCGTTTCTGAGCAGAAGACTCTTCTGGAAACCGGTGAGGCGGAAAAGCAAACCCTGATTGCCGAAAAGCTGGTTCTAGCTGCCGAGCTGGAAAAAGCGAAAGAGGTTGCTAGGCAGATGGCAGCTGAAAAAGCTGAATCTGATAAACTCTTAGCAGAATCAAAAAGGCTTCTTTCCCTGGAGCGGGAAAAGGTTGAGGTGTGCCGTCTGGGAGGGCTTGACATGTTCAAAAGATACAGTGTCATCTGTGACCTCCGAGCGGTCAAGGCCTGGAGATGTAGGCATGAAATGGAGCATATCCCTCTGGAATTTAGGGAATTCAAGACCGCAGAGGCATTCGATGCCCATATGGGAATACCCTTTCCTTATGAAAACCCTCCTGCCTCTGAGAACGAGGAGCGTTTTGCTGCCATTCTGAAGGGGAAAGAATACCATCCTCCCGAACAGTAGCCAGGACTTTATATGTTTTTGTTTCCCCCAATGGGCTAATTTCTTGTAACTTCCTTTATTTTTAATGAACTAGAACTTTTATCCCTTTTCTCCAGTAATTATTCGTCCTTTGTGTGGGTTTTTATCGTTTCGTACTTGGCTTTTATGAAACAAATCGAGCCTTCGGACATATGGCCCCTGAGGCTATTTATTATTTATTTTAACTTCACACATTTAGGAAATTTCAATGAGTCACAAAGCCTTCGGGCAATGAGCCCCTGAGACTCGATTCTATCCGCTGATTAGTTCAAATCAGATTTGAATTCAAATACATGGGAAATTTTAGCAAATCGTGAAGCCTTTCGGGCATTTAGCCCCTGATGCTTGATTTTATCCTCTAGTTTGTTCAAATAAGGTTTGAACTCAAACACTTAGGAAATTTTAGCAAATTGTGAAGCCTTCGGGAATTTGGCCCCTGAGGCTTGATTTCATCCTCTGGTTTGTTCAAATCAGGTTTGAACTCAAACACTTAGGAAATTTTAGCAAATTGTGAAGCCTTCGGGCATTTGGCCCCTGAGGCTTGATTTCATCCTCTGGTTTGTTCAAATCAGGTTTGAACTCAAACACTTAGGAAATTTTAGCAAATTGTGAAACCTTCGGGCATTTGGCCCCTGAGGCTTGATTTCATCCTCTGGTTTGTTCAAATCAGGTTTGAACTCAAACACTTAGGAAATTTTAGCAAATTGTGAAGCCTTCGGGCATTTGGCCCCTGAGGCTTGATTTCATCCTCTGGTTTGTTCAAATCAGGTTTGAACTCAAACACTTAGGAAATTTTATAATCCAAGAGCCTTGCATAAAAATAGAACTTATCTTTATTGAGATGAACTTGAAATTCATGAAGCAGATGTACCAATATCGGGCACAGATGCTTCGTAACAAGGGTCTCATAGAAAGACACAGTTTTATTTTCTTAACAAGAAAAACAACTATATAAGGATAATACCTCTTTAACCGATTGGCATTCTGAGAGTTGGACTCGAGGCGGCCTGTTTCGTTCTTCCGAACCCGATAAGCACCACGTCCGATAACCTCAACCACTGTGTAAGGTCCTTCCCATGTCTCTCGTAATTTGCCTACAATCCCAATCTTTCTTCTGAGCACCATATCGCCCACTTGGAACTCTCTTCTTTTGACTTTCTGATTGAAACGTGCTCTGACCTGCTGCTGATAGGCAACCAATCTTATCCCGGCGGCTTCCCGTTTTTCTTCTAGGAGATCTAGATCATGGGCTAGGTGCTGATTGTTTAGACCTTCATCCTAGGCTTGACTTCTTAAATTAGGTACTTTTAGTTCGGTCGGGATAACTGCTTCGGCCCCATAAGCCATGGCGAAAGGGGTTTCTCCAGTTGGCTGTCTCGGAGTAGTCCGATAGGACCACAACACCTCGGGCAATTTCTCCAACCAAGCCCCTTTTGCGTCTTCAAGTTTTTTTCTCAGTGTGTCAAAAATTGTTCTATTCGTCCTTTCGGCTTGCCCATTTCCCTGCGGGTAGCCGACGGAAGAAGTGTTTTGATTGATCCCATGCTTTGCTAAGAATGCTTGAACCCTTCTGTTGTCCAGGTTGGTGCCATTATCCATCATTATGGTTCGGGGTAGGCCGAATCTACAGATGATGTGGCTCCAGATGAATTTTATAACATGGCTGCCTGTTATGGTGGGATACGCTTCCGCTTCCACCCATTTGGTAAAATAATTGGTAGCCAGGAGAACATGTGTGGTACATCTTATTGCCTGAGGGAGAGGACCTACAATGTCCATGCCCCATCGGGCAAAAGGGTGAGGAATAATAGTTGGGTTTAAGAACTCCGGCGGTGGGTGAATGGCATCTCCGTGAAACTGACATTTTTTGCAGTGTCGGACATAAATTTCAGCGTCCCTTGCCAGGTAGGGCCAGAAATACCCCTGGGTGAGGACTTTATGAGCTAGGGATCTTCCTCCGGAATGATTGCCACAAGCTCCTGCATGAATCTCTTCCATAACTGCCGATGCCTTGGAGGGGGTGAGACATCTCAAGTATGGTCCGGAAAAAGACTTTCGGTATAGTTGGCCGTTGTATAGGGCATATCTGGCTGCCTTCATTCTTATCTTCCGGGCTTCTGATTTAGATTCAGGCAATATACCAAATCTCAGATAATCTACTATCGGATCCATCCAACTTGGTTCCCATGGGATGACCATTACTTCTTCGGGGGGTTTCAAGCTGGATCGGGCGATGAAGTCCATTGGCACAGTGCGAGTCATGCTTTCTTTTGTGGCGGAGGCTTGGTTGGCCAGATGATCTGCTGCAGAATTGTCCCCTCTGGGAATCTGTTCAAAGTTTATTTGCTGGAACTCTTCGGCCTCCCTTAGAACCAGATTCTTATAGGCTTCCATCTTCGGCTCTCGGGTTTCGTACTCCCCATTTAACTGTCGCACGACTAGCTGGGAGTCACTTCGAACCTCTGCTTTTTGAACTTGAAGGCTTCGGGCTAGCCGAATTCCTGCAAGGATGGCTTCATACTCTGCTTCGTTGTTAGAAGCTGGAAATTCCAGTCTAACGGATTGTTGGATTTTAGTACCATCCGGTGTCACGAGTACTACTCCAATTCCTGCTCCGTTAATGTTGGATGATCCATCCACGAACACGACCCACAATCCAGGCTCAACTTCTTCTGTGCAGTCAGTAGTTTCTGTCTCCAGCAGGAAGTCAGCTACTGCCTGTCCTTTGATGGCCGTTCGGGGGACATAGGTTATGTTAAAAATCCCCAGTTCAATCGCCCATTTCGATACTCTCCCAGATAACTCAGGCTTCGCCATTATGGACCTGATCGGAGTTACGGTAGGTACTATGATCGGGTGTGCTTCAAAATAATGCCGCAGACGTCGTTTAGCATTGACCAGCGATAGTACTAGCTTCTCCTACTTTGAATAACGGGTTTCTGTATCAGCAAAGGATTTGCTGGTGTAGAAGACTGGTTTCTGGTACCCTTTGCCCTCCTTGACCAGAGCGGCGCTGGTAGATGTTACTGAAACGGCCAGATATAGGTGCAGCGGCTCATCGGCTTCAGGGGTTGCCAGGATCGGGGGCTTCGTCATGTAACTTTTGAGTTGGTGCAGGGCCTCCGCTTGCTCGGGCCCCCAGAATTCTCCTTGTGCCGCTCTTATTGCCTGAAAGAACGGCCTGCACCGATCGGTTAACCGAGAGATGAAATGACTGAGGGCCGCTATTCTCCCGATTAGCACCTGGATTTCTTTCCTAGACTTTGGCTCAGCTGTCTCTACGAGAGCTTTGACTTGTGCAGGGCTAGCTTGTATTCCCGTCCGATCAACTATGTGCCCCAAAAACTGGCCTGAGGATACTCCGAAAAAACATTTGGCTGGATTGAGCTTCATATTGTACTTCCGGAGGGTGTTGAATACCTGCTGCAGATCGGCAAGATGATCTCCTTTTTCCTTGCTTTTGACCACTGTGTCATCGATGTAGGCTTCGATGGTGGACCCTATCATCCCTTGGAACACCCTTCTGACAAACCTCTGATAGGTAGCACCTGCATTCTTTAGTCCAAAAGGCATAACCGTATAACAAAATGTACCTGACTCAGTGATGAAGGCGGTCTTTTCCTGGTCCTCCGAGTCCATTCGGATTTGGTTATAGCCAGAGTATGCATCCAGAAAGCTCAGGCGTTCGAATCCTGCGGTGGCATCTACCATCTGGTCGATCTTTGTTAAGGGAAACAGTCTTTCGGGCATGCTTTTTTCAGATCAGTGAAGTCAACACATACCCTCCACTTGCCGTTTTTCTTCTGGACCACCACCACGTTTGCCAACCAGGAAGGAAACTGAACCTCTTTTATGAATCCTGCTTGCAGAAGTCGATCAACCTCTTCGGCTATGATCTGGTTTCGATGGGCTCCCATTCGTCTTTGTTTCTGTCTAACGGGCTTTGCGCCGGGATCCACATTGAGAGAATGTAGGGCAACTGATGGATCAATACCGGTCATGTCCATATGGCTCCACGCAAATATGTCAGCATTGGATCGGAGAAGGGATTCCATTTCCTCTTTTTCTTGTGGATTAAGGCCTGAACCAACATAGGTAAACCTTTCAGGGCGATCGTGACAAATTTGAACTTCCAGTAGTGGTTCAACTGCCATCGGTGATCCCGAACCGCCCTCCTGTAATTGCTATTTGGCATCAAGTACTGTCTTGGACTGCGACTTTTGTTCTGGTTCCGTTCTCCTTTTTAGACTTCTCATAGTGACTGCATAACACTCCTTTGCCGCTACCTGATCGCCCCTGATATCGATTACGTCAACTCCGTTCGGATCAATACACCGCATGACCTGATGCATGGTAGAAGGGACTCCGTTCATACGATGGATCCATCCCCTTCCCATGAGGAGATTATAGGAAGGTTTGACATCCACCACCACGAAAGTTTCTCAGAGTGTGCGCCTCGCTGCCATTACTGGCAGTTGGATTTCCCCCACTGGTTCCATTCTCTTTCCATCGAATCCTGCTATCGGGCTTCTGGATGGGACTATTTCTTGGGGGTTGATCTCCAGTTTCTCAAAGGCCCATTTGGTGATAATGTAGGCACTGCTTCCTGGATCGACCATTACCCTCTTGATCAGGCAGTTGGAGACCATGAGGGAGATGACCAGGGGGTCGTCATGAGGTGTCTGAATATTCTGCATATCCGCAGAGGTGAAAGTAATCCGGGCATCCTCTCTCGGGCTTTGAAACTTGGAGACTTCTCCAACCCTTCGTAACTTCTGGGCTTCCCGCATCTGTGATCTACGAGCTTCTTCCGCTTCTGACCGACTGGGCCCTCCATGGACCATGTGAATGACCCGTACGGGTTGTCCCATAGCCCCCCTGGTAGGTGCATGCGTTGCTTGATCTGATCGGGCTCCTTCCTTGGCAACATACTCGGTCAATTCTCCTTTTGCAATCATGGCTTCCACCTGTCTTCTGAGGCTTCTGCACTCATTAGCGTGGTGCCCGTACTCGCCATGGAAGGCGCAGTGCCTTGACATATCCCTTTGGTCCATCGGCTGTCTGATGGGAGGTGGCGATCGGTAGATTCCTTTGCCCTTTGTTTCCTGGTACAGCTTTGCCAAGGTCACTTTTAAGGGGGTGACCTTCTCCTCAAACCTTGGTCGTTTCATTGGGGTTGGGGAAGGAGCAGGAGGTGCACTCGGTCTTTTCCGGTCTGGTGCCCGATCCTTTACCCTGGATGGTTCGGACGCTCTAGCCTCTACTGTTGCAAAGGCGGTCCTTCTTTGTCGTATCGCCAACTCCTCCTCTAGTCGGAGGTGCCCTTGTGCCCTAGAGTTGAGCTCTCCAATATCGGCTGGCGGCCTCTTGACTAGGGACTGATGGAACTTTGTTCCAGGTATCAGGGCCATTCTGAAGGCTTCGACGGCTGAATGTTGATCGCAGTTGTCAATTGAAGACATCTCCACATTGAACCTTGAGACAATACTTTTTAGGGATTCGCCCTTTTCTTGGATCATGGTGAACAGACTGGAGATAGTCTTCTTCTGCCTTTTATTGCCAAAGTACTGTGCGATAAATAACTCGCAGAGTCTGAGCCAACTACCGATCGATCGAGTCGGTTGCTTTCTGAACCACAGGAGGGCTGCTTCGGTCAGGCTGGTGGGGAAAACTTTGCAGAGTAAGGCCTCGTTTTCGTTGTAAACATTCATCTTGGTATGGACGTGATAGATGTGTTCGGTTGGATCTTTTGTACCATCGAACAGGGTGAACTTCGGTAACCTGAACCTTTCCTTGTAGGGCACGCTGGTGATCGAGACGGTGAATGGTGTCTGAACGGCGTCTATGGATGCCTCGGAGGCCAGATCGATTAGGGTTTGTACTTTCAGGTCCTTGAGCACGTCTCGCTGGAATCTTGACATGGTTTCCTCCAGTTTTTTCATGATCAGGACCTCCTCAGGATTACGAGCCCCAAGAACCTGTAGGGATGACTCTGCCTGTTCCTCACGATCGTTATGGGCTCTAGCGGGTAGGTCATCCATGTCTGTCTGGCGGTCTACAGACCGTTCGCGTTGGCCGGACTGCTCGTCGTCATGGACCTCCTGTGGATTCTGTAGTTGAGCCAATTTTGCCGTCAATTCAGCGTTTTGCCTTTCTAACTCGGCAGTCCTCTCCTCTAGGGCTCGTCTGATCGGATCTTCTGGTTGCTGGCCTCCGTTTGGAGGTAAATCGGTATGTTGTGAACGTGTGATCGTCATTGTTGGTACGAATCTTAGCTTCTTTGCAGAGGGTGAGAAACTTATTGAAAAAGGATTTCAATAATAGGGATTTCCCATAGACGGCGCCAATTGTGTAAATGCAGAAAAGTTACACAATAGAAATTTGGTTAAAATTTTGGGATCCTTTCTCATTAATCAAAGTCCTCTATTTATACAAGTTTGTGATAAATGGGTCAAGCCCATGTACCCAGGTTTATCAACCCCTTAAATCAAGGGATTTGATAAACCCTAATCTTATTTGGACTCTTCATACTATAATTGGATTACTTTTTGCCTTGTGGTCCACACTTTAGCTTCTAGAAATTTCCATGGGCCCATTGTTGTTTTTTCGGCCTGCTTATCTTCCGCCCATCCGCCTTCTGGCCCATCGGTCCCTGGCCCATCCGTCGTTGGCCCATCAGTCCAGTGGCCCATCTATAATTGGGCCAAATATTTCAACCATTACACTATGTAATTTCAATTGGTATCAGAGCGTGGTTTTCCCGATTAAGGTTAACGACCTTGGGTTAGATTCTGAACTTAAACGATGGAGATATCTCGTGAAGGAGGTTCCGTATCTAGGTCCCTTTTGTTTGATGACTCAAATTACACGTATTGGAAAGCGAGGATGAGAGCGTTTTTGAAATCGTTAGGTGAGAGAGTTTGGCTGGCTGTAGAGGTAGGATACTCACCTCATACTATGATGGATGTGATGACTAATTAATCAAAACCAAAACCATCAAGTTAGTGGACTACTGCTAAGACAAACAGTGCTAATTGGAACTTTAAAGCGTTGAATGCTTTATACAATCCTGTGACTGTGAGTGAATTTAAGAGAATTACCACATGCAAAATTGCCAAAAAAGCGTGGGATATTCTCCAAGTAATTTATGAAAGAACTTCAAAGGTTAAACAACTAAAACTTCAAATTTAGAATTCTCAATTTGAACAGCTGAAGATGGAGGAAGATGAAGTATACACCGACTTTGAAGCTAGACTAACTAGTATTGTCATAGGTTGTCACAATCTAGGTGAACTCATTTCTGAGATAACCATAGTGAAGAAAATACTTAGCTATCTACTTGAACGTTTTCGATCCAAGGTTACTGTTATTTCAGAGGTCATGAGTCTTATAGAAATTAAGGTTGAGGAATTTGAAAGGGAATTAAAATCTTATGAGATGGAGATGTTAAAAAATCCCCCTAAGAAAACGAGTGACACAAAAGGGAAGATCATAGCTTTCAAAACCACTAGGGAGGATCATCTTGAATCTGATGGAGAAAGTGAGTTGAGTCTGAATGACATTGTCATATTTGCTAAAAGGTTGAACAAATTTGTTAAGGCTAAACAGATGGCCAATGACAAAAATTTGGAGATAAGTTGGGTGAGTCTAGAAATTGAAATAAGACTCAAACTAGGAAAGATAAGTCTGATCTTAAAAAGAAAAAACCTCAACATTTTGAATGTCAAGGATATGGTTACATAGCTGCAGAATGTGCAAACACTTTGAAAAAATCCAAAGGATTAGCTGTCAGTTGGGATGATGAATCTGATAATGGATCAGCTAATGATGGGATAGACTCAGAAGTAGGTGATGATTCTAGAAATTTCACCATGTTTGCTGCATAAAGTAAAGAGGTTAGAGAAGTTGCTAGAAGTTGGGCAATGTTTGGAGAGGAAGGTTCTGAAAGTGATGAAGATTGTGATAACATGCTTCAAGAGTCTTATGACAAATTACTTGACAAGACCACCCAACTTCACAAAAATCACATGAAATTGTTGACTAAAAGTCTTAACATGGACAAAGAATTGCATTATTTAGAAGATGAATTAGCTAATAGTTCTTAAACTCTAAATCTCCTACAGACTTAAAATGCCAAATTGTTTAAGGAATTGAATAAGTCTGAACAAGAAATGACTCAGGTTTTTAAAGATAGTAGATGGTCTCAAGAAGGAATTAGTTGAGAAATCTACGAGGATTGGAAGTTTGGAAAAAGAATTAGAGGATACTAACTCAACTATCCATAAATGGTCTAGTGGAACACTTAAGCTTAATCATATGTTGAGTATGGGACAATATTCAAGGAATACAAAGGGGTTAAGATTCAAAGGAACAACGAGTAGTTCGAACATCGTTTCCAAAACAACTTTTGTTAGAGCTGCCCAAGTAACATCTAGTTCTTCTCAAGGAAATTCAAATTGGAATTCTAATGCTCAATCTTATGTGAGAGGAGACCTTCAAAGAAAGTCTATTTTTACCTCTAGATATTCTAAATTGTGAATTGATGAAGTTCATAGGTTTGTTCCTATATGTCAGCACTGTGGTGTCAAAGGTTACATTCGCCCGAGGTGTTCAAAGCTAAGAGGGAAGACTTTACAATCGGTAAAGGAACAAAAAACTCAATAGAGAGATTACGTTCAAGATCAAATTAGAGTGTTGAGTGAAGAAATGAAGAATTTGTTAAAATTGGCAAATAAATCTCCGATGCTGTAGAATGTATGGGTTAGGAAAGGTGAGCTACACTATTTTGTAGTTCACACTACACTTAGAGCATGTAATTCTAGCTCCTGGTATCTGGATAGTGGTTGTTCAAGGCATATGACTGGAGATAAGTCATTGTTTGAATTTCTCGAGGAATGTCATGGTGAGATAGTCACGTTTAGTGATGGAGAGAAGTCTAAAGTTCTAGGAAAAGGTATTGTCGTGATTTATGGTATGCTTAAACTATAATATGTACTGTATGTTGAGGGTTTGAAAGCTAACTTGCTAAGTATAAATCAGATATGCGATAAAAATCATAATGTAAATTTCTATCCTGAAAAGATTTTAATCATCGACTATTCTGGAAATTGTGTCATGGAAGGTATGCATTCGTCTAATAACTGCTATTGAATTGTTCCTGATTCAAAATTATTGTGGAATAGAGTTAAACTTAATGAGGTTGAAATTTGGCATCAACGAATGAGACATGTTAATTTTTGTGATTTAACGAAAATCACTAAGAGTGAAATTGTCAAAGGTGTTCCTAAGCTTGACTATGGAAAAGGGATTGTGTGTGGACCATGTCACAAGGGTAAACAAGTTAGATGTCAGCACATGATTATAAACAACATTTGTTCTTATAGACCGTTAGAGCTGTTGCATATTGATTTAATGGGTCCCACTCGGACCATGAACAAATGTGGTAAGAAGTATATTTTTGTGATGGTAGATGATTACTCTAGATTTACATGGGTTGGATTTCTGAGTGAAAAGTCTGAAGCTGCTGAAAATTTTAATAAGTTTGTTTGAAAATTCAGACTGAGAAGAATTATCCCATTACTAGAGTGAGAAGTGATCATATAAATCAAAAGTTGAAACTGACCTATGTTGAAACTGGCACTATAATCATTAACATCAGCAGCTTAAACAAAATAGGGGAAATCAGTATAGTAAGTTGATTAATTAGATCAAATAAGTTGTTTGAAAGTTTGGTTTATACCTTTTTTGGCCCGTGATCTAGTTCGGTTAGCTGTTGCTGATGGGACCTTGGAGGTAGGAGAAGTTTTGGTTTGTGCTGATGAGCTAGGGCTAGTTTGCTGATGAATTTGTTGATGAGGAGCTTGTTGTTGTGAAGTAAAATTGGTTAATAACATAAACATTACATCAGAAAGACCAAAGATGAAAGGTTTTATAAAACATACTTGTGGATTCTGAGGGGACGCTATTGCTTGAGCCCAATATTGTGACCACCATTGAGTAAAATAAGGATCGACATGAGTGGTGGTGGTGAACTCTTTGAAGACAAAACCCAATCTCAAGTGATTGAATCTGTTGGTTACTTCTAAAACTTGTGCTGAAGCTTCAAATCTCACCCTACGATGGAAGTTCTAGTTGAAAGAAAGGTATGGAGAAAAAAGGATTAACTGTGATAAGCCAAATTGCGAAGCAAATTGGGAAGGGATATACTTTTCAACCCCTGATCAATATAATGGGGACTAGGATTTGAAAGACTGTAATGCAAACCTCTGCCGAGAAGACATGAAGCCCAACAAGAGTAAAATTATTCTTTCTCTTGATCAGAGGAAGTATTAAATGGTTTAAAAAGCCTGAAGGGATCACTTTTACAATTAAGAAATGACATAAATTGAAGAGGTGATCTGTTTTTGCATTTAGTAAAAAAGAAATCAAAATACTCAAAAATGGAGTAAGATCGAGTGGGTATTTGTGCATAGGCAAAAGAAATGAGGGGGTCCTTAGCAGAAGGCTTAACTGGTGGAGCAAGTTCTAGGAAGTATAATTGAAACCACATCTGAAGGAGCCACAATGAGCCTCCTGTGCGAGTAAAATTACTGTGTTGTAGGTCATACATACTGTGGGAAAATGCGGTTTATCTTGATAAGGAAACAATTTGTATTGCTGTAAATAATTAGGAGATTTTGTAGTTATTATAATCCCTAATTTTTAGGGATTAGTTTTGACTTGTATTTTACAGATTAGACAGTTTCCTAATTTAGGTGCTCTGATGTATATATAATCATGTAACCCACCTTTTTTCAATACAATTCTGAATTACCCAATTTTGTCATGGTATTAGAGCCTTAGGCATTTTCTAGGTAATTGCATTTTTTTTTCTGGCCTCCATTGTTGAAAAATTGGTCTCTTTACTGAATTTCCTTTTTTTTTTCTTTTCTTTCTTGTCCCACAATTCATTTTCCTCTCAACTTTTCATCACCTTTTGCAATCGTGTTCTGTCCTTTTTCTTATTTTATTTTATTTTTTCAAAAAACATATCAGATTCTACCAAAGTCTGTAATACTTCAGAGGTTTCAGCAACTAAAAGCAGGGAGTTGCCGAATATTCAGGTGACATATAGATTGAACGACATAAATTATTTGAAGTGGTCAAAACTGGTGCAAACACATCTGAAAGGAAGAGGCAAGCTGAGTCATTTACTCGGTATTGGGGATTAAGAAAGGGGATCCGAAGTTTGATACCTGGGATGAATAAGATTCGATGGTGATGTCCTGGTTATGTAACTCTATGTCACTAGAAATCAGCGACACCTGTATGTTTTTGGATTCAGCCAAAGAGATATGTGAGGCCATCAAATAGACTTATTCTAAAGTCTGTGATGCTGTATAAATTTATGAGATTAAGACCAAGATTGCTGCCAGCAAGCAGGGAAATTGGTCGGTCACAGAATATTTCAATCTTTTGTAGGGCTTATAGCAGAAGATGGATCATTACTAGTGCATTCAGATGAAATGTAGTGAAGATGCAGCCATTCTTAAGAGGTTTGTTGGGAAAGACAAAATCTATGATTTTCTTGCGGATTAAACATTGAGTTTGATACAGTGAGAGTGTAAGTGCTTGGAAAGGAAGACCTGTCATCTCTAAATGAAACCATTGAAATAATTCGTGGCATGGAGAGAAGGAGAGGCGTTATCGTTGAGACATACACTGTGGAGGGCTCGACCTTGATGTCAAAAACCACAAGTATGAAGAACTTTGTCCAGAGCAGTATTCTGGTGAAGAAAATGGACAATCAAACCTATCAAGACCATTCAACAAAGACAAGTTGTGGTGCACGTATTGCAAGAAGTCTCGTCGCACTAAAGAGTATTGGAAGCTCTATGGCAAGCCTCAAACAACAAATAAAAATTGTCCAGGGAAGAGTGGACAATCAAAAGGGCAAGGACATGCACATAAGGTGAATGGGCAGCCAAATGGTGAAGACAACCCTCCAAAGACATCTGTCGAGCTCAACAAAGATGAGATTAAGAAATTGAAAAATCTATTGGGTACATTAGAGAAACCATCTACAATAGATACATGCGGTTTGGTGTTCTTAGGTATAGCTACTATTTCTCATGACTTTAATGTCTCGGACGTGCACCTTCAAGCGCCTGGGTCATTGACTCGGGTGCAACCGACCACATGTCTTTTTCTTCCAAAAAATTCACCTCATATATGCCTTATCCTTGCAATAGGAAAGTCATATTAGCTGATGGGTCAGTGACGATCGTGGTTGGTTTGGGGGATATTTTTATAAATGATTCACTCAACCTTAAAAATGTTCTCCATGTTCCGAAACTGTTTTCCAATCTTGTGTCAATCCAAAAACTGACTAGAGATTCTAATTGTAGTGTGATTTTTTATACTTCCCGCTGTGAGTTTCAGGAATAGGGTACGAAGAGGGTGATTGAACATGCTAGAGAGAGAGATGGTCTCTACTACCTTGAAGAATTAAGTGGACAAAATAGAGTTGCAGGTTCGTCATCATTATCATTCCTTTCCGAGTCATATAAATCCCATAAAGACAAGATTTGGCTTCATTACCTTCATATTGGTCACCCGTCATTTAGTGTTCTTAAAGTTATGTTTCCGTTATTGTTCAAAGGATTATCCATTGAAAATTTTCATTATGATGTTTGTGAACTTAAAAGCACAAACGTGTTGCTTTTCCAATTAGCAATAAAAGAGCATATGTTCCCTTTACACTTGTTCATAGTGATATTTGGGGGCCCTCTACTATTTCTAATGTTTCTGGGGCTCGGTGGTTTGTTTCATTTATTGATGATTGTACCCGTATGTCATGGATCTTTATTTTGAAAAATAAATATGACGTGAGCTCAATATTTCCAATTTTTTACAATATGGTCAAGACACAATTTGAGGTTAGGATAAAAATATTTTGATCTAACAATGCTAAAGACTTTTTTAATCAGGTCCTCTCTCCTTACTTTAAAAAATAGGGCATAATTCATGAGTCTTCGTGTGTTAGTACACCCTAACAAAATGGAGTAACCGAGAGGAAAAATGGTCATCTTCTAGCTAATACTAAGGCATTTTTATTTCAAAAAAATGTTCCAAAACAATACTAGGGGGAGGTTGTTTTAACCGCTGCTCATCTCATAAATAGACTGCCTACGAGAGTTCTTGGTTTCAAAAGTCCTACACAAATTCTTTAAAAATTATTTCCCAACTTCAACACCATAAATAATCTTGTCCCAAAGATCTTTAGTTGTGTTACCTTTATCCATATACACTCTCAAAATAGGGGAAAATTAGATCCACAGGCTCTCAAATGTGTCTTTATTGTCTATTCTTCCACTCAAAAGGGCTACAAGTGCTTTCATCCTTTAACAAGGAAGTTTCATGTGTCTGTTGATGTTACCTTCATCGAAGAAGATCAATATTTTCCTAATTTTTATCTTCAGGGGGAGATATCATTCACATAAGATAAGAAAGAGGATTTTTTTTTTTTTGCTTGATTTTCCATTTTCAAATTAACCTAAGTCACTTCCGACCACTGTTTCCAGTCAGCCCGAGTCACTTCCAGCCACTGTTTCTGGTGAAACACTTCCAGCCACTATTTCTAATCAATCCGAACCAAACAGTTAGCCTAAAACAGAGCCTCGTACCCCTGAGCCACAAGGGGTGATAAATGAGAAGCAAACTCAAGGCTCTACTTGTCCATTTCAAATTTATTCCAGGAAAAGAGTGCCAATCTCTCAACTTGTGTAGATCCAATCATCTGAATCAACCCCTGGTACTATCAAGGTAATTACTCAGCCTACTTCTCCTAGAAATAATACCTCAGATGTGTGTGAACAAAATGATTATGATATTCCCATAGTTGTTCTTAAAGGAACAAATGCTTGTACCCAACATCCTTTATATTTGTTCATATCTTATAAGAACTTGTCTCATAACCACAAAGCCTTTGTCACCAACCTAAATAATATCCATATTCCCAAAAACTTGTTCGAGGCATTAGGAAATGTGAATTGGAAGAATGCGATGAAGGTTGAGATGGAAGCACTTAAGAAGAACAAGACATGGGACTTGGTGAGACTGCCTAGAGGGAAGAAACTGGTTGGGTGCAGATGGGTGTTCACATTGAAATACAAATCAAATGGGTCATTGGAAAGGTATAAGGCAAGATTAGTTGCCAAAGTTTATACTCAAACCTACGGCATAGATTATCTTGAGACATTCGCCCCTGTTACTAAGATGAATTCTGTGAGAGTGTTACTTTCATTGGCTGCCAACTTTGGCTGGAAACTGCAGCAATTTGATGTCAAGAACGCTTTTTTACATGGAGATCTTGAAGAAGAAATATATATGGAGGTTCCCCCTGGGTTTAACATTAGTACAGGAGAAAGAATGGTGTGCAAGTTAAAAAAGGCTTTGTACGGACTAAAGTTATAAGAACATTTATAGTATTATTTATGTTTGGCATGATCTAGACAATAACCATGTTGAGAGTTTTGTATATTTGAAATCGAGTTGTTAGTATGTTCGTTTCTATCTCAAGAAAGAAGTCAAGGAGTGTGTTAAAAAGCAAAGAAAGCTACCGGAGGGCAAAATCATCATTTCCAAACATCGTCACTTCACCGGAGGGCAAAAATGTCATTTCTAGACATTATGACTTCAACCAAAAGCATCGAGAGTTCGAGATGACCAGTCTAGCTCAAATATGAAAAAACTGCAAAAGATGCAACATACTTACGTCATTAGAGGCTGAAACAGGACAAATCAGCTCTGACCTACGCTGTGGTTTTAAAGTTGGGAGGGGACCCTATGCCCAAGCATAGGTCCCAAGCATAGTCCTACGTCCAAGCATAGGTCCCAATGCTTGGTCACATGATCACTTGCGATGCAGGATTTGTTTCGGGGTGCTTTCAGATTTTTTCAGTTTGGTCCCTACTTTGAGTTTTTAAGTGATCGATGAATTCAGACCTCTACGTATAGTCATATACATATATTTAGATCAAATTTTAGAGGATTTATCAAGGTATTGTAAAATTACGTAAGAAGGCAAGGTTAGAGTTTTCTATGACTTGGTCTATAAATACCAAGGTTCTACAAGAGAGGAGGCGATGTCTTTGAGAGATCTCTGCATTATTCTATCATTTATATTCTTCTACAGAGATATAGATATAAAGATAGAAAATATCATTGAGTGATTAGAGATATACAAGTTCACTCTTATTTTTGAACATCTTCAATCGTGTTTCTACATCGATGATTTCTATGCACGATTGAATGGTAAAACTCTCATAGAGTCTGTAATTGTTGATTCATAGTGCATCGGTACCTGAGTGTACCCGTGATTTTTTCCTTGGAATATTTCCTTGGTGTTTCCATGTATAATTCTCTGTGTTGTCTCTTGCTTTATTTTCTGCACTATATTGATGTTTGCTCGATACATCTATTTTTGGAATTAAATTGAAAATTAGGGTTTGTGACTAATTAAAATTGAATTTTTGCTAAATAATTTTAATGGATCATAAAATTGACAAAAAGCCTATTCACCCCCCCTCTAGGTTGTTTTGACTATCATCTAGATAATTTCAAAAGCAATCCCCGAGAACGTGGTTTGGGAGATTTGCTAAGGTGATGCATAGTATGGGATTTAAACAAAGTCAAGGTGACCATACTTTGTTTGTGAAACACTCGGTTTTAGGGGGAGTGACAACATTGTTAGTCTACGTAGATTATATTATAGTGACATGAGATGATTCTGAAGGGATGGAGAACTTAAAGATGTGTTTGGTAAGGGAGTTTGAGATCAAAGAGCTTGGCAAACTGAAATACTTCCTTGTTATTGAAGTAGCTCACTCACGAGAAGGAATATTTATATCGTAGCAAAAATATATGCTTGACATGTTGAAGGATACAGGTAAGCTGGGATGTAAACCTGTCGATTCACCCATAGAATCCAACCATAGGCTTAGTGATGCTCCAGAAGATATGGCTGTAGACAAGGGCTCCTATCAGAGACTTGTGGGGAAGCTAATTTACCTGTCACATACCAGGCCTGACATAGTTTATACGGTGAGTGTTGTGATCCAGTTCATGCACAATCCCAAAGATCTTCATCTCAAAGTTGTATACCGAATTTTACAGTACATGAAAGGCACACCAGGGAAAGGAATTCTGTTTAAAAGGGGGAAAGGACTGACTCTTGAGGCTCATACTGATGCGGATTATGTAGGGTCTATGGTCGACAGAAGATCAACTTTGGGATATTTCACTTTCCTAGGCGGTAACCTTCTGACTTAGAGGAGTAAAATACAGAATGTGGTTGCAAGATTCAGCGCAGAAGCTGAGTTTAGATCAATGGCACTTGGTATTTGCGAGCTCTTATAGCTAAAGATAATCTTGGAAGATTTGAAAGTCAAGTGGGAAGATCTAATGAGGCTATATTGTGATAATAAGTTAGCGATTAACATTGCACATAATCCAGTACAACATGATCGTATGAAGCATATAGTGGTTGATAGACATTTTATGAAAGCGGAGCTAGACAGTGGCCTAATTTGCACCCCGTTTGTTTCTACTTGTAATCAACTTGCAGATATACTTACCAAGGGATTGTCTAGTACAATTTTTCAGAAATTAACTAGCAAGCTTGGAATGGATGATATCCATTCACCAGCTTGAGAGGGAGTGTGGGAAAATGCGGTTTGTCCTGATAAGGAAACCATATGTATTGCTGTAAATAATTAGGAGATTTTGTAGTTATTATAATCCCTTATTTTTAGGGATTTGTTTTGACTTGTATTTTATAGATTAGACAGTTTCCTAATTTAGGTGCTCTGCTGTATATATAATCGTGTAACCCCCATTTCTTCAATACAATTCTGAATTACCCAATTTTGTCACATACCCTGATAAAGATAGGCCAAAACTAGGGGTGCTAAGGCATAAGTTCGGCCAGCAGCTAGTCCTTTGGCCAGGGGTATGAGCTCTTTGTTGACTTGAATAGCTAGGACGTAAAGCAAACATTTGTCAAGCCAGCAAAGGAGGAAAACAATGTGCTCGTCGTCATCAATTGGTTCTCCATCATTCTTCTTCTTTGTCGTAATGAAAAGTTCATGAGAACCTTTTGTCGATTTGGCACCATTAGTTTTCTCTGGAAATTCAAAGGAAATTTTTGGGGTATCCATGAGGCAATTGACTTATTCTCCGGTGGTTTTCAAGCCGGTGAGGAAACAAATGTCCCTCATTGTAGGCCCCATCATCCCGCACTCAAAATGGAAGGAGTTGGTAGTAGAAGACCAAAAGTGGGAAGCCACACAGAAGAGATATCGATCTTGAGAAGATGCCATAGTGAATCGGCTGAGAAGGATGGCATCGTGAATCCCTTGATGTTTCCATATTGTTGATTTCACATAGGCCATTCGATTAACCCAAGTGATCCAATCAAGAGATGGAAAATGCCAATTTCGTATATTGATGGGGATTTTGGTGTTGTTTTGAAGATGGTTTATGGCATGGACAAGGGGAAGACGAGATTCGGCTAAAGGGTAGTGAGGGTTTAGCTCAACTGGAGGATATTGGGTGAAAGCTGTCCTAATCCAAAGGAACCAGAGGATAAGGGAATTATGTCATCAAGATAAATTCGATTTAGTGGAAGTTGATTGATGATTCGGAGGACTTGAGCTGCATTCGAATTGGAATCTGGAGTTGGGGATTCCAATGGAAGCTCGGTTTTGTCGATTTTAGGGGCCATAGTTGATGCTTTGGATGAATGAGGTATTGAAGCTGGATCGGCTAGGGTTTACAAAAAAGAGAAGGAAAAAGTTAAAATCGGGTTCAGTTCAGTATGAGCCAAGGATACATACATTGGTATATATATAGGTGGAGATATATGAATATATGTGAGAAGATTAATGATTGAAACGACTGGAGTCATAGGGAAGTGGCAGTCAAGGTGGAAATGATAAATCATAATCAATAGAAGACTCTTGAGCTTTATCTGCTAATCGGGAATGAGCAAATTAGGGGTTATGATAATTTCAAAACAAAGGGTGACAAATTCTTTATTTTGAAATTATGGGGCATTGTTGACACCCCAATTTGACAAGTGACGTGGCAAGCAATTGGGCCAAATTAATTGGGAGACATGAAGAATTACAGGCTTATACTTTATGCCGAATTAAGGAAAGGAGTGGACCAGTATCAATTGCAAAGATCAAACCCATGAGAATGAGAAGAGATAATTATACATTGCAAAAGAGTTTTGATTTGAATTGGAAGTTGTAGGATATATCATGTCAACTGATTTGTGAAGGACTTGAGTAAAGAAAGAGATAGAGTCAAATGATGAAGACAAAGTTGTTGCACCAATAGAATGGTTTATATCAGTTTGAATTTAAATTGTAATTGTCTTTAAATTTAAATTTAGATATGTTTTTTTTATCTTTATACAAACTTTTAGTAAGTAAGTTATTGTATAACATTATAAATAATGACCTTGTTGCTACTTGGCAAGAGCTCTCACACCAATCAATCAAACACTTCAATTACCTCAATTGTCATTTTTAATTTCCAAGTTCTCGTTATTATTTTTATTTCTTTCAAAGTCTTACTTTTAAAAAAGTCTTTTAGTTTAATCAAGTATTGCTATTTACATTTCAATCAATCATTTCATTTTCCAGTAATTGTTTTCTTGCGAAATTGTTATTTTAAGTTATTCAAGTTTTCAAAACTTTTGATTAAATTCAATATTCTTCATTTAAGTTGTTATTTTTACATTCATCATCTTTCATTCAAACATGTCAATTGTTTGTGTGAGATTTGTGATTTCCAATGTTATATTCTCAATTAGTTCAAGTCCTATTAATTGAGGCATAGAAAAATACCCGAGGTAGGAGTTCAATGTTCTCCCTCCTATTCATCGCCTGAGAAGTCAAACCCAAAGAAGACTACGTTTATTTTCCGACTAACTTCTGGAGCCGAGGTCAAGATTTCTGGCACGCCTGCATACAAATCCCATTACTCGGCTGACCTAGCCGATTTAAGAGGAAACAAACACTATAATATATAAATCAAAAGTTGAAACTAACCTATGTTAAGAATAAGAAGCAAGGAAGAAAAATTCTCGACCAATGTTGAAGAAACAAAAACATGAAATGTGTTCTATAAAGGGCTGAGGTATAATGGTGTAATTTTCACATTATTTCATGTGACCTTAACACACTAAAAAATTGACTTCAACGGAGTAATGTGTAACAATTTGATAATTTAAGGACTCATGTGCTCAATTTTTTTTTAATTCAGGGTATACTGCAACACTCATAATTGAGGAATTGTTTTTTTGCAATTTTATTATAAATCCAGCTCAAGATGTAAATTTAATATTCCTGGTAAAATTTTCATTAAATCCGATACTATTTTGCTTTCATATTATATCAATAAATATATATATTTTTTGAAAGGTTCAATAAATATTTGTTGCTTTGATGATAGATGAGTAAATATAAGTTATATAACTAACTCATATAGGAAACAAATATAAAAACTAAAAGAGGACAACAAAATATACAACTATAAAATATTATACCAACACACAATCAATCCGGTCAATCCGGTCACCTAGTTTCTGGAATTTCAATTTGTCAGCTTGAAACGGTCAGAATTTCAAATTGAAGCTTACAATTCGAAATTGGAGACCGATTGTTTTGTCAATGGATCGGTCACCAAGCTTCAAATTGAGGCTCACGTTTTGAATTTTCGGACCGTTACATGGCTTAATACCAATGCACTGTCAGTCCGACTCGCCACCACTCTCTCTGTGAGACACACACACAAACATAGAGAAACACACACACATATTTATGCCCTGATGATTTCTAAATGTTGTCAAAATACAGATGGTAGCTGAGAAACTTCAATTTCAGTAAGGTACGCCCATTCACATTTGGTAGATGCAATTTCAGTCAGGTATGTGCCTTCTCATTTGGCATATTGAATCTTAATTTATGACAATAATTTCTACTTGTTTTTAATTAGTGATATAAGATATCGAGTTTAATGGGATAGACTAAGAGATTAATATAATTATCTTTT
Source organism: Cornus suecica (assembly GCA_963922005.1). NCBI lineage: Eukaryota > Viridiplantae > Streptophyta > Magnoliopsida > Cornales > Cornaceae > Cornus > Cornus suecica. The sequence continues at coordinate 46,479,793 of OY998238.1, read as the reverse complement.
GCAGTTGAAATTCCTTGGATATCTATTTAATTCTCAGAGATAATGATGGAATTCAAAAGACTAAAGAATAAACAAAAAAAAAAAAGCAAAAAGTAAAGTAACAAAATCAATAGGTAAAATTTTGATTTCTCCTGACATCGTCCCAAAATATAATTAGGTAAATAGATTTATAAATACTTTTTCTACTAAGTGAAGCAACAGTTTTCCAGTGGGAACAAACAAGACAAACATAACAAAAAGTATATTTACTTCTTCTACATTTCTGTTTCATTTTATATTCTTGATGATTTCTGTAAAGAAGTGTCAAACTTTTGATTTTGTTACAACTTGTACAGTATTAAGAGGAAATCACATTGTCAATAAAATAAGTGCTCGGAGACATCTATAGCAAGTTGAGCTTTCTCAGTTTCTCCTATACAAGCCACTCATGTACTGTCGGAATTCAAATTGCATGCTTTCAATTTTTTTTGTTATATATATTAGGGAAGGTTTCTATAAATTTGGTAAAGGAAAAGTAATATAAAAAGAAAACTCTCCTAAAATTTAGGGAAGGTTTCTATAAATTTGGTGAAGGAAAAGGAAAAATAAATAGAAAACTCTCCTAAAATTTTGATTTCTCTTTACATAGCCCCAAAATATAAATAGGTAAATAGATTTATAAATACTTTTCTACTGAGTGAAGAAACAGTTTTCCATTAGGACCAAACAAGAAAAAAATAACAAAATTATATATTTGTTTCTCCTTCATTTTATACTTGATGAATTCTTTAAAGAAGTGATAAACCTTTGATTTCTTTAAAAAATACGGGTTTGAAGCCATCTCCCTCGGTTGTGCCGTTGTCCTACCTCTTTATTTGAGAGCCGAAGTAGATCAATTACAGGTATGCATCCAGTATCTAATATTGTAACTTCTTTTCGCAGTAACCAAATTATGTATGAAATACAGGCCTAGAGTCGGTTATCCACGTACCTTTGTCGCGCTGCCGTTCAACATTAACTTACATCTTTATTTGAGAGTTGAAGGAGATCAATTAGAGGTACGCAATTGATCTATAATATTACAAGTTCTTTTTGCACTAACCAGCCTATGTATGAGGTTGTTCAATAGTAATCAAACACATGTATAGAGTTGGCTCCAAAGAATCTACAGTGCGACGCCGCTAAGCATTAACCTACATCTTTATATGAGAGCCAAATTGGATCAAATAAAGGTACGCACCCTGTTTTTAATATTGCAACATTTTTTGGCACTAACCAACTTCTATATAAGGTTGTTCAATTCTGAGCAAATACATGTATAAAGCTGGTCTCCCATAAATCTCAATCCCTTCGGCACTAGCCTACATATTATTTTTAGGGTTCAAGGGTTTTAGGATTTAGATTTTTTGGATTTAGGATTTATTGTTAAAGGGTTTAAAATTTTAGGGTTTAGGTTTTACAGTTTTAGGATTTTAGGATTTAGGGTTCAGGATTTACAGTTTATGTTTTAGGGTCTTTGATTTAGGGTTTAGGTTTTTGGATATAGGGTTTATGGTTTAAGGTTTCGCACTAACCAACTGCTATATGTGGTTGTTTATTCTGATCAAATATAGGTATAAAGTCGGTCTCCCATGAATCTCCGTTGCGCCGCCCTTTAGCACTAACCTTCATCTTTATTTGAGAGCCGAAGTGGATCAAATACAGGTACGTATCTAGTCTCTGTATGAGGTTTTTTAATTAAGATCAAATACAGGTAGAAAGCCAATTTGCAACGAAATTTCGTCCCTCCTCCCTTTAGCACTAACCTACATCTTTATTTTAGAGCCGAAGTGTATCAAATACAGGTACACATCCGTTTTGTATAATTTTGCATTTTCTTTTCACACTAACCTACCTCTATATTATGTTGTTTAACTGTGATCAAATAACGGTTTGGAGCCATTTCCCATGAACGTCTGTCGTACCGCCCTCCTACATATTTATTTGATTACAGGTATGCATCTGGTCTCTAATGTTGCAACTTTTTGCACTTACCAACTTCTGTATGAAGTAGTTAAATTGTAATAAAATATTGGTTTAAAGCCTGTTTACCACGATCCTCTGTCGCACTAGCCTTCAACACTAACTAACATCTTCATTTGAGAGCCGAACTAGATCAATTACTGATCGGTTCAAGTCGTGCGAAAATAAAAGTGTTTTGAGTGAATAATTAACACGATCTAGTTTTACATCTCAGTCGCATGTACGCGAGTAGTATATAGTATAGTTGGGTAAAAAGGGTATCGAACCACATATATTAAAGTCGTATTTCAAATAATCGTAAAGTAGAAAATTGAATTATGTTATAAAGATGTTTTGATTGGTTTGTTTTATAATCTAGTAAACATAAAATAAATAAAAGATATAATTTTTGTTTTGGTTTTAAATCAAGATAAACAAGTCTAAAGTTTTCATCCAACTCCACCACTAGTTTTGTAATGTACTCCTTTAATCTTATTATTGCAAAAGGGAGATACAACTTATACGAATCAGATATAATGCTATAAGCAGTGGCCTAATCCCCAAAGAGATGCAATCGATCCGATTCGCTACAATCCATATTCGATTAGTATGATTGTTACATGCATCTATACTATAACTACTCCTAAAACATGAAATTAAAAACATGCTAACAACCATATTCTCTTGGCATGGACTGTGTAAACCTAATACTTTATCATGCCTAATTATGAACCATTATGTAGAAACCATTATTAAATATTTGGAGGTTCTTGCTCCTAATGATAAAAGACAGTTGTTCAAGATCAATTCTTAATTCGATCTCAGCTTAAGAAGAGAATTAACAAGAAATCTTATTTAGGTAATTCGTTCGGTCTCTCACTACATAATCATCATATAAGTGTGCTCTTTAGCTTCCCCTCTTTGCAATAAAATAAATTAAAGTTCTACATTACTCGACTAGGATTTCGTTGGAAACCCTAGATACCGACTAGCCGCTCATGGAGGGAGAAGACTGCATCACTGATGTATCAATCATCTTCATGATTGGTAATTGGTTCTTGAGTTCTTGAGAGGAGCTTCTCTAGAGAGAGAGACTTTTTATACGAATATATGATCTAAAGATATTCCCCAGATATATTTCTTCATAAAGTCTTCACGTATTTATAGACAAAAGTTGGTGCAGATATGACATGTCTTTTCTTGCACTCCAAAAGGACTTGGTGTGGGGACCAAGTATTAGCGGTGAATGAACGATTCTTCCCCTCGATATACTTGTACACAAAGTCAGAATTCTACAGTATAAGTTGCACAGATCCCAATGTCGGTTGCTACCAATCGATCGCAGGTTCCACCAATCGATCGGTGGTTCCTGAATTTTGATATTTATTTATTCTGCGAATTTATGCTTGAGCCACTTGTACTCTGCTTCACTGACATGTACCTTGCTCTGAATTGAGTGCATTTATCTTCTAAGTATAGTTCCGGATCAAGTATGTTTGCTAAAAATCCGAAATTAACTCATATTTGCGTTAAGGTCCTAAAACACACTTAAACACACAACTTGGATAAATACATCTTATTAATAAAATAAAGGGACTAACAGAGGTTTATTTAACGCCCAAAATATCGAATATTCTGATCTCATCAATTCAGGTACACATTCGATCTCTAAATATTGCTAGTTCTTTTCACACTAACTAACCTATGTATAAGGTTGTTCAATTGTGATCAAACACAAGTATAAAGCCGGCTCCAAAGAATCTACAGTGCGTCACCTCTAAGCATTAACCTACAGGTATAAATGTACGCATCTTGTCTCTAATATTGTAATATTTTTTCTCACTAAGCTCCCTTTATATGAGGTTATTCAATTCTAATCAAATATAGGTATAAAGCCAGTCAACCAAAAAACTCGATCGCGCCACCCTTTCAGCACTAAATTATTTGAGAGCCGAAGTGGATCAAATGTAGGTGCGCATTTGGTCTTTAATATTGTTTTAGGGTCGAAGGGTTTATTAGTATTTTGGATTTTGGATTTAGGGTTATAGGGTTTAGGTTTTAGGGTTTGGGGTTCAGGATTTACTTTTTTGATTTTAGGTTTTAGGATTTAGGATTTATGGTTTAGGATTTCGCACTAATCAACCTCTAGGGTTTAGGGATTAAGGTTTAGGGTTTAGGGTTTAAGGTTTAGGCTGTTTGGGGTATATGGTTTATTATTTCACAATAGCAAACCTTTATCTAAGGTTATTTAATTTTAATTAAATACAGGTATAAATTCGGTCTGCGAGGAATCTCTATTGCGCCACTCTTCAGCACTAATCTACATCTTAATTTGAAAATCGAAGTGTATTAGGTACGCATCTAGTGTCTAATTTTGCAACTTCTTTTCGCATTAACCCACCTTTATATTAGTTTGTTCAATTGTAACCAAATATGGGTTTGAAGCCGTCTCCCACAAACCTCTGTCATGCCGCCTTCCTACATTTTTATTTGAGAGGTGAAGTAGATCAATTACAGATACGTATCCAGTCTCTAATGTTTCAACTTCTTTTCGCACTAACAAACTTCTATATGAGGTGGTTAACTTGTATTAAAATACAGATATAAAGCCAGTTTCCCACGAACCTTTATCACGCTGCCCTTCATTACTAGTCTACATATTTATTTGAGAGCCGAATTAGATTAAGGGGGGCCTTTTGGTAACTGTTTATGTTTATTGTTAATATAAATATATTTGGAGAAAAACACATTCGTTAAATTTTATTTTGTTTATAAAAAGTATAAACATTTTTAAAATTCACTGTAACTAAGACATGATCTTATAAACATCAAAATGATGTTTATCATTTCCTATTTAGGTTTATAAAATATTATCACTTTATGTTATATATATCACAATCTTCCACCACAACCGTCAATCACCTCCACCACCTACCACCATTACCGACTATTTCCTCTATCGACCACCATCAACCACCACCACCAGCCACAATCATCCACCATCACCAACGGACACCATTACAGACCAATTCCTCTACCGACCACCGTCAACAACCACTATCGGCCACAACCCATCACCGACCACCGTTAACCACCACTACCAGCCACCGCCTCCACCGCCAACCACCTCTAGCCATCTCTTCCATCACAACTGACCATCTCTTCCACCGACCACTGATCACCACCACCTTCAACCAACACCATCAGCCACCGCCCACCACTTCTGGTCATCGCCTCCACATCTTGCCGCTGCCGGCTATCATCATTAACATACCAAAAATTTATAGTAAACATGTATTTATGTTTATTATATATAAAAGCATCAAAAATATAAACGGTTATCAAACAATAGACATTGTTGTCCATAAACAAAAATAACATATTACCACTAATTATGTTTTTCATAAACAATAAATGACAAACATAATTGGTTACCAATTAGTCCCTAAATAAAGGTACGCATCCTGTCTCTAATATTGCAAAAAAAAATTGGCACTAACCAACTTTATCAGTAGGTTCACTTATGATAAAAAAATAGGTATAAAGCCGGTCTCCCACAAATTTCGACCGCACCATCCTTCAACACTAACCTATATCTTTATTTTAGAGCAAAAGTGGATCAAATATAGGTACACATTTGGTGTTTAATATTATTTTAAGGTTTAGGGTTTAGTGTTTAGGATTTTAGGGTTTAGGGTTTAGAGTTTTAGGATATAGGATTTAGGATTTAGGATATAAGATTTAGGGTTATAGGGTTTAGAGTTTTAGGGTTTAGGGTTTACGGTTCAGTGTTAAGGTTTAGGTTTTACGATTTATGGTTTATGGTTTATGGTTTAGGGTTTTGCATAGGGTTTAGGGTTGAAGGTTCAGGTTTTTGGGTTTATGGTTTATGCTTTCACATTAACCAACCTCTATATGAGGTTGTTTAATTCTGATCAAATAAATCCGGTCTCCCATAAATTTTAGTAACTTTGCCCTTTAACACTAACCTCGAGCTTTATTCAAGAGCCGAAGTGGATCAAATATAAGTACACATCCATTCTTTAGATGAGGTTGTTCAATTCTGATCAAATACCGGTTTGAGGCTGTCTCCCACGAACCTCTGTACTACCTTCATACGTCTTTATTTGAGAGCCAAAGAAAATCAATTACAGGTACGCATCCGGTCTCTAATGTTGCAACTTCTTTTCACACTAACCAACTTCTATATAAGGAGGTTAAATTGTAATAAAATACAGGTATAAAGCTAGTTTTCGACGAACCTTTGTCGTGCTGCCCTCTAACACTAACTTACATCTTTATTTGATAGCTAAAGTTGATTAATTACAGGTATGCATTCTATCTCTAATATTGCAAGTTCTTTTCACACTAACCAACCTATGTATGAGGTTGTTCAATTGTGATCAAACACATTTATGAAGTTGGCTCCAAAGAATGATGCACTACTAAACATTAACCCACTTCTTTATTTGAGAGCCCAATTGGATCAAATAAATGTACGCATCATGTGTTTAATATTGCAACATATTTTTGGCAATAACCAAGTTTTATATGAGGTTGTTCAATTCTTATCAAATACATGTATAAAACAAGTCTCCAAGAAATCTCAATCGCACCACCCTTCAGAACTAACCTACATCTTTATTTGAGAGTAAAAGTGGATCAAATACATGTACGCATTTGGTCTTTAATATTATTTAATAATTTAGTGTTTAGGATTTTAGGGTTTAAAGTTTTAGAATTTAGGATTTAGGATTATTGGGTTTAGAGTTTTAGGGTTTAGGGTTTCGCACAAACCAGCCTCTAAGGTTTAGGTTTAGTGTTTATGGTTTAGGATTTCGCATAAACCAACCTTTAGGGTTTAGGGTTTAGAGTTTAGGCTTTAGGGTATAGCGTTTAGGGTTCAGGGTTTGGTTTTTTAGGATTTAGGTTTGAGGGTTTGAGGGTTTATAGTTTATGGTTTCGCACTAATCAACCTCTATATGAGGTTTAGGGTTTAGGTATAAAGTCGGTCACCCACGAATTTTAATCTCCCCTCCCTTCAGTACTAAACTGGACCTTTATTTGAGAGCCGAAGTGGATCAAATACAAGTATGCATTCATTCTGTAAATGAGGTTGTTCAATTCTGATCAAATACATGTATAAAGTCGTCTCCACTGAATCTCCGTTGCTCCGCGATCAATACTAATCTACATGTTTATTTGAGAACTGAAGTGTATCAAATACAGGTACACATTTAGTGTCTAATTTTATAATTTCTATTCGCAGTAACCCACCATTATATTAGGTTGTTCAATTGTGATGAAATACCAGTTTGATGACATCTCCAACAATCCTTTGTCGTGCCGCTTTGTTACATCTTTATTTGAGAACTGAAGTAGATCAATTACAGGTTCGAATCCGTTGTCTAATGTTTCCACATCTTTTCGCACTAACCGACTTCTGTATGAGATTGTTAAATTAAATCAAATAAAATATTAAAGGTCTGTTTGATAAAACTTATTGTTGGCTTTGAAATTTACTTTCGGCAAACAATTCCAAAATTGATGATAACAAACCATTGAAGAGTGTTTGATACTAATGAATTATTGAGTTTATATTTTCAGCAAAAGACAGGTGAACGACTCAGAAATCAAACTCGAAAAGGAAACTACTCGAAAAACAAGCTCTGAAAGAAAGCTTGATTTAAAGCGAAAAGCTGTGAAAGAAATTGAAGCGCAAATGGAAAATCAATTTATTCAACGGCATAAGCGAAAGTCGAAGACTCAAGACTCGGGGTAGATAGGTCGGGGAACGATCACTGTAACAAGGTAATTTTATGTGTCGATTTTATCGTATAAACTCAAGTATAAAATGAACCGAACTCAAATGGAATGGAAAACGCTTTACCAAACTTAAATGGAAAGAAAAATATTTTTATTAAATATTTTTCATGTTGTAGTCGACTAGAATAGACCTGTGTATTTTCTAGTAGTCGACTAGAACAATCAGTAGCTATTGGTTTTTCATCCACATCAAAAGAGTCGACTGAATGACCATTGAGTCGACTAGACTACAAGAAGTAGTCGACTAGAACTCATTCTAGTCGACTAGATTAACCATTGTAGTCGACTAGAACTCAATCTAGTCGACTAGATGAAGCAATGTAGTCGACTCAAATGCAAAGGAGTCGACTAGTTCATCCTTAAAATCTGCAGATTTTTCAGAAAACATTTCCCCTGTTTTGTGGATTGTTTGTAATGGTGTTCAAACGGCTCTTGTCTTTCAATTACAATATTCACTCTTCAAAACCCTAATACAATGCTATATATAGAATGAGATGTGTATTGTGAAGACTAAGAGATTGAAATACAAAGAGAAAGAAAGCTAGCAAAAATTCTGCAGAAATTTTCTCTACAAAAGCCATTGAAACCAAGCTTTGAAAATCTGATTTTCTTCAAGTTTCTTTGAAAATCAAAACCTCTAGTATCTCTTCTTATTCTCCAAATATCATTCATTGATTATATCCTTTGAGGATACATTTCTAGAGCTATTGTAAAATCACCAAAAACACTTGAGCTTATATTGATTTATCTTCCATAAAAACCTTTGGGTTTTGAGTGTTTTTGTTCTTGAGTGATTTTATTGATTACATACGAATTTGTAATCTCGGACAAGTGAAGTCCACCGATTGTTCAAGAGAGGGTTGTTCTCTTGATTGAGAGACAAGCTCGAGAGGCTTGTATTGTAAAGGTTTGCCATTCCACCTGTGAAGGAAGGGCCATAGTGAAAGGATCGGGAAAAGTCTCAAGAAGGGGTTCTTGAGCCGAGGAGTAGGAGTTACCGAACCTCGAAAAAATCACGGTGTCAATCTCTCTATCTCTTTCTCTTTACTTGAGTTATTTGCATGCTATAATTGCTTAAATATCTTGTATGCTATCTTGTCTTGAAATTAATAGTTAGAAAAGTTTAAATTGAATCATCCACTTGATTTTTGAGAAATTGATTTTTGTTTAAAGTGTATTCAAATTTCGAAAAGAATTAGAATTATTTTTGAACACCCTATTCACCCCCCCCCCCCCCTCTAGGGTTAATTAATGACTAACAATTGGTATCAGAGCCTAATCTCTATTTATTTTAGACTTAACCGTCTTAGAGAACGATCATGTCATCAAATTTAGTCACTCATGTTGAAGGACAATCGAATAATAGGCCCCCATGGTTTGATGGATCAAATTATAGCTATTGGAAAACTAGAATGATAGATTTTCTTCAAGCTATCGATTACTAAATTTGGCAAATAGTTCTTGAAGGACCATTTGTATTGACCAAAATTGTTGATGGAAAAACCATCCCCAAATTACCCAATGAATGGGATAATGATGACCGTAAACTCATGTCGTACAATGCTAAAGCCAAAGTAAATTTAAATTGCGCTTTAAGTCCAAATGAATTTAATCGTATATCTACTTGTTCAACGGCAAAAGAAATGTGGGATAAACTTGAGGTAACCTATGAAGGTACATCTCAAGTACGAGAATCTAAAATTGACATACTCATGCATGAATATGAATTATTTGCTATGAAAGATGATGATGAAAATGTGAATTCCATGATGTCTCGCTTTACAAATATTTTGAATGGACTAAAGCATCTTGGTAGAATTGTTCCTAGATCCGATGCGTCACGAAAAGTGCTTAGAAGTCTCCCGGCAAAGTGGGATGCAAAAGTAACGGCTATCAAAGAAGCTCATGACCTCAACACCATGAGTCTCAATGAAATCTTCGGCTCTCTACTCACTTGGGAAATAACATTAAAAGCTTGTGAAGACGACATCAAGCCAAGAAAGGGGATAGCTTTGCAAGCCTTCACCAAAAATGAAAATAATGAGCCGAGTGAAGAAGAAGAGGATGAGGACATTGCCTTGTTCACCCAAAAATTCAAGAGACATCTTCAAAGAAAGAAAGCAAATGGTGGAAGATTCGTGAAGAGAATCGAACCAAGAGGCGAGCCTAGCAAAAGAGAACCCCCAACGTGTTTTAATTGCGGAAAGCCGGGACACTACAAAAGTGATTGCTTCAAGCTCAAAAAGGAAAACGAGAAAAGACCTAGCAAGATGGCAATGAATTTCACATGGGAGGACTATGACTCATGCGACTCGGATGAGGAGAAAAGTAGTGAGGAAACGGCCAACATTTGTCTCATGGCAAATGAAGAAGAGGTACATTTAAATTTAAATGATTTAGATAAACTATCATATGATGAAATTCTTCTTGATTACAATGAATTGCAAGATGTGTTTGAAGAATTACATGATGAATTCGAAAAATTAGCTAGAAAATATATCCTTCTTAAGAAAGCTAAACCTTCATGTAGTCTCACTAGTGCAAGCTTAGAAGTTTCTTGCAATGACAAAAGCATTGAGCTAGAAAAGGAAAATATTCGTTTGAAAAATACTATTGATGATCAAATAAATGTTTTAGCAAAATTTACAAAAGGAAAAGAGAACCTTAGTATCATGTTAGGAAGACAAAAAGGATCATTTGATAAATGCGGTCTAGGGTATGATGCTTTTGACAAAAATGCTCTCATTTTGAAAAAGAGAAAATCACTTAGCTCTACATTTACTAGAAAATCATCTCATGCTTCTTCAAATGATTATAAACATGTTACTTGCTACTATTGCAATAGAAAAGGACACAAAGCAAATGTATGCTTTCATAGAAAGAAGAAAATTATGTCAAAAATGGTTTGGGTTCCGAAAGGATCTATTGCATGCTCTCATAGAAAAGAAAATGTTGTAACAAAACAAATTTGGGTTCCAAAAGGAACTATTGCATATCTATCTAACCAAAATGGACCCAAAACAGACTGGGTACCAATAAAAGTTACTTGAACTTGTTTTGTAGGTATGCTTGAAGTCCGCATCAAAAGAAAAATGGTTTCTCGATAGCGGATGCTCAAGGCATATGACGGGAGATAAATCAAAGTTTATTTCACTAAAAACATATGAAGGAGGAAACGTAACTTTTGGAGACAACTCTAAAGGAAAAATTATAGGAATTGGCTCAATCGGTATCCTCTTCTCTCTCTATAGATGATGTGCTTTTAGTTGATGGGTTGAAGCATAATTTGTTTAGTATTAGTCAATTATGTGACAAAGGCTATGATGTTATATTTAGGACAAATGCATGCATAATCAAGAAAGATGGGAAGCAAATGTTCAATGCCAAAAGAAATGGAAACTTGTATACTTTGTTGCTATGTGAATTGCATGATCAAGATGTTAAATGTTTTGTCACATCTAGCGAAAATAGTTGGTTATGGCATAGACGTCTAGGACATGCTAGTATGGACCTCATTCATCGTTTATCCAAAAATGATTTAGTCAAAGGCCTCCCAAAGACTAAATTTTCGAAAGATAAAATATGTAGCGCATGTCAAGTAGGCAAGCAAGTTAAATCCTCTTTCAAGAGAAAGAAAGATATTACCACTTCTAGACCTCTAGAGTTACTTCACATGGATCTCTTTGGTCCGGAGAGAACGGCTAGCTTAGTCGGGAAACTCTATGTACTTGTTATAGTTGATGACTACTCTAGATATACTTGGGTTCACTTTCTTGCTCATAAAAATGAAACTCACTCCATTCTTGAAAGATTTTATAGAGTCATTCAAAATGAAAAAGATTTGAAGATCAAGAAAATAAGAACTGATAGAGGTAGGGAGTTTGAAAATCAAGACTTAGAGAAATTATGTGATGACCTAGGTGTTTCTCATGATCTCTCGGCCCCTAGAACCCCTCAACAAAACGGTGTAGTTGAAAGAAAGAATCGATCTCTACAAGAGATGGCTCGAACCATGTTAAATGAGCTCAACCTTCCTCGAAGCCTTTGGGCGGAAGCGGTAAACACCGCTTGCCATATAATTAATCGTGTTATTATTCGGATGAAGTTAGGGAAAACACCCTATGAGTTGTGGAATGGTCGAAAGCCCAATATTGGGTATTTCAAAGTTTTAGGGTGTAAATGTTTTGTGTTAAATGATAAAGATAATCTTGGAAAATTCGACTCCAAATCGGATGAAGCAATTTTCCTAGGATATTCTACAAGAAGTAAAGCATTTCGGGTTTATAACAAAAGGACTCTAACCATGGTTGAGTCTATTCATGTTGTCTTTGATGAATCACCCTCACCACCATCACCTAGAATTGACCTAGAAGAAGATGAGGTTGTTGGGATTGAGGATAATCTAAATACTCTCAATATCTCCAACTCATCATGTAGCCAAAAGGAAATGAGGGAAGTTGAGCATCAATCCAATGATGACTTGACCAACTCAATGCCTAAAGCATGGAGGATTGTTCACAATCATCCTCTTGATCAAGTCATAGGTAATCCTTCAAAAGGGGTTAGTACTAGATCTCAACTTAAAGATTTTTGCAACCACATGACCTTTGTATCGCAAATCGAACCCAAGAACTTCCACGAAGCTCAATGTGATGATTCTTGGATCGTAGCAATGCAAGAGGAACTAAATCAATTTGAACGCAATCAAGTTTGGCGTTTAGTTCCTAGACCCGAAAATCAAACTATAATTGGCACAAAATGGATTTTTCGAAACAAAAAGGATGAGAATGGAGTAATTATTCGAAATAAAGCAAGATTGGTAGCTCAAGGATATAATCAAGAGGAAGGCATTGACTACGATGAAACCTTTGCACCGGTAGCTAGATTAGAAGTAATTAGAATGCTTCTTGCATTTGCATCATATAGAAATTTCACTCTTTATCAAATGGATGTCAAAAGTGTTTTCTTAAATGGTGTCATAGAAGAAGAAGTTTTTGTGAAGCAACCACCCGGTTTTGAAAATAATCTTTGTCCAAATCATGTTTTCAAATTGGCTAAAGCTCTATATGGTTTAAAGCAAGCTCCTCGAGCTTGGTATGAGAGACTTAGCGGGTTTTTAACTCAAAATGGTTTTACAAGAGGGAAAATTGATAACACGCTTTTTACAAAAACCATTAAGAATAATTTGTTGATTGTCCAAATTTATGTTGACGACATTATTTTCGGCTCAACAAATAATTCTTTATGTAGGGAATTTGCCACAAGTATGCAAAACGAATTTGAAATGAGCATGATGGGTGAATTGACTTTCTTCTTAGGGTTGCAAATCAAGCAAAGCTCGGATGGCTTATTCATTAGCCAATCCAAGTACACTAAAGATTTGCTAAAGCGATTTGGTATGGAGGCTACCAAACATGCCATAACTCCTATGAGTTCCTCTATTAAGATTGATAAAGATGAAAATGGTAAATGTGTTGATATTACTAATTATAGAGGCATGATCGGTAGTTTGCTTTATTTAACCGCTAGTAGACCGGATATAATGTTTAGTGTATGCTTATGTGCCCGGTTTCAATCATGTCCTAAGGAATCTCATTTGCTTGCGGTCAAACGCATTTTTCGCTACCTAAGTGGTACAATAAACTTAGGGCTTTGGTATCCACGTGGAACTTCAATTGATCTTATTAGTTATTCGGATGCCGATTTTGCGGGATGTAGAATTGATCGTAAAAGCACAAACGGTACTTGTCATTTTCTAGGACACTCACTAGTATCTTGGTCAAGTAAAAAGCAAAATTCCGTTGCATTGTCTACGGCCGAAGCCGAATATGTGGCAGCCGGTAGCAGTTGCGCTCAAACTCTTTATATCAAGCAACAACTACTTGATTTCGGTCTTACCTTCTCTCACGTGCCTATTAAATGCGATAATACGAGTGCGATTTGTATTTCAAAGAATCCTATTCATCACTCACGCACCAAGCATATAGAGATTAGGCATCATTTCTTACGTGATCATGTTGCTAAGGGTGACGTTGAATTGGTTTTTATCGACACTAAAAATCAATTGGCGGATATTTTTACAAAACCACTTGCGGACGAATCATTTTCTAAAATACGTCGAGAAATCGGAATGGCCATGGATTTTGATGTTTTATCTTAATTTCTGTCATAATATTTATTTTTCATATTTTTGCTATTTTTGTGTATTTATTTCCTAATTTTTATCTATTTTTATCATTTTTATTCTCCCTTTTCTCTTCTAGTCGACTCATCCTGTGTAGTATAAACCATTCTAGTCGACTACATTGATCAGTAGCCACACCATTTCATGGTCTTCACCTTCAAGTCGACTCAATCACCTTCTAGTCGACTCATTTCCCATTCTAGTCGACTCAAACACTATTGTAGTCGACTACTTTGCCTTCCTAACCGACTCAACCCTTGCCTAGTCGACTCAAACCCTCTACCTAACCGACTCAACCTAGCCCTAGTCGACTCAAGCCCTATAAAACCTAACCCCCTTTCATCTTCTCCATCCGCCTCCTTCAAACCCTCACCCACATTCAAACCCTCTCCTCTCAATCCCTCTCCTACTACCACTTATATCCTCAAATCTTCACCTATCTCTCACTAATTTCACATTTCCATCATCCTCCACCCATTTCCTTCTCCAAATTTCATCATTCTCACTCTCTCATACATCTATATATATACACCATCATATATCTATATATCTCTATATATTTGTGCATCATCTTCTACAATGCCACCGAAGACTCGAGGTCTATTTCGGAAACGTTCACGCATTGATGGAGGCCAAAGCTCCACCAATCCACACATTCCTACGGCTATTGATGAAGAGGAGTCGAATGAACCTCTTCTTCTTGAGGTACTTCTTCTTGATGATGATAATAGAAATAATTTCATCACTGTTTTTGATCACCGTGCTCCTACACCTTGCCGTATTGTCACACAAGATTTATGCACTGAAATTCGGGCTCGAACTTTCGAGTTGTTCCAAGCAATGGGTTGGGATTTTTTCGTTTCTCTTGACATTCCTGTATTTCCGCGAATCGTCAAAGCCTTCTACGCTTCTCTTGCAAATCACAAGGAGAAATTACTCCCTCATCTTCATTTTAATCTATGTGGTGAAGACGAGACCGTTGATGACAGCGAAATCAAGCGCATTTTCTTGCTTCCAAATGACGGCATCCGCCACTTCTCCAAGGATTGGTATAAGGCTGATGGTTTCGATTGTATTAAGGTTGTTCGGGCAATATGCATCGACAAGGAAATTTCGCAAAACGCCGGTATTACCTCTTCTATGCTACTACCCGAGGCTAGATTAATTCATAATTTTATTACTTACTCTATTCTGCCTAAAACTGGTAGTCGTAGTAGTGTTTCTCGTATGGAGGCTTTTTTGGTTTATTGCGTTTTGACAGGAACCCGTGTTGATTTAGCTTATATTTTTCGTTCCGTCATCCTCACATGTCAGCGCAAGCCATCTGGCCCGCTTTTATTTCCTGCACATATTACATATCTACTGCAGCGGAAAGGTTTTAATTTTCCGAATGAAGTGTCCGAGCATCACCCTATTTTTCTTGACGCCACTCATGTCAAGCATATGCATATTTCTTCTGATGCGGAAGGAAATTTCATTTCTGAAATTGCACCTGCTCCTCGTTCGCGTACCGCTCCTAGCGGTTCTGCATCGCGCCAGGAAGCCTCTTCCTCGGTCCCTTCGTTGGACGGTGCTTCGGCTTCTCATGCTGCTCTTCTCAACCAACTTCTTGGGGTTGTTCAAAGCAATACGGAGCTACTTAGGCAGCAGGAACAAATGCTTCAGCGCCTTGATACGACCGTGAACCAGAATACGGAAGCCATTCGTTTGATCAATGAGCGCCTTGTCCTTCATGATGAGGAAATGTCTACCCGTATTACAAATTTGGCCGGGTCACTTGATGACCTCACTCTTGCACACAGGAACCCTCGCTCACGCACCCCTCGACGCTGACAAAAAGGGGGAGAAATTATGCTATTGTACTGTCATGCATTTAATTATCCGACATTAGCAATTTCTGTTTTTGTGTGGCTTGTTATGGTTATTTGCGAACTTGTTTGTTTTCCTTTCCATGTTTTTCATTAGTATAAGCAGCTTGTATTAAACTGAAACATCTATGATAAGCTGTTTATTCTTGCTATCTCAAATGTGCGCCTATTGTTATATATTGTATCAAAATGCCTATTAAACTGCAAATTTCATTTACTAAGGGGGAGCATTTGATCAAAATATTATGCACATGTTGAGGGGGAGCATCACTTGATGTTTCGCCAAATGCCAAGCAAACACAAAATGTTTTGTCATTATCAATGGGGAGATTGTTGGCTTTGAAATTTACTTTCGGCAAACAATTCCAAAATTGATGATAACAAACCATTGAAGAGTGTTTGATACTAATGAATTATCGAGTTTATATTTTCAGCAAAAGACAGGTGAACGACTCAGAAATCAAACTCGAAAAGGAAACTACTCGAAAAACAAGCTCGGAAAGAAAGCTTGATTTAAAGCAAAAAGCTGTGAAAGAAATTGAAGCGCAAATGGAAAATCAATTTATTCAACGGCATAAGCGAAAGTCGAAGACTCAAGACTCGGGGTAGATAGGTCGGGGAGCGATCACTGTAACAAGGTAATTTTATGTGTCGATTTTATCGTATAAACTCAAGTATAAAATGAACCGAACTCAAATGGAATGGAAAACGCTTTACCAAACTTAAATGGAAAGAAAAATATTTTTATTAAATATTTTTCATGTTGTAGTCGACTAGAATAGACCTGTGTATTTTCTAGTAGTTGACTAGAACAATCAGTAGCTATTGGTTTTTCATCCACATCAAAAGACTCGACTGAATGACCATTGAGTCGACTAGACTACAAGAAGTAGTTGACTAGAACTCATTCTAGTCGACTAGATTAACCATTGTAGTCGACTAGAACTCAATCTAGTCGACTAGATGAAGCAATGTAGTCGACTCAAATGCAAAGGAGTCGACTAGTTCATCCTTAAAATCTGCAGATTTTTCAGAAAACATTTCCCCTGTTTTGTGGATTGTTTGTAATGGTGTTCAAACGGCTCTTGTCTTTCAATTACAATATTCACTCTTCAAAACCCTAATACAATGCTATATATAGAATGAGATGTGTATTGTGAAGACTAAGAGATTGAAATACAAAGAGAAAGAAAGCTAGCAAAAATTCTGCAGAAATTTTCTCTACAAAAGCCATTGAAACCAAGCTTTGAAAATCTGATTTTCTTCAAGTTTCTTTGAAAATCAAAACCTCTAGTATCTCTTCTTATTCTCCAAATATCATTCATTGATTATATCCTTTGAGGATACATTTCTAGAGCTATTGTAAAATCACCAAAAACACTTGAGCTTATATTGATTTATCTTCCATAAAAACCTTTGGGTTTTGAGTGTTTTTGTTCTTGAGTGATTTTATTGATTACATACGAATTTGTAATCTCGGACAAGTGAAGTCCACCGATTGTTCAAGAGAGGGTTGTTCTCTTGATTGAGAGACAAGCTCGAGAGGCTTGTATTGTAAAGGTTTGCCATTCCACCTGTGAAGGAAGGGCCATAGTGAAAGGATCGGGAAAAGTCTCAAGAAGGGGTTCTTGAGCCGAGGAGTAGGAGTTACCGAACCTCGAAAAAATCATGGTGTCAATCTCTCTATCTCTTTCTCTTTACTTGAGTTATTTGCATGCTATAATTGCTTAAATATCTTGTATGCTATCTTGTCTTGAAATTAATAGTTAGAAAAGTTTAAATTGAATCATCCACTTGATTTTTGAGAAATTGATTTTTGTTTAAAGTGTATTCAAATTTCGAAAAGAATTAGAATTATTTTTGAACACCCTATTCACCCCCCCCCCCCCCCCCCCTCTAGGGTTAATTAGTGACTAACACTTATTTACCACTTAAATCTTAGATAAAATTTTAAATGACAGGGTCACCACTTAACACTGAAGGGCCTATTTGATAGCACTTATTTATCACTTAAATCTTAAAAGATTCAACACTTATTCAATTAAGTGTTTTTGATAAATAATTTAACCATCACTTAATACATTAAATACCACTTAAAATGAGGTAAAAAATTAAGTGACAAGATCACCACTTAACACTGATGTCTGAATATTGAAAATTTACAAAAATATTAAAACATATAATTGTTTTAAGCACCACTTAAAACCTTCAGTACTTCAAATTCAGATCTTAAAATTTTCAGTACTTAATTTTTCAGTTTTATAAAACAACACCTAAATAAAGACTATAAATTTACAAAGCATGAGAAAGAATAATTTTTTTCACTTAAAATTAAGATCTTAAAATTTTCAGTACTTAATTTTTAGTTTTATCAAAAGACACTCAAGTGTCACTTAAAATGAGGTAAACTTTTAAGTGACATGGTCACTACTTAACACTTCAGTATGAAGACTGAAAATTTATAAAAATCCCATAGAATATACTTTTTTTAAGCACCACTTAAAACATTAAAACATTTAGTACTTAAAATTCACATCTTAAAATTTTCGGTACTTAATTTAAATTTTATCAAACAACGCCTCCCCAATCCTCCTCCCCTGCACTTTATTTCTAAATATAGAGAGAAAAATTACATTTTTGAGAGAAAGATGAGTCTTCAAGAAATAATGGGGAACCAAGAACTTTACCGCCGGAGCTCCAATTTCACAGAGGAAAACTTAGCCGCTGCCGCCTCCACCCCTTATTCCAGTGAGAAATTCTCCATGTGTGGTTCAATGAAGAGACGATCACCCTCGTCATCGTCTCTCCAAGAACACCAACCCAATTCCAAGAAACCCAACCTCCAATCACCCCCAAACCCATTTTGCAGCTTCACCTAGCTTACTGGTCCCTGACACGTTTCGTCACCGTCCTTATCAACTTCGATTCTCCACGGTTGCGCCTCCGATCCAGTCAATTCGGAGGGAAACAACACCGCCAAAGCTCCAAGTTTACAGCCTCTGTCGCCGGAAGACCCTGTCACCAATGTCTCCGCCGCCGCTTCCTCCAACTATTCGGCGAATAGTCTGACCCATCTCCGACATCTTATCAGGTGACCGGTACACTACCACAACCCTCATCGGCAGTGAGAACCTTTTCTAGGTCACCAATTTCTTCTGAGAGTCCTGACTCCCAAGTTAGTTTGTGTTATTAAAGTAGAGATAAGGCAGAATGTTTGTTAGGGAAGAAGAAATACTGCAGTGGAGAGTTATTTTCTGTATTTTCATTTCATGGAGGAACACCTAT